>JACSYO010002005.1:1515000-1750000 GCA_016806645.1 Ophiodon elongatus
AGCTAGAAACAAAAAGGCGAGTATATTAGAAGGTACAGTAAAGTCCAGCTGGGTCGGTGGATCCCGGTAAGGTCAGTGACACACAAAGAGATTTTTAAATTGACTAGGTTTTTAAAGGGTTAATATATATTTCTTTCTTCTTTAAAGCCTTCCCGATTTATTTTGAGCTGTCAGTCTTCACAGTTCACCTATAAAGGACTAACCCCTGTGTTATGGCTGTGGAGATATTAGATGAATTGGTTCACCAAGATTGAAGAGATCAGAGGCATTGAAACAAAACAGTGGCGGAGAAAACCCTCCATCAGCTCCTCTGCACTGTTTCCTCTAACAGTCAGCCACGAGAAGAAGCCTCAGAATAGCTTTTTCACTCATAACGAGGGAAATAAAAAGCTGTTTGTTTGTTGCTATTATCAGTCCTAAGAATCAAACTTTTCTTCAAAGCCTTTTTCTGGAAACTACAGACAGAAATGTGAAAATGAGACATTGTGGTTTTACGTGGGGGGTGAAAGGTGAGGTTGCCAGGCAACCAGCGGAGACTAAAAGGAAGCCGCCGCACCTGGCAAGAAATAGATACAGCATACAACCACAACTTGTCATTTTCACTGCTTGTGTCCGGATTATTAACAAAAGCGATACGTTTTAAAGGGGCTGGTAGCCTTGAGCCAGATGTCTACAGGCTTTATGCTAAGCTAACTCTATCTTGTGCCAAACTTAGAGCCCAGACAGGAGATAGGTATCAATCTTCTCCTCTAACTCTTGGCAGTAGATTCATTTCAGTGGATTTGCTCACAGAGGCAAAGTACATTTTTGCAGGGCTTTCACCTAAAGTTGAACTAAACTAATTTGCAAACTCTTGACAAGTGTTCTTGGCAATGCTGACCTTCGAGGGAATGGAGAGAACAGAAGAACACAACATGGATGTTGGAGACAGCAGTTCACAACAATCCTAACTTAAGAATGAACCTTGGCGCTTATTTTCAGGGAACGTTTCCATATAAAGCTATAATTTAGAATATAGAATTCAACTTTTCAAACTCCATCTGTTAATGAAGAGCCAGTCAAAAGCTCCGGTGAATGCAAGTTAGTGGACATTAAGCTGAGATTGTTTCATTAATCCATTTTGCCACAAACAAAACTCGCCTCAACCTGCAAGAAGTCACTACGTCACCAAGCTCCCGGAAGCAACGGCAACCAAACGGAGGATTTTTCTTTTTTTCAAGGTCGCTAGTGAGGAAGTTCCTTGTTTTAAAAACGGCGGGCTTGTGCAGGATGTCCCGTGTGGCGGGACGATTCACTCCGACTAGTCAGTGGTCTGCAGTGTGTTAACGCCACCTTCTAGTATCGGCTCAGCTCGCTTCGTTCCTCGACTGAGGTGGTACCGGGAACCAGGTTCTACTGGTACCACCCACAACCTTTGCTAATGGAAACGCGAAAATAACCATTATAACGTGTCACGAACTGAACTGGACCACTTGGTGGAAACGTGGCTTTACAAAGCAGAATAGTGCAACAAAATCAACACAATTCTAAGACAATTTAGGGATTTCAAGGGGCTGTTGGCAGCTATGACAAAATCCGGGAGTGTACCTTTAAGAGGAATTAGATTTAAAAAGCGAATGCCTTGTTTGACTGACTATATGGCAGCATGCAACCTCAATCCACTCAAAACCAAACAATGGTGTAATTTCTTTTGGGATGGCCTGAAGGAGCTCTCGAGTTCATTCCATATGAAATGTAAACCATCCACTTAAATCACGAAAAAAGAGAAAAACAAGAGCAGCTTTATAAACAGCATCGGTCCACACTGTAGCTTATGCGTATGCATCGGTCCGGGATGGTGAGGACCGTGTTCCTCATTTAACATGGCACACTCCCTGCTGCCTGATTACGGATGAAAACTCCTGGCTGCTGCAGCCAAGTTTCAAAAAGTCAAGATAGAGGCCGATAGAGATGTCACGGAGTAGATCTTTTTCCCCCGTTCCTGCTTTAGAGGAAAGTTATCAGGTCCAGATGCAAAGTAAAGTGGGTCACCACACTCAACACGTGCCAGACCCTATACTTTCCCCATATGTACAGGGACCCACTGCTTACACTAGTGCACATATGTACACTTGCCAAGTCAGACCGTTTTCTTCCCCATCTCCCAAAATAGCACAGAGCGGGCTCAGAGTGAGTGAGTGTGTGTGTGTGTGTGTCTGTCTGTCTGGTTCCATCTGGCTTCTATCTTACATCTGCACATACATCAATGCCTGTATGCATGGTTCCCCAACGCTAAATCTCACAATTTGATCATAACTACAGGGTGTGTTTCACATCTTTCAAGTTTTCCGATTTCCCGGTAATCTTTTGTCTTAATGTCTTTCTCGTATGACATCCAAACTAGTAGCTGCCTTAAACCCCCAGACCCTTTCATGCTGCGTCTCTGCCATCACAAACAACAGAAATCGGACAGCGGTGGAGGAGCAGGGTTTGGGCCACAGATCTTTTTAATGGGGAGTTTACAGGCGAACAAGCGTTTTTTATTTTTTTTATATATTTCACATAGAGAGTTTAGTGTTTCTGTACTCCAGAGGTCATGAGGAATCTGTTGGGATGCGGCCAGCTCCATTTCAGGGGGGATTCAGCATGTGAAGTGCTGGAAAATCGAGCCATAGTATATCATCCGAATGGCTCAAGTAGCCTCAGGCGGAGTACTATTTGTGAGCATTGATGTATTTAAGGCCAAAAGGGCTCCGTCAAAGCCCTCACAGAGTTTTCCAAGTATTTCCCAGTGTGACCTTTTTTCTCAGAAATAAACGCTCAAAATCAATGGCACACTCTTTTCTGCTGCCCTCAGCTTTTTTTTTTCTTGTTTCTCTCTGCTTAACACTTTACACGTTGTGACAAATTACGTTGCTGAAAGCGTTCGGCAACAACAGCAATGTCCAGATGAACCCTGAGCATGTAAACACTTGGGTACAGACAAAACAGAAGCACCACAGGGCCGGCCGTCAAGGGTATGTGATTGGAGTGGACAGCGAGTGTCAACCCATGGGGCAAATCAGCTGTGTTATGATGCGTAATCGGTCGGCTGTCTGAGGAGGTGTGCGCGCGTCTGTGTGTGTGTATGTGTGTGTGTCACACTGCCACACGCGGGTCATTCCCTAGCTATGCCCAGGGTGCATTGCATTGATTAGTGTCTGAGTGTTGGTCCCATCTTGAGCTGACGATGTGGCGGCGTTACCGCCATGAGGAGGGAACCTTTAGAGAGGCTGCCCATTGTCCCCCCCGTCCCCCCCCCCCCCTCCCCCCCACCCGTGTGTGTGTGTGTCCACTGTCATATCTGTAAACCTGCCCTCTAATACACTATCATGCCTGAAGAAAGGTGTCAAGAATAATTTTGGTTTATTTCAACTTGAGTCTTCTTCTCCGTCATCTCTACTGGTTGTGATAACGTTGCTCGCCAAGTTAATTGCTGAGGTCGGGGGAAATGGTGGGGAAGCCGCTACGAAACTGTAGCTAGCGTAGCTACAAGCTAATCTTCCATGTGCACTATACTTTTGTTGAACGTGCTGATGGAGAACGTGGCAAGATCTGGTGAGTTTAACTAAAAGAGTGGACGCAATACTCTGGTTAGGAAGAAGAGGAGCAGGAGAGAGAAAGAGGATTGTGAATGAATGAAGTATAAACATGGTCTGCAACTTAATTCCCTGTTCAGGTAGATATTACTGCACTATATCTTTCCATAGCAAATAGTTGTTTGATATATTGATGCTCAGAATATCAAATAAAAAAACCTTCAAACTTATGATACTAGTTGTAGGGTCTCTACTTACCAACACTGGAGGTAAGACAGGTTGTAAACATTTGAGTTAGGATAATATCTACACTAATACACTCGCCACTGGTGGAAATAATAGCTTGCTACTAGAAACATTACGTTATTTTGAAAATAGTCAGTGGTGAAAGAAGTACTCAGATGTTTTACTTCAATAAAAGTAGAAATACTACAGTGTAAAAATACGCTGTTCAAGTAGAAGGCATGCATTCTACTTACTTAAGTTAAAGTACAATAGTATTAGCATCAAAATATACTTAAAGTATCAAAAGTTAGAGTACTCATTATTCAGAATGGCCCCTTTTAAACTGTATATTATATTACTGAACTAGAATTATTGATGCATTAACGTGTTCATCATTTTAATGTTGCAGCTGCTATAAAAGTGGAGCTATATTTGATGACTTTATACTGCTGGCTACCTTAATCTAGCTATAAAATAATAAAAAAAAGGCACTAAACAGCTCGTCAAAGTGAATATTTCTCCCTCTGCTTTTGACTTTTATTTTTTTAGAACGCCTACCCTGTAAAGCAGCGAGGAAAAGGTGGATTTTTGCTCATTAATTTCACCACTGCTGTGCTGCATGTGAGATGCTGAAATCAAGCAAGAACACCAACATGTGAGCAGAGCGGTGGAGAGTGAGTCTGTTTGTTACACAACACTGAGTCAACGGTGTGGAGCGCTATGTACAGTAACAGCAGACTGTTGGCACACAGGGAGAACAGGTGGAATTAACGGTTTTTGGGATGTGTGTGTGTGTGTGTGTGTGTGTGTGTGTGTGTGTGTGTGTGTGTGTGTGTGTGTAAAAGAGAAGGAACTAGGAGTTCACATTGGCCCAGACTGACCGGAGAGAAATAATTATAATAATAATACCATAACGACGCAGAGGCCTCAGGGGATTCCACGAATAGAAACTTCCAAGAAGGCAGGAAGAGGAGGCAGGGAGCAGAGGGATCAGACGAGAGAAAGAAAGAAAATGTGTTGTCTGAGTTTGTCACCCACATGTATGTACGTATGTATGTGTGTATGTGTGTGTGTGTGTGTGTGTGTGTGTGCGTGTGTGTGTGTGTGTGTGTGTGTGTCCGTCGCTTCAGAACAGCACACTGTGTTTTTTAGCCTTCATACTTTACACCTTGCTGAATGTTTCTGCGCCTCAGACTCTTCTCCCCAAGCTCTTTGTTGCTTTTATAGCTCAGGCAGTCTTATCTAACCAGGTCTCCTGAGAAAACCCGAGACAGAGACAGAGACAGAGAGAGAGAGACAGAGAGAGAGAGAGGGGGAGAGAGCGAGAGAGAGCGAGAACGAGAGAGAGAGAGAGAGGCAGCGAGAGAGAGAGAGAGAGAGAGAGAGCGAGACAGAGAGAGAGAGAGAGAGAGAGAGACAGAGAGAGACAGAGAGAGGCTGCAGACTGTAGAGAGCATGCAAGGGAAGTGGAATAACTGAAAGTCACATCAACAGAGTAGCAGAAGCATCCATCCTAATGAGTCACGTCGTCTACCGTGAGTCTTAGAATATCCTTTTATTCTTAGAAAAAAGCAACAATCTTGACATCCGAGCGAGTGAAGTGCAGAATCTGCTTTAAGGGCACTTTTTTTTTTTTCTTCTTCTTTTTTTTTTTCTTCCCCTCAACATATTGGTGCTTGTTTGTAGAAAATTGCTGGAGGAAGCAAAAAATTGCTTTTATAACAAGTGGAAGCAGGTTCAAAGGTACAACGAGCCAAGCGAGTCAGATATTTTTAAAACGTGGGGAATTATAGGATGTTGGCAACTTTAGTGTTTTAAAGAGTCTTGCAACACGTTTCCATCCAAACTCGTCACATACTCACACAAACTCAGTCAGAACCCATGGCGTCACACAATGCTCCACTACAGCTGCAGTAAACTCGTGGTTAAATTTGTGAATGGTAAATGGACTTGTACTTGTATGGTGCTCTTCTGGTCTTCCGACCACTAAAAGTGCTTTCACACTACAAGTCATTCACCCATTCACACATTGTGATGGCAGGCGCTACCGTGCAATGTTCCACCTGCCCATCAGGACCAACTAACATTCACACCCATCCACACACCAAATGCACTGCATTCGGGAGAAAACTGGATTTTTAAGAGTCTGTAAACTCAGTTAAATGTACAAAGAAATGTAAAATAAGTAAATTAAATATAAACTTCACTAACGTAACTTGGAAATAATTCAACAACACGAACAGCGGTCCCCTGGGTGAATGTCCCGTGTTTGTTTGTCACATCCACCTGGCCTTGTGTGAGTTTTCTGTCTTCGTACATTATATTTACTTGAAGGCCCGGTGCGCCTCATACGGACAAAGAGGGTGCCCTCTTCATTGGTATCAGACGCCTAAGGGCGCCACAGAGCGTCTGTATATGACGCTGTGGGAAAGAGAACAGGCTGGGACCTGTTGGACTCTGAGATAACTCTCCACCTGTGAGGCCTCCAATCACAGCAGTAGCTCATTAAAAAAAAAGCTGCTTATGCAAAATGGCCCATTCGCACACAGGTGAGAACGGAGCCCTGGGGCCGGGCTTGTGCTGTTGACTCAGACTGTAATTATAGATATAGATATAGATCTACTGTAAGAGCCAGCTCTAAAGCCAATGCTCAAATTACCATAACGTGATTTGATTGGTAATCTTCTAATCTGAGGGTCCGTAACCTTTTTGATGACCTCGTCAAATGAAGTGCAGTATAATATAGTTATGGCCTTAAATGCAAATTATACTTCATTATACTACAAGGGTCTGCATAGAAATGTATAACAGTGCTGGCCCAAAACGCCGATAAATATCTTAAGGTGTGTGTGTGTGTGTGTGTGTGTGTGTGTGTGTATGTGTGGACAACAAGTGCAGCTTAAACAGAGCTGTGTGCCAGTCCGTCTCAGATTATATCTGGTGGACAAAAGTTGTGCAGAGATCATCTGAATCGTTAGAGGCTTGAAGTGATAGAAGGGAAAATTAGCAAAATACAAAATGTACATGAATATATTTTCGCTTTGTTATACCTTAAATAATCTTGTGACCACACAGATTAACTTTGGGACCCTCTAAAGGGTCCCGAGCCAGAGTTTGGAAACATCTGCTCTAACATTAACTGCTTAAGATAACTTGTGTGACTTGTAAAACCTTTTGAAAACGTTTTAAATACTGTGATGAGATGGGTTGTTTGTAACACTGCTTTGGTCAATCAGAAACATGCAAGCACTTCATTGTTTATCACAATAAAGTTGTTCTTCATTTTTCCCTGCATGTATGTACCTTGGAAGTAGGTGATGTTCTAGAACTTCAGACACTGATAATACTACCACTGATGACACCTTGTAGTGTCACCCTTGTGCATTGTGCTAATTTGACTATTAATTTTCCCTCGCAAGCGTCAACTAAGAAAGGGGAGAAAGTTATTGCTGAAAGATTCACTGCTGTGGAGCTTCTTCTTGGACTCTGATGAGCCTTCAAAGTGGACCTGCTGCTTCACATGTCGCCCTCTCGCTGGTACCTTCAGCAACACCCCCGCACCAACACAGCCTCTTGGGATGTGTCAGTCAGAATGTGGCCTCTCGAAAACGTCCATTTAAATTGCCAGAAATTTCCCCTCACTTAAAAAAAAGAAAGAAAATAAAAGCCTGATTATTACTGTTTCGGAGGAACATATTTTGGCAGTGTAAGGCCATGTGTTGTGTGTTGTGTGTGTGTGTGTGTGTGTGTGAGAGAGAGGACAGTGAACACACTGCAGGAATAATCAGACAGCTATCACATGCAGACAGCCCTAAATATCCGCATGCTCCCTCCTCCTCGCGCTGAGATGCACATTTATGTTAATACCACACTACTGTACCACAGTGTTGCCTCAGCATCACATTACTGGAGCGTGATGTTCCCTGCTCCGGGGCCAAACTCTCTGACTCCCTCTGAGTGTGTGTGTGTGTGTGTGTGTGTGTGTGTGTGTGTCTGCCTGTGTGTGTGTTTGTGTGTTTGTGTGTGTGTTCACCAAATCTGTTTGCAAACTGCTGAGTACAAGCCAGGGACTGGGTTCACACTGGATTAGCTCTGAGTTGGCTAAACACCAGATAGCAGAGATAAGAGTGTCTCTGCATGTAGGTGTGTAGGTGTGTGTGTGTGTGTGTGTGTGTGTGTGTGTGTGTGTGTGTGTGTGTGTGTGTGTGTGTGGGAAGGGAGGGGGGAGGGGAGGGAGGGGGCAGCTGATATCAGCAGGAACAGGAGAAAACACTGATAAGGCTTTTTTCACTATCTGCAGTTCTAATGGTCGTGACGGTTAGATGCTAACGAATAGGGCTGATGTTTATTGACCTTTGCTGTGAAACCTTGTTTACAGAAAACAAAGAAATAAGGAGGGAATAAGGAGGGAAAGGTGAAAAGGAGGTGGAGGAGGAGGAGGAGACAAAGGGAAGAAGGAAGAGTGGATGCAAAAGGGGAAAGGAGGACACAACAAGATAGATGGAAGGATAGCAAAAGGAAAGCATGTAGAAAGGGAAGAAAGGAAAACAAGAAAAAAAGGGGAAAAAAGCAAGGAGGAAAGAATTTAAGGAGTAAAACAAGAGAATATGGAGGACAGGTAATAAGAATATGGATGACCGCTGAGGAAGAAAGTAATGATCAACTAGGAAGGAAGTACGAAAGGGAGGGAGGGGAAAAAGAAGAAAAAATGGAGGACAGGTAATAAGAATATGCAAAGCAAGGAAGGATTAAAGAAAGACACTCAACAGGAAACAGATTCTCAGATCCTTCACAGAATTTCCCTCTTTTTCTTCCACCCACCAGCTGCAGCCAAACCCAGTGGGAGGAAGCCGTCATCTCCACTTTCCCTCCTTTCGTCCTTCCTCTCTCCCACCTTCCCTGCATCTTTTTTCTCCCCAGAATTAAACCCATCAAGATGAGGCCTCTTCCCCTCTCTCCGTGGGAGGGGAAGGTGAACCAAGGAAAGCTTAGCCTGTTCCCCAGCCGATCGATTGATGTCAAAGTGTTTAACTCACAAAGGGCTGCATAAACGGCTCAGCAGCCCGCGGTTTATGCAGAACACCAGGCAAGTATTTTACAGGACTCCATTGATGTTGCTTGTTTTACCTGAGCAATAAGACGCTAATCCCCTTGATGTGCAGCAAACGGAGAGGAGGTGATATCTGCGGGGGCGAGAGGGGCGGACCTCCTGTCTGTCACCTCCACGAAAGACAAACGAAGCTGTCTCGGCTTCGCCTCACTGTCAAGCTGCAAGAACCACGAAACACAATGCCAATACGTCTCCCCTAAAACCTTCAGAATATCTCAGAAAGCCAACAAAACCAAAAGGAGCTGTTGAACATCCGTATTGACACATGAATTACGGCGAGGAATTTACAGCGCAACTTAGACAAACAGGAGCATCACTAAGAGGATTGGCAGCCGCTGCGGCGTTTTACGCTGCACGTTGTGCACTCGTGTTATTAAGTTTGCTTTAAAAGATCTGCTGCTTTGCTTTATGGCACAAAAAGCCATTTTTGGGGCCATTTTTCCATGAGAGATATAGGTCTCTTGGAAGCTTGTTTCCATCAAAGCCACTTTTCAGGAACCCTTTTCGTAACTCAGGAAGCTTACCTGCACTTCAAACAGAAGAAGCAGGGTCAAAATGTACTTCCCATAGTTTCTGGCCCCAAAAATGGCCTTCCTCTGGGGGGGGGGGGGGGTTACCTTTTGAGGGCCCAGGAACTATTTGGGACTGAGTTTATTCAGTAAAACCATAGACTCTATCATCGCTACCGCAGCATTGCCATTCGTTTGTGGACTATTGTTTTGAAGCCTCGAATTTGGCATTCTAGCCGGCGCCATCTTGGTTTTCCGGAGGCAGACGTGACCATTTGGAAGAGAGGGTGGAGCCAGGGAGGAGTACGGTACCGTCAGCATAGCAAGCGCTAAATTAACTGCTACCGCTCTTGGTTAGCAAGGTGCATCCGTAATTCAAGTTAAACATGACATTTATTGGAAAGCTAATTTTGGCTAGCGGAAAATAAGCACTTTCCCTTTGAGAGGGTCAAAAACAAAAACACCCCAAAACAAGTTCACGGCTATTTAAATGTTCACAGCGCCATGTATACGCGCTGCTACACCTCTATCCTGATTGGCAGGTCCCCGTGGTAGCGCGCATGCTGTATTGAAGAAAACTTAAAACTAGCATGTTACAATGTTTAGTGCGGTTATAAATCAAGTGAGAAGTAGGTTAATTTTTCTCATTGACTTCTACAAATAGACTTATTTTTGCAACCAGAGAATGCAGGTTTAAGGTTGTTCCGCATTGGCTTAAATTTTAAGACCAGGATGTTCCCAAACTCAAACCTTGAGGCTGCTAAAACCTGTGTAGGGCATTTAGTATGTAAGCAGGCCCCAGTTAAGCTGACTCCAGACCTCTGAATCACAATACAATTCATACTGAATGTTATTTTGCCAGATGGGGAAATAGTCAACCAATCATCTTCACATATGGCAGCCTCCATAAAAAACAACAAGTAAAGAGGCGACAAAAATGGCGACAAAAACATCGGTCAACAACAGCGGTGCACGCTCTTGTAAGTCGACCTAAAGAAAGAACATCTCTTCAGCTATTGAACTGTTATCAAATTAGTTTGCCAAATCTTTACATTTCTTCAGATAAGGTCCGCAATCAGAAATGCGGAACAGGGAGGTTCCAATTGAACTTTTCCTCTGGATAACTCATCAATTTTGCGATCGCAAAAAAAACACAAAAAACATTGGCTGCTCTCTTGGAATGACAAAATGATTGATGATCATGAGGATACGCATGGGAAAACGACCTTTTCCAGCTGCCTATAAGATACAGACGGTGATCTTGCTTTTTGTGCCATTTACAAAGAATCTATTTTGTGGTCCTCTTAAAGGTTCCCTGTGGAGTTTTTGACCTCTGGTAGCATTTTGGAGCCGCGTGTCCTCGTTTCGTCCATCTCGCGCATGCGCACGACACCTCACAGATGACGTGATACACATTGCATCCGATGGTGTCACGCTATTCCCCTGATCTACCGGGGGCGATGACGCGCCAATATATGCATCAATGCACAAAGACAGTGAAGAAGAAGACTCAACATGGATGTAAACAATCGAGGATCTAAAATACTTGAGAAGGAAATGCCTTCGACACATTTGTGAGATCTTAAGTATAGAGTGTGCTTCTGTAGGTAGCGCCGAATGTAGACATAACTTTTGTTTTGTGGCCACTTTAGGTTAAGTGGGTAAAAAAGCAATATCCTCTTGACAACAGGAAGCAAGACGCTGTCCTCGCCAGAAAAAAAAAATATGGCAGCATTTGTCGTCCAAACGAATTAAAGCTAGAGTGCTGGACTTCTACATATAAATGAACGTCTGTTACATTCAAGCCTTTGCCAAAGCGTCATACGCCATGGGCGCGTCCACAGTGTTTGTGTAATTCAAATTCAGATTCAAATCCTACTACTTTTTATTCATTCTCACTGCCAGCAGGGGAGAGACAAAAGTTTTGCCCTCTAAATGAAGCGGTCTTTACATCCAGCAGCAAAAAGAGAGCAGTGTGATGTTTTACCTCCGGGGAGATGGTTTCTTTCCTCCATCTTTCCCAAACTTTAAGTTGTCTCAACTTGGGGGTGGAAAAGTACCTCTGTTGTGTTAAAAAATAAATGGGGTAGCCAGATCAGCTAGGTATTCAGCGGGTTATTTAGAAAAGTATTGGCTAATTACAAACAACTTTATTCTGTTTTTTTAGGTATAATTTTCATTGGAAATATAGTTCTTTAAAAAACACCAGCACTATTGGCCTCCAAGGGCAACTGAAATTGCACTTTATGTCGTTGTCACCTTCAGACACTTCCACACTTCCACACTTCCACACACACACTCATCTTTATGTGTGAAAGTGTGCAAAGAGAAGGCTTGAGTCTCCACCAAATCCCTAAAAGCTGTCATTGACTTCAAACACCGTGGATTCTTCACAGTGGAGTGCCTCTGCTGAGCAACAGAGCAGCCTGTCTTTATTTTTCTATAGGATCCTTTTGATACGGCCTCTGCAGTCCAGACCATGCGCTCCATATACGGTAAACCGGGGCTCTTTCAAGCCGCACGAAATGAGCTTTGAATCTGAAAGTGTACTTTGTAAACAAAAACAAGCTGTCCTCTCTTTTTAACAACCCCTTGCAGTCACATTTACCCCTTCTATAGAACCCCTAAAACATTTATTAGTGAATATTGAATATGCATTTGGCAGAAAGAGAAACACTGCCGTATGTAAAGTACATATCAGTCCGCAGAATGATCATTTATCAATTTAAATAGTGCATTAATTTTCGTGAAACGTGTAATTTATGAGTGGTGAGGGATTGAGTGTATCTATCAATGTCAGAGTGACATGTGTGGGGTGATAATCTATTCTGTGACCCAAATTTATGTGTTGAAAGGCTACAAAACCGCACTCCAGCCCTCCCATCCGATTTCACAGCTCATCACTGTCAGGACGATATACTGCTTGTGTGTGTGTGTGTGTGTGAGGGAGTATGATAAAAGGAATGTGTTATCCATCTTATCCAGAGGAGATGTTTTGAAAGGAACTCTGGTATTAATAAATGCATGAGAGCCAACGGAAAAAAAGGAACATTCTGCGGCTTTGCAAAAATAAAAAGAGAGGGAGATAAAAAAAAAGAAGAGAAAAAAAAGAAATTAAAAGAAAAATCTCTGCTTGTTAGCATTCTCTCAGACGCTGCCTGCGCTAGGAGCTACGTCCTCAATGAGAGACATATTATCTCTGGTCAGCTTTCCTATCTATTATTCACAGCTCTGTGAGAAACACTGGTGGCGAGATCAACAGCAGTCACTTACAATATATCCCCGAGCAACGCCATCCTGTTCGCGTGCAAAAAAGAAACCTTAATAACCACGGATGGAGATAGTGGAGAGGCTGCAAAGTTGGCAAAAGATTGAGGAAGAACAGGCCTTTGATATCCAGGGCTGGTATGGATTCAACGCAGAGTCGATTAAGCAAAAATAAAATAAAAATCATGTGTTTTTGATGTATTATTCAAAAGCAGGTAATGTATGGGCGTTGTATATTGGAGAGGCTCAATAAAAGGGAATCTTGTTTGTCCTTTGGGGGATTCTCTTGTCGTGTTGTTTTTTTTATTTTTTTTTTTATTGTTGTTGTCTGTTTTAATCTACAGCTGACTTTACAGACAACAAACAACTTCTGCAGCTTATTGCTTTATTGAAATCTCTCGACCTGTAGGACACACGGAGGCATGCACGACATATGCATACCCGTGTGTGTCGGCGAACTGAGGATTCACATGTGAAATGTTAATAAATTCGAGGGGAAATTGCTTTGTGTTTATCTGTAATATGACAAAACACCTCGACTTTGATCCCCGGCGCATGTTATAAGCTCACAAACATGGCATTTCAGATGCTAATTCCCCATTGTGTACGGGCTTATTAGATAATATGTGAACGCAATATGTGCTTTCCATGTGGACAATGACTTGATGCTGACAAAATCATCTATATATTACATATTAAAAGCAAATGGCCGTCTTCTAAAGATGCAATCACTTTTTTCTTTTTCTTTTTTATAAATAAAGGATGTGCTGTTATTCATGTCCATGTTTGATATTCAGCAGATAAAAAAAAAAGTCAATAAAGTCAGAGTTTGGAAAGAAAAACATATGAACTGTTGGTTTGTGTACAGCTCCGAGCTTATGTGCTTTTTAAGCTGCATTTCTAAATCTGGTTGGCTTTGAGCGCTGTCCTGGCAGGCAGAGAATATTTAACAAGCCAAATAGCCTTGCATTTTAGGTACTCGGCTGCTGTCTGTTGCTATGCAACCGCATCCTCCAAATTGTCAGGTTCAGGGCCACATTCCCCTCCTTATCCTCCCCCTTTCCTAAAAAAAAAAAAAGAAAAAAAAAAAAACTGCAGAGGGAAAGGTACTTTGTACACGAACTGAGGCGTGCAGGATTCCTCATTTAAATAAACCCCAATATTTCAATATTTGAATTCGCCTCACATATTAAAATTGTCCTCGCGCTGGTTGTATTTTTACCAGCTCACCTTTGTTCAGCGCGCATCCTGTTCATTCTGCATTCATTCACTCGAGCCTCGCGTTCTCTCCTCTTGTTCTCCCCCTTTTCCTGCTGTGTTCTTTTCATCAAAAATCACTCTGCTTCGCTGTGCTCGTCTTGCTCGTGTGTTTGTCTCACACACACACACACACACACACGCACGCACACACACACACGCACACACACACACACACACACACGCACACACACACACACACACTGTTTCTACCCGTGTACATACTGTATGTCTGTGAGGCAGACTGTCTCTATAATTGGGTTATTCTTCTCCTCACCGGTCTGATGCACTGAGACACACACGCACTCACACACACACACACACACACACACACACACACACACACACACACACACACGGAGCGCGTACACGAGTTTGATATGTGGAGACGTTTTCGTACAGATTGTTGCTGAGGTAGGAGAAGCGCACCCATGCATGTGTTTTATTTAGGCCTATAAGGGAACGTTGCGATTGGATACACAAGTTGAAATCAAAAACGACAACACGAGCGAGTGTAGAACTCCTCTGATCGATGCATCGCCTATCGTGCATGTACAGCGCCGCCTTCGCCGCAGCCTATTCAGTTCGGATTACCTCTCGCGCCGCGTAACTTTGAAACCTCTCCAAACAAATCAACCCAATACATCTGACAGCATATCGTGACCACGTGTATGTGCGCTCTCTCCCCGGCCAGGGAACACAAATACATATGGACAGATGCACATGGGAATACAGTGATGAAAGGGCACATTTTCACAAGGTATAGTGAAGAGGGCACTCACACGCAACCCCTAACCCCCTCCCACCCTCCCGCCCTGCCCCCACATCTGCATCTCCCTACTCCTCACCGTGTCGCTCTCCCACAAACCTGCATCTCAGTGAGGTGACCCTGTTTTAATGCGAGTTGAAAAGGTCGCTCCGGTCCTGTCCACTGATTCAGAAAGGCCCTCCCAGGCCTGTATGCATGGCTGCGCTTCAGTGTAATACCTCCAGACACTGGGGACATTCACTGTTTACACCGCTGACACCCCTCTCACACACACACACACACACACACACACACACACACACACACACAAGTAAAAAAACAAACTAAACACAAAATCAAAGGCAATAGCACGCCTGAGTGGGTGTCAAACCTAACCGCTCGGGGATTTAAACCTGTTTGAAATCACCCTGACACAGTAAACTGCACTGTGTGACGGACCATCCTTTACACTTGTGTTTCTCCGTTAATGAGGAAAAAGAGAGAGGAAAATAGGGCAACCGCAACCGAGCCAAAATGTTATTCGGGGTGCCAACAAAGTGTGCACATTATGGCGAGGAAAAGAAGAAGAAGAAGAAGAAGAAGAAGAAGAAGAAGAAGAAGAAGAAGCCCGGCAAGCGTTTGATGGATGGCAGCAGACTGTACATGAATGTGGCCAAGTCCAACCAATTAGATCTGTATGATGTTCACACAACTGAGACAGATTTGAAAAAAGAAATAACGTTTTCATATCACCAGGACATTTAGCTTATGATTTGAGAAAGCGATGAAGGCAGTATGGACACCTATAGACGCTGCCTAAACTTTCATTTTGACCGCCTATTTACATGGACTCACTGTGCACTGGCACAGCTACAGTTATGAAAGCGGAGTCGGGCGCCCCAGGAGGAGAGCAGAGATGAATGGTAAGCTAACCCGAGGCCCAATCTGCTCCTCGCTAATGTCCGGCTGCAGGGGAACCGAGGTTAACCCAGCAACGGGAGGTTGGTGACTGCTGTGCTCACATCTCTGCAGAGACCTGGCGCCGTCCCGGATCGAGCAACGCTCGACGGGCGGACCCCAGGACAGAGCGCAGCACTCCGGTGGAAGGACAGGAGGCGGAGTCTGGGTTTACATCACTGATGCTTGGTGCTCACACATAGTCAAAGTTAAGGGACAGATGTTCCACTTTTGTTGCTGTTGTTTTAATTCCTCCTGATGCAAATGTATATATATATATATATATATATATATATATATATATATATATGTATAAAAATAAATAAAAAATGCTCTACAGGAACTGCTGTTTCTCTTTTTCTTGTGAAGGAAATGGGCTACAGCTGCATTTTGTTTGACAACCCTGTGTTGCATTATGACAATAAATCATCCTTGAATCCTTCACAATGCAGCCACAGTCTGTCTGTGAAATCCCGCTTTGAATCGCCACACTCCTGTGTATCAATAACGGTGCTATGGAGTGCACGTGCCGCGTCCTTGTCCCGCGGCTTTGGCGGTGGCTGTACAGTGCAGAGCGAGCATTAGTATGTATTAGCTGGCAGATGGGCTTCAGTGCTCCCCTGGTGCTCCCTGTAATGATGAGCCATGTTCCTGTTTATCAGACAGGACACACTCAACTCTCCCCTCGTCTGCTTTTGTCTCAATCACCCGTTCCTCTGCATTCTGTCTTTATCTTTCTTCCTCTCCAAGGGTCTGTCTTTCTGTCACCGCATGACATGCGCACACACACACACACACACACACACACACACACACCCACGCCGTCTCTCTTTCACGCTGTGCTTCTCCATCTTTGCCTTCAAACACAACCGCGGCGTATGCGCGTGCATGTGCGACCCTCAGACGCAGCCTTGGTTGCGTGAGAGCTTTGTAGCTCTCTGAGGGGAAAGTCAGCACTGCACTGACAACACGGTGCGCTGCGTTAATTCAACCCCCCCCCCGCCTCCCCTCCCTCTCTTGATGCGTCACGTCAATTTCTGTCTCCTTAGATAAGTCACAAAGTCCAGACAGTTCTGTTACACAGACGGTTGACTTGTCGTAAGAAATGCAGTGAAGATAACGGTGATAGCTCTGCCAGGTGTATCAGTTCAAGATCAAATCTTTGAAGGTTTTAAGGGCTTTTGAGGGCTTTTTGAGGAACCTGATCTCATGATCTCAGACTGAATTCTGATTGACCTCTTCAAATCATGTATCAGGACCCTTGTAAATAGTTCAGATCAACAGTTTAAAGTGAGACTATAGTTCAAATCCGGACTATGGAACACATCTTTTGTTTTATTAATAGAAAAAATAAATAAATTCAAAGGCATCAAAACACACCTTTTCTCAAATCAATACACTCAGGGGTTTTTGCCAATACAACCTTAATTCTAATTGGTCTCATATGAGCACAATCTTTTTTTTGTTATCTAATGTTAACTACATTTTAGCATTAATCATAATCTTGTATGTGCCACGTTTAAATATACTCGCTCTAATTGCCATTCTATAATCGGTAACCACGTTTATTAAGGGGCAAGTAAACATAGAACAGTTATTCTATGACTAGTGGAAACGTACCGAAACACTTGCAAACACACTTGATACGAATGCATGAAAGATGTGAATACAGCTTTTGTTTTTGCATGTAGTAAGGCCTTGTTATACACTCAACAATACATTCTCAGTGGATTTAGAAAATCCCCAACACATTCTCACCCCAGTGAGTCTAATACCGACGTCTGGTCAGTGGCCCGAAGCCTCAAACAGTGACGCTCTACGTACCCCTCTAGCGTCAGTTTAGAACGTGCCAGGGACCGTGTGTCAATATAAACTCGTACTTCTGTCTTCACAGGAACATTAGGTTTAGTTAAGAAAACCACTCAAGGTTAGAAAAAGAGCACGGTTGACATTAACTGTACTGACTAACTACTCGTGTGACCTAATGACTGAGGTGTCAAAATGTCAAGATTTACTTTTAGAGCAGCGAAGAGTCCAATGTTTGTTTGACCGAGCCAGCTCCCCTGCCATTGGCCCCCGAGTGGACTAAACTATACTACACCACGTAAGTTGCTCTGAGCGTGTAATGAGAACGCGGGTGTGTTGACACAGACGTTAGTAGCCGGCCCAGAGCTTCTCAAGCAGACGGTAAAGAGTGCCTTTGTGCATCGGTGTCAGACGCAGAGGAGCACTGACCAAGCTGCGCTATCTCACGCCTTGGGAGGGAAAACGGGGCGAAATAACAGACCGTTTTCAAGTTTCGAACTTAACGTTTTCATTTTTTTATTTCATTAATATATATGTATATATCAATACACCTTTATATTTAGAAATGTGGCTGCATATCTGGTAGATTGTGTCCATACATGCACGTGTGTCATAATCGTACGCTCTCTCGTCTTACACAAAATGACACACAAACATCTAATACACACACACACACACACACACACACACACACACGCAAGCACACACACACACGCAAGCACACACACACACACACACACACACACACACACACACACAGACGCTTTCTCACCCTTCACCCTTCACCCTCTTGACCTCCACGAGCATACTACTCCGCAGGTTTACCACCCTTCCCCCGCTCAGAGTAACGGGTAAACAACCCGTCTTTGAGTGATTATCCAGAGAATATTCTGACATGCTTCCCCCAGGCTACGCTTGAGACGAGCCACAGCGCCGAGGAGCCCTCTCCTCCCTCCTCTCCCTTCCTTCCCCTCCCTCCCCTCCCTTCCCTTCCCATCCCCCTTCGTACCTTCCCTCCGTGACACACACGCCACCCTCAGGGCTCTTACTCCTGACCACCAGCGCTGCTCACGGGGAGCCGGGACGTGGCCCTGGTAACAAGTGTGTAACGGCAACCCCGACAACGAAGCGGGCGATTGGAGGCGGTGGGGAATACAGAGACAGTCGATTATGACAGAAGAGCGAGATTAGCATCACACTGGGACAGATGGTGGATGTAGCTGCGGGTTGAAACATATGGACATGCAAACTCTCAACGATTGGCCATCAACTCAAACACAACCTGTGCCACGCTTCCAGCTTGTACACAGGGGCCCGCGCACACACATGCGCACGAACACACGAATAAAAACACACACACACAGTCACCGTCTGTCACTTCAGTTACGAGTGCCTTAGGGCTTGAGAAATGTTGGGTGGACAGATGATGCAATAATGTCATATTATGGATCAGAGCAATAAATGTAGGCTGATATCTCTGTTTCTACGGTGTAAAACGCGTGCCAAGAGAGCATTAGCAGCTGTCTTAGTGGAATCACACATGATATATGTGACAGTAATCTTGGACGATCTGGAAATGAAATGGGAGAAATGCGATTCGCCTTTGAAGCTCGGAGACGAGTTTTTTTTATAATTGACTTCATTTCCTTCCCCCTTTTCTTCCCCCCCCCCCATTATTATTCCTCCTCAATTCTCCTCCTCTCTTTTTTATAAAGTGTAATTGAGGGGAAGTGATCGTAATCTATGTGTGTCCGCGTGATTGACACAGACGCATTTATCGCCACCGCAAACCCCATACCATTTCTTACTCACGCACACCCCATTAAACACACAGGACCTATATATGTCACAACGATTGAGTGCTCACTCCACACCTTCAACATACAGAAGAGGAAAACAAAAGCAAAGTGGAATCTAAAGCGAGGCGGTCGTCGTGGGGAGGTAGGGGGTAAGGGAGGATGCGTTTGGCATCTATGTACGTGTAGAGCGCCTAAAAGGAAGGGGTGCTGTGGATTGGTGTGTACAGCCAAGATGTCGGGGCCTCTCGCTGGGGAGCTGGAGATGATGCGTTAGCCTTAGGCCTGGAAGACGGGGTGGCACTCGTCTCGCCGCACACTTCCGCGCGGCTGTGGAAGAGATCTGACATTTCTTACAGCGCTTCAGGTATCTGAATACGTCGGATTTCGCACTAACAGCCATGACATGTACTTGACAAGAGGTGGGTGTTGGCTGATTGATGAAAGAATGGGAACGGGATGTAGAGGAGGATAAACCCAGAAAAATAACTGGGTTTACTTAGCTTTTTATTTGCAGGGGTAGATTTTACCAACCTTTAAAGTGCTGCCATAAAACGTCATGACCTAAATTCATGCAATACATCAAAGTAAGAGGCATTAACAGTAATGGAAAGTGGTATCAATATCTGATGCATGTTATATGAAGATGGGCTGGAGGCATAAATTAATTATTTTCGAAAGGGATAGCAATTTTTTATCCATATGATGATGACTTTTTACAGTTCGCGCATCTTTTTATACAAAGGTTTAGTTCAGATAAATCACAAGAATATACCGGACGTACTTTTTTTTTTTACATCTAGTGGTGTCTAGATATGAAGGTTTTGAGAATACGACTGTAATGGGGTCAGTTTGCTTTAAAGGAAGTGGAACAGCGTTCCTAATCGTCACACCTTTACCATGTGGAATTTCCAGGTCTGTTTCGAAATAAGCACGAACTCTTTATGCATCGATTGGCTCGGCGTGTGATGAGGAAGCAGGCAGGGTTCACTTTATACTTTAATCATCTTTCCGTATGCTCGCTGCTATTTGCATTTGAAAGATCCTTTTGAATGAAATATGCAACAGGGGCCCCTACAAAGAATCTTTCATCACGGTTTGTTTGCTGCCTTTATGTGTGTTTTTAGTTAATCAGGCCTAAAAAATAGTTTTGTTAGTCCAGTTTAAACTACTGAGGCATTTGATGGCCTGTGTAACTGAGGCGGTGGTTACACTTGTCTTTTAAATGTGACTTTTGTCATCCGATCATACCGGGACGCATTTACCGTCAAGTCTGTATGCTCTGAGATCGGATCCGGCCTCGATCGGATCCGGCCTCGATCGGCCAAACCACATGCCGAGGTGGGCTGGCTCGCTTTGAGTTCGAATGTCACTGAGGTGTGGACAACACGTGGGCACAATCTGGACGATTTATCGATCGTTGGTCTCCATCATCTCCCCCCCCCCACACAGAAGAGTTCCTATCCGCAAAGGAAAGAGAGGAGGAAAACTGGGGCTGGAACACTTGAGACCGGTCTTCTGAGTCCTTTTCGCTAACTGCTGATAGAAACACAACATTTCATGATTTCACTGCTTTCAGAATGACAGCTTTTGAATACCAAAATAACGAGAATTCATGGGAAAGTGTGCTGAATAGTGGAGCTTTGTTAGTGGCAATTCTTCAATGACAACAAGTCTACAAAGACTACAGGGAGGGAGAGTAAGAAAATAAAGGGGGGACGTTTATTGAGTGGAATTTGTAGGAAATTAAATGTGTTTATCCATCATTTTACAGCCGCTCCGTCAGCCACAAAGTATACCTTTGCAGCCGGTCACATGGAAGTGTAACCACAGCCAGAAACAGACATGTGATCAGATTAGTCAAGCAGCCGAGAATCACAGCACAACTGTCCAAGAATGTAATGATGAAGGGGTCAAAAAGACAAACAGTCTGAAAACGCTTACAGCCAGAGGTTTGTTTTTGACCAAATCCTGACCTAAAGATTATTGTCACCACCCCAATACAAAGGAGTTGGAGCTCAAAGTAATTACATAAAGCAATTTGAACTTAAACAAAACGAAACAAAGTCCCGATGACTCGGGATAATCCACAGCTCTCGACAGTTTTCCTTGGGGCTATTTCTTCTGTAGAAAGTTTTGCTAAAAAATAAAGTGTTCCGGGATTGAATGAGCCATATGAATTGGAAAACATTCTCTGGCACATCTCCAAGTGTGAAGGACAACAGCCGATACAAAAGGTCAAAAAGTAAAATCCCATAAATAACAGCCCACGTTCCACAGCCGCCTCCAAAACTAGCAAATTACCTCTTCTAAATCTGAATCTCGTTGGAAATGCAATGGTCACTGCTGCACCTACATATATGCAGTATATACAGTATACTGTATTAAAGTTTAATAAGCATGCATTACCAGTTTCCAATGCATCCAGAAGATCAAACAGACTCACGCACGTACGTGCACGGATTTGGCAGGCCGCCCCGGCCACGTGTGGGGGAAAAAATAAATAAAGAGATTGAGGAATCAAGGCATAAATAAGGCTCGACACTCCTTTCTCTCACAATCCATTTCCCCATTACGAGTGGGGACACTGGCACCAAATGATCTCCCTCCATCTTTCCTCTGGCTCAGAATGGAAGTCGACACCACCAACAATACTCATTTACCTTCCGTCTATCTCATACAAACAAAGCTGCAGGCCGCCCGTTGACCTCCCGCACGAATTCAGAAACTCACTCAGCTACTGAGGAGAGCGAGCGATAACTCGCTTGAACCCAGTGGACAGTTTCCAATTCCATTTCAGACAGAATTTGATATCATAAACACATCCAGCTTGTTTATGAAACCAAATCCTCAGAAGAAGAAGAAAAAAAATTGTTGAAACGGAGAGAACGCACCGGAGCAAACAGGGGAAATGTGTCGGTGAGAGGCAGGAGCGCCGCGGCCTGGCAGCGCTCGCCCTTACAGATTATGGCTTGACATTTGGAGTCAGAGCCAGTGAAATGTCAGACGGGTTATGACAGGAATGGTGATAGGCAGATTATGACTGACCTCTGACCTGGAAGTTCTGAAAGGTCACGGCTCACTCAGCCGTCTGTGAGCTGATGCGCGTTCAGATCACGGAATGAAAGGCCAAACAAAGATACAGGGGAAAGTTTGCAAGCATCAACATTTCAGGGCGGATTTATTTCCTCCAAGAGACGTCGTTTTAATGGGAACTGAATGTCGCGAAGGTCTCTGAAGCGTTCTGTCCTCTTACAGCACATATGCGGTTTACGATGATAAGTCATAGTCATTTTCAAAACAATGGGTCTTTGATTTCAGATAAATGCGAGCTTCTTATTTCCGGCCGGTGTCAACTGCTGCTGGCAGATTGTGACGGCTTCAGCTCGTTATCTATCATTAAGTTAACGTTATCGTCGTGTTTTGGTTGGAAACACGGCCTTTGGCTTTGGTTTCCAGCTGTCTCACTTTGAACTGAAAATATGCATTTAAAAGCTGTACAAATAAATTACTCATAGAGTTCCAAGTATGGAAAATGCAAGATCATTCATTCAATAATCTTGTTTCGGTGCTTAGCTACATACACGAAGAAGCAAGACAGGGGTTGGATGTGTGTGTTTTTTAAATCTTATTTTAAACAGTGTGTTTCACTCTTAAAGGGGCTTTTAGCTTACAGCTTTCGGGATGAGGACTAACCTTTATGTTCGGCTTACGTAAGTAAAAGCTGTCTCAAAAACGGTTTTGGCTGTTGGTGCTGGATCATGCGGACCATATTTTCAAACACCCAAACCGAGACCCTTATGTGTACCGCACGTTCATGGACGCCATGTTTACGCTTTTGCACGCACCACAGGCATTTCAGTGCTTAGCAACTTTCAAGACTACGAACAGCGCCTCTGCAGATGAAAGATTTATGTTTTGTCTCCCAAAAATTCACCAAAACTTATTTTATTTGAAAACTGTGTAATAACTCTAGTAAACAAAAACAAAAAAACACACACGGCTTGCATTGGTGTATTTAATTATTGATTGTGAGATATTTTTTTAAACAACACACATCTGTCAGTCATTCTCTGCCAGCTATTGTTTATCTCTATTTGGTCGTCCTAATATTCTCTTTTACATCGTTACTTTCACCGCGCGTGACCGAAAATGTACTCTTGCAGTCTGCAGAACGCAGCATTTTTCTTTGCCAGGTACTTTACAAAGAAAGGAGTAAAACCCCCCGGAGCTCTTTAGAGAAAACCGTCTTTCATTTCGGGCATGACAACTGACCGTTAGCGTCCCGACAGGTTCTGTGAGAAAAAGCTGAAAGCATCGTGGCAACAGCCTTGTCAATGACACATGGATTGATTGACACACATGCAGACAAATCATGTTTTAGAGATATTTTGTCAAGACCCGGCCGGGACACCTAGCTTGAAAATGGGACAATCCCAGAGGAACCGGGATGTCCGTTAGCCGTATGTTGGAATGTAAACTCCCCCAAAAGCAGAGACCTTAATATTCTGGCACGCTGTATGTGTATGCTCCGAAGTAACCTCCTTGGTACTAATCCAGTAGGGACTTGGAGATAATGCTGGTCAAGGTTCATTATGTCAGTATAAGCTAGCTAGCCAGACATGCTAACGCTTGCAGCATAATTTAAAGAAGTAAACCCACTTTATTTATTCATTTTTTACACTTTCAGCTTTGAAAAAAATAAAAAAGAAGCCACAAGGTCTGCCACGCCTAGTGTTGCAAAGCTATGATTGGAAAGTCGCCGTTCAAGAGATGGGTTTCATGTCAGGTCAATGAGTTGCTGCATGAATACCATAAGAGCATGATGTTCCAAACAAACAACCGAGGGAGCCTTTAACCACTTTAAGTTCAGCAGAGTTCAATTTGCGGGCTCTCTCTCCCTCAGCGCCATGATACTAACCAGATTACCTTCTGCCATTACGTCAGCCTCCAACAATCAATACATACCATTAGTGCTAATCACTCTTTAATTAGTGATCAAGGCTTCGTTGGCCGTGTATGTGTTCCTGCGTGTGTGTGTGCGTGTGTGTGTGTGTGTTTAGTCGGAGTTTGCGTGACATCCACCCACAGTGAACACTTCCAACCGCTCAACGCTCTTTATCATTGCAAAGCAGTGAAACACACTATCAGATTACTCTTTAAAGAGATCTGAAGAGCTACCTGTTTCACCTGGGGCAGTCCCTCGCCTTTATCTATAGAGCAAATTAACAAAACCCACAACGCCCTATCATCCAACTGAGGGATCTCCTTTCTTGTGGTGCTGGATTTCTCAGCACAAGACACGGAGACAACACGGATCAACTCAAAAGCCCGCCGAGAAGAAAAGGAACGGGTTTGGGCTTCTCTTATTGCTCATACAAGCGAGGCATTAGCAATGCCTCTTATACACTATGAATGATCCTCGGCACAGACGGAGAAACCACTCGCCTTTGGGCATAAAGACGGCTGAGCTTTGATTATTGATTCACTGTCTCTTCTTTACACATAAGGTACCATTTCGACCTGAAAGAACTCGCGAGCTTAAAAAAAGAAGAGAGAGAATAGAAGAAAGGGGGTGAGTCCTCAGAGGGAAACACATGTCGGGGGAGTTAAACCCGAGCTGAAATAAAATCTAACAGTTTGGTGGAGTATAGGATGAAAAAAAAAAAAGGAAATAAAAGACAACAGATCAACTTAAAGCGTCTGTTGTTTTAAGGCTGTGAGATGTAAACAAACAAAAAAAGCAGCGATAGTCATTCATTTCTTTAAATTTTAGTCTGCTAAAAGCGCACGAGTGAAAACGAGCGCATCTCTCCTTAATTTATTATGTCTTTGAAGAGGTGGTAATGGTCTCTGTTTTTTTCCTGATGTTATGTTCGTGCATTTACATAATATGTTATGCCAAAAGACGGGAGAAAACAAAATTTGCTGTTTTTTTTTCTTTTCATGGCCGAGGCTAAAAATACACAGGATGTTGCAACACAACGGCAACACGCGCTGTTTTGGATTGCCGGTTTAAGCTGCCCTCAAGTACAGTACTGGGATCAGTTTCGCCCCTGAAAACAAACATCTCAATCCTCTGGAGGAGCCGGACTTTAAAACTGACCAGATATCAGTGTCTCTGCTTCTATCCCGCTCAACTGTTCGTGGTGAAAGCAGCCGGGGAGGAGATTAAACTGCTCGACAGCACCCATTCCAAAAAAACAAAAAACACAAAAGAACACTTGAAAACAAGAAAATACTCGACAATCCCTGCTCCCTTTTAATGCCGAGATTAAAAAGCATTCTCATTTGTGTGAGACGTTTTCTGTTAGTTTTTTCGTTTTTTCCTCTCATTAAAAAATACAAAATATGTCCTCAGATTGTGGGATGAACAACGGCGAGCCCACGTCCTGACGAGGCTTTAACAGCGCTACAAAAGGCCGAGCCGTCCCGGGCTCTACAAAGAGAAGAAGAAGTCTTAATTAGATTTGATCGGGCAGATGTTTCGCTTGGTCTTGTGGTGGCCTCGCTTGTGTTTATTTCCTCCGCTGATGGTTCAATTCACTGCGGCTCAAGGTCACTGCCTTTATCTGCCTCTTTCGCTGGGGATTACTTGGTATCGTCTCGACAGTGAAGGAGGGGTGTGGTAGGGGGGCTGGTCACTCATTTCTTCTTTTTCTGTCTCTCTCTCACACACACACACACACACACACACACACACACACACACACACACATAGTTACAAAGGCAGGGGCTGAATGTGAGTGGTGAGCAAAACCATGTTGCTGAGCAGAACTGTCTATTACGGTGGGTGGGTGTGTTTGTGTGTGCTGGGGGGGTGGGAGGGGGGTGGGGGGAGAAACCTATTAGTATGTCTGAGCCCGCATCTCCAAATCTTGTTACTCTGAACTGATGCAACAGGAATGCAATCGGACTCCCTCCCTCCCTCCCTCCCTCTCTCTCTCTTTCTCTCTCTCCCAACTTTCCTCTAGCGCTCTCGCCCACTTACTCGCTACCTGCGCTTCTGTTGCAGCTCCTCTTCCTCGCCCCCTGGACACACTCTTTCCCCACTCCGTCGTTCCAATTCCCAGCTGAAAGATCCCCTCTTCCCACTCTCTTTCTCTCAATCACAATCACTGTCTCTGGGTGCCTTCTAATCCTGCTTTCTGTGTTGTTGTTTTTTCCCCTCCTCTTCTTCCTGTAGCGGAATAATTCTCCTCTTTGAAATTGTTTTGTGCTGTCTAGTTCCCCATCACCTTGTAAACCGCTCCTTTAAACCAAAAATAGAGTTTGCTTCTTTGATGGGATGTCTTTTATGCCATTTTTTCACTATTAAATGTATTACTCTATATCCTTTTTATCTTGTGGCCACCTCATTGTTATATGTATATGTATTATATAAAAACAATTAAAAGTAAAGTCTTTAGGATTATTCATTCATAAGACTTGCCCACATGTTGGTACAGTAAATAACTCAATTTGATGGGAAATTATTCCAAAAGTGACAGATGAAAACGGGAAAATGTTTGTTTCAAGAGTAAATATCAAGTTACTTTCAAGAAAGCTGAAAACAGTTTCATGTTTTGTTTCCCTCCCTGCAGGTGTTCTTTTTCTATGAAGTGACCACAGCCCGGTCGGGTAGGTAAACATGACCTTCCTGAGCGTAGTTTACAAATGTCACATTAAAGGATTTCTGGGAAATTGAGTCCTTGCTATGAAAAAAACATTCATCTCTGGATGGAAAATACACAGCTCAGCTTTAAAATGGTTAAAAATAGCTTGAAATATAAGCTCTAAATCTGAATGCAAAAACAATACCACACCTGGTCCTTCAAAGTCTGTTCTGTGTGTTCTGTTTCTATGACAACCCTTCATTAGTTTTAATTGTTTTTAACGGTTCCTACTTTTTCTTAAACCTAATCGCTAAAATGGATCATATGTCATTGCCTTCTAAAATCAACACCACCGGTTGCCTGGCGATGCGGCAGCAGCACACCGTGTGCCGTGAGATATCTTACGAAAAAGTTAATCCTTAGCTTTTGTGTGTTTTCTTTTTTTTTCTACAAAAGTCCAGCAACAAATTAGTCTTTTGAAAATAAATTTCTGTCTTAACAGGAAACAACTTTGTTAGATTCAGGCAACAAAAGTACTTCACTGGGTTCAGGAGGAGATCAAGGTTTGGGTTAAAATAACTACAGAAGTTTTTTTATCTCAAAGTTGACCTCTCATTTCTCACAGGGCACAAACTGGGTGAGAGACGTTGTCGTTAGTCAGCCAAGTAAAGCTCAACCACGCTCTTTTCCTTATTCAACTAAGTGGTTTAGTTGCCTGAATCTAACTTCTTGAGGAGACAGAAGTTGCTGTACTTTGACTAACTAGTTAGTGGAAACTGACAGCCGTCCCTTGAGGCCAGGTTGTACGTAGAGCGTCACAGTTTGAAACTAGGTTTTTGACAAGTTGGGAGTGAGAATGTGTTGAATTTGTCGTCTAAGAGCAAAATATGGTGGTGAAAATACATGTGTTATTCTGTATGTACATTGGGTGGCGCTGTTCTGAAACATGGGCTCAGGTGTTGGACCTCGGAAGGGCAAAGGGTTTTGACTGCTTTCGTGGTGTCAGTAAGTGGACCTGTACTTGTACAGCGCTTTTCTAGTCTGCCGAACACTCAAAGCACTTTAACACTACATGACATCATTCACACGCTCACACAGGGGCTAAGGTGCTACCTGCCCATCAGGAGTAGCTGCCATTCACACACCGTAGGCACAGCTACGGGAGCAATTAGGGGTTAAGTGTCTTGCCCAAGGACACATTGAAATGGGCTAGCGGAGCTGGGGATCGAACCACCGATCCTCTGATCCTCTGATCGAAGGACGACCCTGCTCACCACTAAGCCACAGTCGCCCAGTTCGTTTAGCTTCTACCAGCCGTGTGTTAATAGTTGGCACCAAGGGTTTATGTTGTACCACGGACAAACAGAATAAAAGAGACTCTCAGACATGATAAGGTAATTGAGGTCTGACAAGAGCGCGTCAACCAGGTCAATCCAGAGGGGAAACACCTCAGTAGCCGACAGTGTGAGACTGGGCTCCTTTAACACCTTGTGTTCGGTTCTTGCGCGAACTTGCAGCACACGCCTCTCAAAATTTTGAAATCAGTAAATCTTCTTCTTCTTCTTCTACTGCGGCCTTCTGTTTCGTCTACAGCGCCGACTACAGTGTCGAAGAGCAAAGGAAACTCCGGAGAGGATGGTGCACGTTTTGGTCTACTTACAACTCTCCCCATTTATTTTTCTCCACTGTAAACGAATAGGACAAATTAAAAAAAAGAAAAAGTGAAAACTCTGTTTGGATTAAACATTTAACGCAGCTAAACAAGCGAGAGCGCAGTGATCCGTTAATAAGAAAAGCTCTGGAAGTAATACGTGTTGGCTCTTATCTCCAGCCTATATGTCAACCCACAATGGTGTCAAAGTCATGTTGGTGGCATATCCATCATCCCAGTGGGAAACCCAGTCAGCATGAATCCCCCTGCACCTACAATTGACTCCTCTCTTTGTCTGGAGAGTCTCCCCACCACAGGGTTCTCTTTCTAATACTCTGTATTCCCAACATGGATTGTCAAATCCCTCTGGGGTGGGGGGGGGGAGGTCCGCCCGACCCGCCCTCCCCCCTGTCACCACACCCCGAGGATGCCGCGCTGTCCCTGGGGGGGGGTGCGGGACTTGTCTCCCCTGGAGTTGGATAAGTTATGGAATGTGCCATCCCCTTTCCTCAATAATAATTCATGGCCTGCGTTGGCACCGGCGAGGCCTATATCTTTTTTTTTTCATTTTTATTGACACGTATCTAATATCTGTCCGCTCTGAAATGTGCGTCTCCGTTGTTAAGATCCGCCGTTTCTTTGTGATGAACTACTTCATCATGTTCGCACAGAGGCTGTGATTAAATGTGTGTTGTTTTATGACGACGGTGTAATTGAGGGAGGGTGTAATAAAAGTTGCCCGGGAGCTTCTTTTTTTTTTTTCCTTTGTCGGCTTGTGAATGTAGAAAGGGCTAAATAAGAGGAGCGCTGCTGAAAATATAGAGGGTTTCTGCTAACAACTCCCCTGGCTCGCCTGCAACACCGCGGCTCTCAGATTTGAAAACAGAGCAGGCGTCGCCCACAACAGCCGTGAATCGTGTCCTGTCTGGGGGATTCGGTGAAACAACCCCACTGCAGAAGTCATAAATCTGGCTGAAATTGGTCTTATATGCGGCCAAATAAAGCATTCGAGTGCCAATGCGCCCGTTGCATTACAATATCTGCTCACTCTTGGTTGGACGTGGTGGTACGGGGGGTGGTGCGGAGGGGCGAGAGAAGGCAGACAAACATGTAACATGTAATTTAAGATATGCATTATACATGCTGTGCGAGCAAGAAATCATGTCACACAGGGGCGAGAGGAGTGCACTTGCACACAACTGGCAGACATCAGAAAGTAAACAATAGCGAGGAGGTAAATCATTTACCTAACATTGCCCTTGAGAGAGAGCGTAAAATCATTTATATGAGGCCCAGACAAAACCCCGTGCACAATAAGGAGGCAGAGAGGCGCTCACACACACAGTGTCACTGTCGGCCTCCTGCCGCATATCACAGAGGCCGGGAGTTATCAGCTTGTTATTGGGTTAACGCCGCTCTGCTATGCGGCGCTATCAGATCCACTTTGAGGGAAGTGAAATAGAGGCAGCAGGTGTGAATGAGTGCTGAGAAATGAGATTTTCCCCACAAACTGGGGGAAATATTATTATACTGAGTCAAGAATTTCCTCATTACAGAGAGATTTTCCGCTTCGGTTTTTCCCTCAGCCCTGCACACAAGCATCCCCACCTCTGCCTTTGACTTTACTGTATGAGTGCAGGCAGCTGAGCCTGCCTTCAATTATTCACCTATGACGGCTTTTCAACTCAAGACGATCCCCCGGCTCTCCCCTCCCTCCCTCCCTCCCTCTCTTCCTCCCCCTCCCTCCCTCGTGTCGCGCTTTGCTCAGCCCAACTTTATCTCTCGTCCTTTTTATTTTTTCTCCTTCACTTCTCTTTTCCGCCTCTTTTCACCCCTTGTCTGCCTTCCTTTCATGCCTCAAACCTTTCATCCTCTCATGCAAACCCCTCCACCACCACCACCACCACCACCACCACAAACCCTCACCCGCCACCATCTCTCCCCTCTTTACATCCCTCCCAATCTTGAGGTATCCCATCTCTGCTTGACAAGTAATGGGGTGTGTCTCTCCTCCTTCTCTCACCTCCACCCTCCAAACCCCGCATCGCCGTCGCTCTTCCCACCACACAATCTCCTCTCATGTCAGGGAAACCTGTAGGCATCCGAGTGCTACTTTTGATCATTGCATTCACTGGGAGCCCTCATCGCCTTGCTCTGCCTTGGGGTGGCAAGGAGTGAAAGAATGAAAGGCAGAGCAGAGTAAAGTTATGTCAAGTCTGGCTGACATGTGCAGCCAGGCAGCGGAGAGCAAAGTTGGCACATGCAGCTCACAGCTACGAGCAGTCAATAAACCCCCTGTTAGAGCTTTTGTATACAGCACAATGCGCGATGACATACGCACGCTCCCTTTTATTGAGGTGACACAATTTCCCAACTATTCAGGTGTAATTGAAGGGAAGATAATAAGGAAGAATAAACGGGGAAGTGCTCCCACACGGCACCAAATCAGGCCAAACCGTAACAACTCTGACACCTCTTCCTCCTCCAGACAATAAGCGCACATTCGACTGGGCTATTCTCCAAATGCAGTTATGAGAAGCATCTCATTACGTTATCTCTGGTGTCTGAGATTTGAGCTTGGCATACGTGGACAAACAGTCACTCAATAGTAGTGAAAATGCAGTGATGAGATGGATCTAACAGTCCAAAAATGAAGAGAAAAAAAATGACATGATATCCCACCTATTTATTCAAAACGCATCTCAACAGTACATTTTCTCAGGAGGAAAAGCACTCATACAACTTCCTTTAACGGCACGCTTACACACAAACAGGAGTTTCAGCGGCGTTCTTAAGTCGTCTGTGCCACAGGTGTCAGACAGAAATGCTCCTGTTAGAATCAATACAGCGGTCTACGGTGAATGTGTGTCGGACTCTGAGTGCTGCCAACACGCGGGTGACCTACACTCCATACTGTGCCTGAATGCATCCTGTGTAAACACAGAGGACAGAAGCTGCTGCTGCTAATGGGCTGCTCATGGTAGCTAGACGCGGTTTGTAAAGGTCAACAGGTTCAAGTCTGTCGCACCTCGTGGTCGGGCATGGATAGTTGTACTATCGACAACACCAATTTTGATGAAAACATTTTTTTCTAAAGGCCGCCGGTTCCTTTTAGTGCCCTACTGGTTAGCTCACGCCCACCTCTCTGCCCTGTGGCGCTTACAGCCGATAACGCCGTCCCGTTAAGCTCAAAGTAGGCGGCTCTGGCCGTCACCGTCTTGGCAGTGATGCCACAGCCTACCGAGTAATCCCGAAATGGGCAAAGAGGGGGATTGGCTGGTAATTTAGCGCCTGCATGACAAAAAAAAAGGCTGTAAATGTGTTTATTTCTGCTGTTTGTGGCCATTTCACTGCAGTTTTTGATCCTCCCGTGTTGGCTTCATTTCTCAGCACCGAAAACACCATCCACCAATGAAATGGTCTTCTAAGAATGGGAAAGTTGTTCTTTTGCGTCATCTATTGTTTGACGTATTTCAAGACTCAAACACAGATGGGCTATGCATGATGGGAAAAGCCACAGTTGGAATCGTATGCATTCGACAACACATTTCTGAGGGAGAAATGTCTTTGTTCTGGATCAAGTCTACTTGCAATTCTATTCCAACTGATTGCATGATATATTCATTATCATAAAATGTGTTTGCCTTAAGCAAATATAAAAACGTTACTTATGGGAGCTCTACTGTTTCCATTCAGTCCGTCTAATTCAATACCTCATAAAAGATTTGGAGGAAATACCAGCTATTGACGATACAATTTCTAATGTTCTCAGTGTTGTGTGCCAAAGGGTGGCAATTAGAGAAATACACCAAATGATCTCTCATGATTACCGAGATAAAGTGAAAATTAAACACTTAATGTGCAAAAAAAGAGGGATTTTTTTTTCTCGGCTGTGAAAATCAGTCGATGTGTTGCTTCGTCTGATGCAATTCAAAAGGAAAAGAGGGTGTTTGAGTCGCGCAGAGAAACATAAAGAGTTCTCTGAGCTCGGCCAGCAGTATGGCGCGAGCAAAGTTCACACAGCTCCAGTCTCAGAGGCATTAAAATCTAACAGAGGTGTTAAACTTTGGACGACCTGCAGGACACGCTGCATAAAACAGCAGTAAATTATGCCAATGAGGAGAAGTGCAGACTGTTGGAAATAAAAAGTTATGGATGTGGGGAGAGAGTGTGAGGCAAATATGTGCACGTATAGCCCACTGCAACACACACACACACATACACATACACACATACACACAGTCCTCCTCTGTCTGTCAGGTGTGTGTAAAAGGTTATGAGTCTGGCTGAGGACATAGTGATTGAAACAACCCGAGCGTCTTTATCACATTCCCAAAAGAGGCTCTGCATTGCACTTAACAACACACTGAAAGTTCCTTCAATAGAGCATTAGAAGTATTCGTGCTGTACATAAACTGTGAAGTCACACTGAAAGGGATGTCTTCTCAATGTCGGTTATGATGTGAAAAGGACTAAAGGCCCCTATAGCCTTGATGCAGCACACTATACTTCACAGGAGGGACACACAATAGACTCACATGAAGCCATATTAATGAATGGAATGTATGGAACTCTCAATGATGCCTCAAATAACAGCATCAAAAAGAGGAGACAAACCTACTTTAGATTGAATTTAATTTTGAAACTAGAAAGGGGCAGTCAGTAGTTTGCACATCACCAACGACCACTGCTGTAATGTGTGATTGAATGAATAGAACCCCCCCCCCCTCCCCCCCGACCCCCTCCAGACACCGATGGCCTGTAAGGTGTTGTGAAAAGTATACGGCGCGATGAATTCAGGCATTCAGCTCAATGTTGTCGTATAACACACGCATATAATCTTGCCAAAAACAAAATTTAAACTGGCCGAAGTTTTGGCGAGGTACAGCAGTGTGTGTACTGGTTGTACCATTAGCTGTTAGCTGTTAGCTGCTAGCTGTTAGCTGTTAGCGACAGTATACAGCAGGCAATAAAAGGTGTTTTGAGAAAGTGTGAACCGCAACCACGAGAGGTCCTCGGGTATGCAGCCAAAACCGGCCACCCCAAAAACATGATGCAGTTTGCTGCAGCGGAATGTGAAATTAGCCGTGGACAGACACAGGGATGCACACTCACTCCGTGTTAATTCAGAGAATGTGTCCTTGTGGTCTTTTGGCACACTATCCCACTCACTCTGTCACTCTCCCCGTGTTTCTTGACACTCTCAACTGTCAGCTATCAAATGAGCTTTTGGAAAGCGCAGGTCTGTTGGCTCCTATCAGAAAAATATACATTTTTAACTACTTAACACCTGGACGGTCAACAGGCTCCAACAGTGACTCACATTGCTAACAGGGCATATGTTTATAAATGCATAGTGGAATAACCCCTTTTTATTGACTGTGGGGAGACTACACTTACTTGGCTAAAAATGTTCAAATCAACAGCAGAATTTAAATGCATATTTTTAGAGTTTAAAGTTATTAAAGAGACATTTGTACCTACAAACTATGCCGCTGTTGCGGAGCAGTTAATACTAACATAGTGGATGTGCAAACGTAATGAAAATGAAACATCCCCAAATTATCTGAGCTTTCTTTTTTAGCAGCTGTTCTTCAATAAAAACAAGTCTCTTAATAGGAAAAGTACAAGCAGCAGCAAAAAAAAAAAAAAAAGACATGGGACTTTTACTGAGAAGAATACAGGAAATGAAATGTGTTTATCCACCGTTTTACAGCCACAGCTTTGACCACGAGTTACAGCCATAGTGACACACACACCTTCGAGATAGAGAGAGAGAGACAGAGAGAGAGAAAGAGAGAGAGAGAGAGAGAGAGAGAGAGAGAGAGTAGCCCTGTTGTAATGGAGACGCAAACCCTTCTGTGCTGAAGCAAACCTAGTCAAGCCGAGCCAGCTCATGTGTATGGGGGGAAAAAAGCCACAAGTTTTATATAATACACCTACTACCTTCCAGGTTTCCATTGGTTTACATTTATTTCAGATTTGAATCATGCTTGAGGTAAGTTATCCCTCACAATAAATATAATTTTAGTAAAAAATAAGCTAATTATGGTAGGTGGCCATTTTGACAGCTCTATTTGGCGATTGCAGTGTCAATGAGTCTCCGAGGTCCAATATTTGAAAGTGGGGTAAAAACCACTGCATTCCTTTTAACCATGTTGTATTATATCTAAAAAAGAAAACTAATCTTTTTGCATTAAAAGGTCAGCCGATCTAGGAGCTTTTTCTCTTTTGATACGCCCACAGCCAGTTTTCATATCGTTGTGACAACAATTCAAACAAAAGAATGCGTGGTTTGCTTCGGAAAAATGGAAAGAAAAAACATCTGTGTTTAGAATAATTGAACTCCGTACTTAAAAGTTTCTTCTAAACCATTAATAATGATGACGTGTCTGTCTGCTATCACCTCTTTGTGTTAATAAACACAATGAGAGTCATTCTGGTTGGTGATAGAAACAGTTACACGACTGACTTCACACGTTTTGTTTTTTCCCCTCCTGCTATTCTTCCTCCATCACCTCTTCTGTCTTGAGTGAGCCATTTAGCCGTCGGAATCTCGGAGCTGTCAGAGTCCCCGCTCATCTGAGAATGAAAGGCACTTATTTACCGCCTCCTCCCCTCCTTTGGTCTCTCCTTCCTTCTCCTCTCTGTATTCCGCTCACTATTACCTCGCTCCCTCTCACCTCCCACGAATTGCAAGGTTCGCGACACAGCCAACCTGTTGTGTGTTTTTTTTTTTTTTTCTTTTTTTTTTCTTCTCGACGAACGCCCGCCACTCGCCCTTGCAATCAAAGTTAATGAGCAAAGTCACAACGACCGTCTCGCGCAATCAGAGGACAAACGGTGACACTCGCGTAGCACGCACGCACACACACGCACACACACACACACACACACACACACGCACACACACATTCACAGCCTAAAGTTTTACGGGTGACTGGTTTTACAAGCTTAAATGGGTTCTTAAGTACGGGGTTTATACCTATTGAGACCAGAACTACATCAGTCACTCTGTCATTACTGAGCACACACGCACGTCACGGCTGACTGTGCGTGCACATTTTGTGACCATGATGGATTTCTTCTGCCCTCCTCCCGTCTTCCCCTCACTCCTCTCATACCTCACTTTCCACCTCTCTCCCTCTATTCTCCGAACACTAATCCCTCCATCCATCCCTCCCTCCCTCTGTCTCCGACCATCCAGAGTTCACCGTTGGTGTGGCTGCTGTGTGTTTTGGCAGGTCACACTGAGCCTCGCCGGTCCAACCAGAGTCGCCTCAGCGTGGGCTGGAAAACCTCACAGTGTTCGCCGTAGGTCATCTCTCACACACACACACACACACACACAAACACACATAGGGCAGAGCGCACACACTCATGCTACATACACACAGATCCACACGCTTCGTATTTTCCCAACACAGCTTCAAAAGAGCGGCTTCTCAACTGACCCCCGACAGTTGCCGTCCGTCACCGTGCCACTTTGGCAAAGGATCATGGGAGATGCGTTTTTTTTTTTCTTCTTCCAGAAATGCCGTATAAAAACCACACTCATGAGTCGAAAGAAGAGGTGGATTATGTGTGATACTTCAACCAGAACCGCTGTGTGCCGTGGCCAATGTCAAGACCAGCGCTCGCCTTTCATTTAAAGAGCATGAACCTTGTGCTGCGGTCGTGACTGAAAAATAGCATTTGCATCATTTTATGTGCATAATAATTGGCCATTCATACCACATATAGCAGCATCCATGTAGGTCTGCGAACATAGTGTCTGTAATAAGGGCTAGAATTCACACAAATTTGAATTCTGTCCATTTTTTATGCCAAGGCCACACCAAAACATGGTGGAAATATCATTAATTACTTCTTCCCCTCACAGTTTTAGTTCAAGAGCTTGTGTATGCAGGTATAGGTCGATGTGGTTTGTGTGTGCTTGGTTTTTTCTAATAGTTTGTGTATCAGTTGGAACTCAAGTGGTATTACAAACTATTTTTAGTGCCTGTCCACATGAATATTCCCCCAATTAAATTACGGTACCAATATTATCAGTTAGAGCCAGGTGTCAACCTCTAGCTCTAAAATGTGAAGCCAAGTGCCTTAAACCTGCATTCTTTCTAATGGCCATCAGGGAGCGACTCCTCTGGTTGCAAAAAGAAGAATGATTGTATCGAAGTATATGAGGAAAGCACCCTGCTCCTCACTTGATTTATTACCTCAGTAAACATTGTAAACATGAGTTTATGGTCTCAAATTCCTAGTTTCAAGTCTTCTGGACACAGCATGATGTTTCATTTGGTAAATCATAATCCCATTTAAAGAAACATACACCATAAAGCATGGTATGCTTTATGGCGGGGCTACCTTGTGATTGACAGGTCGCTACCACGGCGTTGTCCTTCATACAGCTTTAACCTTTTCACAGTGTGTGTTTTCAGTTCATGAAAGTTAAGTGTAACATTTTTGTTCGCCTAAAATGTCTTCTTCACCGTTCAGTTGTCTTTAGCTCCACTTCTGGTTGCAAAAAGCCAAGATGGCGACGGCCGAAATGCCGAACTCGAGGCTTCAAAACAGCAGTTCACAAACCAACGGGTGACGTCATGGTGATTACGGCCACTTCTTTTATACAGTTTATGGTTGCAACCAAAAACTCACATCCACTAGAACACAAGTGTGGTCAAAAACAAACACCAAAGACTTCTGAAACAGTGTTTAAACATTCATGAAGACAAACTACTCTAAACTGAAACCTTTAATAATAATACAAGTTAAAAGAAAGGGATCAAACTGCTACATTACTTTAAAATCAGTCCAAGAAAAAGTTCTTCCCACTGACAATCAGCATCATATTGATCAGCGCTACAATAAAGTATAATCAGCAAACTGCCAACTGTCGAGGGACGGGGGTGCAGACAGCACAGATTGCCTGGTTTTTGGACGAGGCGCCGAGCACCAAATTGTGATTCACTCTCCGGAGATAAAGACGAACTCTCTGGCTGTCTGTTTGTCTGGCGTCTTCAACGTGACAGACAGATGAGTCATAGCCGTGTCCCAGAGCTGACAGGCTGTTGAGACGAAAGAAGTGGAGATGTGGAACGAGAGGTTGGACGAGAGGGGAGGACGGCAAGACGGGGGAAGGAAGAAGACGCCTGTCTGCTTCTTGCTTGCAGACGGGTCGAAGAGAAAATGAAGTGAAAATGAATTTTGCACCTTGTCATCTCATTTTTCGGATCCTAACACTGAACATTTCACGCCAGAAATCAAATTTTCCTTCGTGTTTGTACCTTGAAACTCCAATACTTTACCTTACTGCTCGGAAGACATGATGCTTTTTGTAGTTGTTACATCACATATTAGTAGATGTACTTGAAAATTCAAACCCATAACACCATCAACTTTTTGAATAATCCCTTCTGTCCCTCTAGTCCTATAAAACCTTCAATTTCACTGCAGTGTGACATCAAATGCAACACAAAATATTTCACCTTTCCCTCCCTAAGCTACCGAAACTCAGAACACTGAACATGGACGAATCGGTTTCCATATGGACATCTTCCCTTGTATACATACTGCGGGGGAAGAAGTACTCAGATCATTTACTTTAGTAAAATCATCAATATCATAAGTAAATATTCTGCATTCAGAATGTTACTTAAGTAAAAGCATTATCATTAAAATGTAGCCCACGTATCAAAAGTAAGTATTTATTATGGAAAATGGCCCATTAGTATGACCATTAGACTTATTATTTTTACACATTTACACACAGAATTTTGTTTTAAGCGTGCGATTTATTCACATTTTTTCTTTCGTATTCCATTAAGCAGATTTTTTTTATTTTTTTTGTAAGAACTGCAGAGGCTTGAATTATTCAATAACATCAAATAAAATAATGAAATATTAAAATCTTTACCGAACTATAATAAAATCAATCAATAAACCGGATTAATTATATGCCTGCTATCCAGGTTGACTGATATACAAATACAAAAAAACAAAAACACACTTTTATTATTTTTTTTAAAAGAAGCGAATATAGATTTGTGTCACTTTGATTGAAATCAACCCACATTAGGGCATTTCCTCAAGTAAATATGGGACTTATGCAGTTTTACTCTATTTATGTTTGTCACTACCTTTTTGAAACAAAACCTCAAGGATTTGATAATCCTGAGAGTCTGATTGGAACATGCATCTGACTCTTTCTTGCCTTTTAGCCTTTTTATTCTGCCTCCAGGCCCGTAAAATTACATACAATCTTTTACATGACTACATTTGTATACTCTATACTGCTGGGCCTCTGCTGTATCCTCATTTGATTTCACAACCATTGTTTGGGACGTTTACCTCGTTATGTCTGCGACTTTTCTGCATGAGCGTGCATATGTGTGAATGTGATTATGTGCACTCGTGTGTGTCTGTTGTTACTAATCTCGGAGGATATGCGAGTGTGTGTGTTTCTCTCCCAGCCCCGGGGCCAGCCGTGGCGAGGTGTCCCCCAAGGCCTCCCCCTCTTCCTCACATCTCCCCCATCCCTTCAATTATTCCTGTCTATCTACCTCTCCTCCTCCCTTTCCCTCCTTGCCCCCCCGCCCCAACCCACTACACCTCCTCCTCCCCCCCGCCGCCCCTCCTTTTGCCCTCTTTAGCCACGACACTTTGAATCAAGCAGAAATTAATGCAGATGATGCATTCACTGTCTCATTGTCTCCATCCTTCTGTGGATGGATATTGAGATGACAGGGACGTTGGGGGAAACTACTGACGTAAAGCTTTTAGCAAGACTGGAGGGTGTTTATGTACAGAATGTGTAAATACAATGAAGTGCGCGTGTGTGTGTGTGTGTGTGTGTGTGTGTGTGTGTGCGTGTCTTCACATGTCTGTGTTCATGTCTGTGGGAGACTGTCTATGTGTGTAAGAGAGAGAGAGGGAGAGAGACAGAGTGAGTGAGTGTGCATCACTGTGTCTGTCCATGGCTAATTGTGCTTCAGCAAACTGCATAATAATTAGAGGGGCCAGTTATGGCTGCATGCTCAAGGACCTCTTGTGGTTACGGTGACTCACACTTGCTCAAACCCCTTTTTAATTGCCTGTTTTAATGTCACCATTGACTGCCTGCTAACTCCTCACTCACTACTCTTAACCGGCCCCGCCCCCCGCTTGCGATAACGCGGCTGAGTGCATCGCCGACCCCGGGCTCTGAGGTCAGATTCACAGTTCCAGAAAAAACTGTTTTTGGCTAGCAGCTAACAGCATGGATAGTATGTTTGGATAACAGCTAACGTAACTACCAGCACACACACACTGCTGTTCCTCGCTGCAACTCAGCCACTGATGAAGTGTAGTATGGGACATCTTTCAGACGATTGCCTGCATACCTCGCTGCTTGTTTTTGAGTTTGAATGAAATGTGCTTCATGACGCTTTACAGCCCATTGGTTGCGTACATCACCGGTTGTTAGGTGGCTCACCTTTATGGTTTTGAACGGTGTGTTTGGTCGACCGCTAACAGCTAATGAAACTACCGGTACACACACTTGATGAGTGTAATTTAGTTTTTTGGCAAGATTGTATGTCGTGTTATGACTTCGAGCCGATTGCCTGCATACGTCACCGCTTGTTGTGGAATTTTGAATAAATGTGTTTTTTACGACCCCCTTGGTGTAGAGATCAGGGGGAGGGGGGGGGGGGGTTAGCCAGTTGTGGGTTGTATTCATTCAATCACACAAATCGGCAGTGGTCGTTTGTGAGTGTGTACATTTGTGTGTGTATATTTGTGCGCGTGTGTCTGTCAAAATGACTAGGTTTGTTCCTTCTGACACATGTTTGTGTGTGTGTGTGTGTGTGTGTGTGTGTGTGTGTGTGTGTGTGTGTGTGTGCGTACACATGTGCATGTGTCACGTTGTAATCCGCCACCTGGAGAGAGGAGAAAGGGGTTATGGGTAATATGCGAACTGCTGTTTGATTGATGAGCCAATCAGAGGGGCACAAAGGATTTCATTAACAATAGACACCCTGCCACAAATCAGCAATCATCCACACGCACACTCTCACTTATCAACACTTATCAGCATACACGCATAGACACACACACACACACACACTTACAGTCACTTATTGACACTTTCAAGTGCGTCAGCCTACCCCCCCATCCCCACCCTCCCTCCCTCCCTCTCGGCCACAAACACACATTCTAACTGAGGGGGATGGGGGTACCGGGAGTGTGTGTGTGTGTGAGTGTGTGTGTGTTTGACATAAGTAACACAGTGTTATCACAAAGTCAGCAGTAATATTGTGGCCATTTCATCAGGACGGGCTGAGAGCAACAAGAATGCATATGGGTCACTGGTTTGCTTTTGGGAAAAGCAACGCACGGCGGATCAAAACCGAGCATGTGTTCACTCCTTCCCTGCACATTTGGCCCGTTTCTCAATCACTGTGCTTTTGATAAAGAGCGAGGCTACTTGACAGCAGGGGGCGGAGGGTGGAAGAGGGGGGTGGAGGGGGGACGGGAGAAAAAAGAGAAACTCAGCCGGCAAAATTACTTTTTTTTAAAGTAAATTAGTTTTTACGCCCCGTGAGCCCTTTGCTCCGTTTTGATCTCCCCGCTTTTTAAAGAAGGGGGACACAGCTGCTGAAACACACACACACACACACACACACACACATATACACGTATACACACACACATACACACACACACACACACACACACACACAACAACACACAGAGCATGGTAATAGGCTATACTTTCTCATTAGGGTGACAGGGGTGTTATTTGTGTGTGTGTGTGTGTGTGTGTGTGTGTGTGTGTGTGTGTGTGTGTGTGTGTGTGTGTGTGTTGAGGTGCTTCGTTATTATTGATTGCAATAATAAGATATGTGGACACAGAGATTATTTGCATCCCTGAGCAGAGTTATTGTTATCACGGGGGGATGATGTGATTATGATGGTCATATCCACACTGCCTGGGGCAAGACGCTGTCTGACTGCCTACATGTGTGCGTGTGTGTGTGTGTGTGTGTGTGTGTGTGTGCAAGGGAGAGAAAGAGAGAAAGGCTGAGCGACACAGACTCTGAGTGTGTATCTGTGTGCGCCCTGCCATCTCCATAGCATGTCTATGTCTAATTGGCTCGGGCTGATTCCACCCCTGGAATCCATTTTACATGGTTACCAAGGTGACAGCATCCGTTGTCTCCATCGTCGGGCAGACAGAAGCATGTCAGCTCACACACGTATGGGCGCGCACGCCGCGCACACACACACACACACACACACACACACTCCGATATGAACAGTGGCAAACATGCAGGAGCCCCAATCCCTGTTAATTAGCTCCATCTATTAGCAGCAAATCCACTAATTAAAGCCGAGCCAAGACATGACCCAAAGAAAGCTATCTACATAAGCCATATGGAGGGCTAAATGTGGAAGGGACCCAGTAATGACAACATGCACACACAGAGACACACACAGACAGACACACACACACACACACACACACACAATGGTTCTGTGTGCATCAAAGAAGGTCAATGGAAACCCTTGGCTGTTTCTATCCGCAAACTCTTCACAGAGCTGAAGAATATCGCAGTTAACGGCTTCTCAGATGTGGCTGAATAGATGTCATACAGAGGTGTTTAGCGTTCCATACTTGATTCAGCTTGTCATGGCGAAATACCATGAAAGCCCGGGACCAGATAGAGACAAAAAGGAAAAAAGCGGGAGAAAGGAAACGGAGTGAATACAATTAATAAATGTCTTCTAAAAAAGCCTTTTAACACAAATAGCAAAGCATCAAGGCTGCAAAGAGCGGCGCGGTAAATGCTCCTCTTATTTATTTTTATCTGCCATCTCCTTTGAAAGGAAAATAACCTCATGTAGTCGCCAACGAAAAGTACCTATTGGTGAAAAGGTGAACTCAGCGTGAAAAGGAAAGGAACGGTTTCGCATTTAAGTTGCGTTCTTTCTGCTTTTGTTCGCAGGGGGAGCGGAGAGGTTTCCGAGTTGGCTTTTAAGGCATCGCGCTGTGAAATCCCGATGTTGATAAATGGAGCGGAGGCCTGCTGTGAAGCTCTTCTATCCCCAGACCCTCCCCCCTCCCCTGCCCCCCCCCCCTCCTTCCTTCCCTCCTCGCCCACCTTCAATGGAGACGCAAGATGAATGAGAACAAACCGGGAAAATAGCTAAAGGACAGGAATGATCAAAAATATTTCAAGGGAGGAAGCTGATGAAACAACAAAGCCAAGGTGACAGGTAGAACGTGTGTGATGGAAAAGTCAGGGGGGGTCTGTGCTCCCATGAAGGCAGTAAAATCATCTGTGGGGGGCAATAAAACAATACCAAAGACCATTATTTTAATTGAAAATAATGCATCTTTTCAATGAAATGAGTATTCTTTATGTTAAGTTGGGATAAACAGACTCAAAAAAACGTGCTTTCTAAAAGATCTACACATCATATTCTCTCATGAATGACAATATGGCTGCACAAAGCCACAAAGCCACCAGGGTACGCAGTAAAATGATGAGGCCACGCAAGACGAGGACGTTGAAACCTAAAAAGAACAATATTATGATGTTGAATAGAAAAAGGTGCTGCTGCCATCGGCGCGGCTAGTGTGTTTTTTTTTTTTACAAAAACAGCTTCAGACAACTGGAATCAACTTCCTAGCATGACAGCACTGATAGCACTGATAGCACTTATAGAACTGATAGCACTTATAGCACTGATAGCACTGATAGCACTGATAGCACTGACAGCACTGATAGCACTTATAGCACTGATAGCACTGATAGCACTGACAGCACTGATAGCACTGATAGCACTGATAGCACTGATAGCACTTATAGCACTGATAGCACTGATAGCACTGATAGCACTGACAGCACTGATAGCACTGATAGCACTGATAGCACTTATAGCACTGATAGCACTGATAGCACTGACAGCACTGATAGCACTGATAGCACTTTCATGCTACAGAGGTGGCTAGCTCTGCTACCAGACCTGATGCTGCTGAATGTGGGACCACGACACACAGACTCGGACAGTTGACGAGGAGGAAGGGGCTGCATCAACGGAATCAGTGGAGAACCTGGAGGAAAAGATCCCCCTGACGCCGACACACTCTTACTTTCTCAGAATAGTTTTGGAGTGCAGAATCAAAATTGTCTTGAAATAATTTTTTAGTGATCTGCTGCTCTTTTCAGAAGAGTGACATTTTTCTCTCCTAAAAAGGTATCAAAAGTGCATGATAACCACAGTGCATGCCTTATGATTACCATAATCACATCATGATTTAATAAACAGAATGTGCAAAAAATTAGAGGCTTGAACACTTGATGGGGCAAGTTGAATAATTAACGACATATAATTACCTCAAAAGTAATTTTCCCTGAGTTTCTCCATGCTTTTAATGGGCTCACAATCTACTCGTGACGCATTCAAACGCACTCCAGGCAAAGTGTGGACGTGCTGTTGCACAAAATAAACATTTTAAAAGTCAATATTGGAATTAATGTCTCATTAAGATGGATATGTTGTGCCTTGTCACACGGCAAGGTGAGCAAGAGTGTTCGAGGGAAAGAATGGATGGAGAGGGAAAGGGGGGGGGAAGGAGCTGGTGTTGGGCAAGCGGGGTGTTGCCACCCAGCGGTTTTCTGCATGAAAGCACATTCAGGTGTCAATCTCCTGGAGGAATTAGAAAGCTCTGCGGGATGCCACTTATTTTCTTCCCTCAGCACGCTCTGTCTCCCCCCCCAAACCCCCTGCCCCCCCGCCCCCCCCCTTCTCCCTCTGTTAACCGAGTGATCAGCGCTGCATTAGTGTCAGCATTACCGCGTTCCCATTTCTCTCCCTCAATCACAATGGCTTTACTAGCCATTACATTTGACTTCACATTTGTTCACGAATCAAAGCTATCGCACATATGCAAGGGTGTTTTTATTTTTTATTTTTTTTGCAGTTTGACTGATGTAGTCAGAGATATCGGTGGTCATTTGGTGAGAAATAACATAGAAAATAGAGACACATGGGAGGATTTTTCACTTTCCTGTAATAGTTGCAAAGGCGATCATGTGATCCCAGCTTGTGGTTTTAATACTTTGAACAACACTAGAAGGCAGCATTATTTTATCAATAATGTTCTGCAAGTTTTTGGCTTACAAGGGAAGTTGGATCCCCTACAGGTGGCTGTTCTCAGTGAAACAAAAAACCCACTACACCACCTGCCGGCACTAAACTGCAGACTTGAAACATTAGCAACTAGCTGGTGAACGTATCAGAACATTTAACAAAAGAAGAGTGAATGTTGGACCTGAATTATGACTCCAAATGAAAGCAAGTGTTTCTCTTGCTTTCATTTGGAGTCATAATTCAAGTCCATTTGCTCACCTACAAACATTAGGTGGTAACATACCCTCCAAAATAATAATGGATAAGTTTAGGATTGCGTAAATTAACGTTGCAGGTTGATTTTAAAACAACACATATATATCAACCAGCGGGGTGTATTGTAAAGAAGACTAAAGAACACACTGAGTCCGCCTGACATGTTGTCTCCCTCTCTGTGAGCCGACATCACCAATCAGTGTGAGATTGTTTCAGCATCGTAAGTGAGCGTTAGAGCAAAGGGCCTTTTTCAAAGTTCCCGTCCTCTTGCTGATCAAGAGCTGGCTGTCTTGGTGCCAACAAAGTGATGTTGGATTCAAATCCCTGCCAGGCAGCCTAAAGATCCATCACTGTAGGACACCGAGGAACATTTTTCTCAGCCTATTTTCCTCCTGGGTGTATCTCCACTTTAGTTGTCAACTGGAGCAGGAGAGGTATGAAGCACATTCTGCTAGATTATAGGGAAGATGTGCAGATAGAAAACCCTCACGCCCTCCACCTTTCTCCCCCCCCACCCCTCTCCCCACAACGTGTGCCTTTATTTATTTATTTTTTGCACCAAGTCGAGCCGGATGAATGTTGAAAATCTTTCAGGGACTTAAATTGTTTACCATGCAGCCTTCGCGCTCGGCACTCTGTCTAATGGGCTGTGTGTAGGTGGCACTTGCATGGTCCACAACATTCGACACTATTAAACGCGACCCTGTCTGTCACATGGGGGGCCGGGCCTTCATGCAGTCAATCTGCTGAAGGAAAATAAAATAGGGGGGGGGGAGGGTGTTGGTCACAGGTATGTGTCCTTCTCCACGCCGAGCCTTTTCAATCCTTCACACTCCATTGCGTCTGCCCGCCCCTCTCCTTTCACCAGACACAGCGGCACTCAGTCTCTCTCTCTCTCCCCTCAAATCACCGTCTCCATCTAGGAGGGGGGTCAAAATCAATACAACACCAAACAATGGCTTATAGGCCGAAGGGTACAGTGTGCAGAAAGGTCACTGCTATACATTATGTATGGTGGCCAGCTAATGGTCAGTGTGCTCGCAGACAAATGGACTGTAAGCATCTCCCCTGTGTGATGATCGCATAGGAGAGACAAACACACACACACACACACACACACAAAGATGCACGGGCACATATATGCATATATGGATGTAAACAAGTACATGTAAGCGCATGCATTTAAACACACTGCTACATTCATACAGTATCAGGCGAGTCTGAAATGGGTCCACATTCATTCGCGGGCACGTTCACAGAAACACACACAAAAACATTTATACTCAAAGTCAAAATGGGTACACACAAGTACACACACACACACACACACACACACGCGCACGCACACAAACTCTATAATTCATCCATCACTCTGGTCCATGGAGCCGCTTCAGAGAGCAGCACCCGAGCCATATATCTTTTATATCCCTCGTGAAGATGCGCGGCTTTGTAAAGTTTTCACCTTGCGCCTGTTTTATCCGAGTTCCTCTGTGTTTTCATACCTTGTGTCGGAGTTTCTTCCTCATTTTTTGACCTCTTCCATTTGAATCTCGCTCCTGCTTTGATTTTAGTTATGTTCTGTAAAAATGTCTTTTTAAAAAAGGTATTTGTCATTTCATATGTTCCTGGATCCTTCAGTGAAAAGACCCATTCGTCTGTTTTTCAATGCGTTCTGACCTCACTACCCCGTTTGTGAGACTTAACTTAACTTCAGCTTTTGTATGGATTAAACTAACAGGATTTAACGTGTCAATTAGAGGTGCTTTTTTCAGATTTAGCAAAGCTTACTTGCTGCTGGTGGAGCATTAGTATCTATCGTGAGAGCGGTATCAATCTTCTCATTTAATTCTCGGCGAGGAGGCGAAACGAGCATATTTCCAAAAAATGTCAAGCTGTTCCTTTAAAATGAATTTAAATGGACGTGTGTTTGTACGACGCCTTTCTAGACTCCCCCGACCACCCGAAGTGCTTCACGCCATGTGACAACGTTCACCCGTTCACGCTCATATTCATACACCTGCTCATCGGGATTGTTGACGCGCCCTACCTCTGAGCGATACATAGTCTTATTGTAAGAAATATTAATGGCAAGTCGTGTGCTACACCAGCGTGGGCACTGTAGTTATTAGCGAACGCTACTCAAATAGTAGTACGTAGTGTATTTTGGGTGTTTTGTGGAAATAAACTGCGTGGTTATGAACATGTTAGCCAACAGTGCAGCTTATTGATTTCAGAGAGGAACAAGAAATATGAGGCTCTGGATACACAGACAACACTTGTTCTCTTCATGATATTTGTTGACAATAAAGAAGTCAGTTTTCATTTTGATCTCAGCAACACACCTTGTAAAGCTCTGTGCGTCCAAATCCGGCCCATTGAGTGCAACAAAACAAACAACTAATAACCTTGTGTAATAATGTAAGACTTATCCTTTTTAATGACCTTTTAAAGACGACTTAAGTCAGATTATTATTTCGCAAATGGCTGTGTGGTAGCTGCAACATCATTCAGGCTAAATCATTCATACAAATAAATGATCTCATTTAGTCTCGTCAGCCACAGGGACCCCAAAGACTTGTCACTTTATCCATCAGACAACATGCATTTACCTCCCTAATGAGCGCAGTAATTCCACCAATCAAAGCTGCTACCCTGCCAGGGATTCAACCTATGGCAGCAGCCATGACGGTGACCACGGTAACGAGACCAGAAAAATTACCGCCACCAAAAAGGAAAAAATTGAAGGGTAGAAAAAAAAAAAAAAATAAAGCTTTGAGAAGGACTAAATCTACAATTATTGCCTGGTGGGCAGCGGAGAACATGCATCAGTATGATGAGATAATTGCCTGGACATGCTAGTGGGGGCAGAGAGCACATTATTTATAGAGAAGATGGGAACAACATGACAGGAAACACTATGTACGTAAGTGTGCGTGCGTGTGCGTGTGCGTGTGCGTGTGTGAGCGTGTGTGTGTGTGTGTGCGTGTGTGCGTGCGTGTGCCAATACTCCAACAGGAGAGAGTTTGACCTTCATGTAGGAGTGCTGGAGTTGACACAAGCACGTCTGCACTGGGACAAGAGCTCAGGTTTAACAGGCATATTGAAAAGGTCAGAGCTGTCACTCACCCAAACACACACACACACAAAGATGCACACCCAACCAAAGTCCATATGTGCGTATCCACATACACACACACACACACACACACACACACACTCTGAGAGGCAGCTAGCGCATGCCAAAACGGTGAACCATGTCAAATTAAAAGAGAAGTTTGTGCGCCCTCTGCCCATCTCCTTTAGAGACTGACTTCAACACACACACACACACACACACGCACACACACATAGACACACACACATTTTGGGCAGCTGCCAAAAAGCCCTGGAGCTGGCAGTTTTTGCCTGGTCTTATTTTTCAACCTCTCCCCACACCCATACACCCACACAAACACACACCCAGACAGGGTCATTGGCGTATAAAGTTGTTTTGGTCGGTTTCGGGGATTGTGATTGGTCGCTGTGTTGCTAGCCAAAAAAAAAATAGAAAGTCTTTTCTCCTGTAGTAACAGCTCTACCTCACCCCCCGCAGACTACCCAGCCTGCTAATCTGCTTCCTGATTGGCTGATTGGGTTCCTCTCTTTGCCTCTACCTTTTTCAACAACAAAAAAACACTTCTCCCATTCACACACACACACACACACACACACACACACACACACACACACACACACACACACACACACACACACACACACACACACACACAGACACACACCGGCTGGTGCAGTGTTGACACATGCTGGCACAATCAAATACACACAAACACAGACACATTTGATTGGCACCTAGATATATGAGAGCGGGAGAGACAAGCTCTGAATATAGAGAACAACATTGTTGATCAAAACTTAAATACATACAACACAAAATGATCAAATAGGTAATATACAACGTGGGTTCTTTTGGGGGTTTTTTCAGATCCTCACAATATTGTATGTGTTTATCACTGAAAGCATTGCAGTACCAAATTCTCATCAAAAACAGCAAGTGTCTGTGTTATTTCTTCAAGATTAAACAAATAGTAATACGGAAAAAATGTAAACTCTATGCAGAAGTTGTCATTTTTAATGATGTAGAGAAGGATACATTTTGAAAACATTCTTATAAACGACTGAATATGTTGTTTTAAAGTAAATGGAAATAATTATATCTGGGGTCTGACTTTACACTCCAGTAAATCTGAGCAAAAGGATGATTTACTGCATCAGCTCACACCTTCGATATTTCAATCACTTGCAAGTTTAATCATGTAAAGTACAGTATGCTGCAGGGGTACTGTACGGCTGAGAAACACAACACAGTTTGAGGAGGATTAATCAATAAAAAGGAGAGAAATTGCATATTATTTTTCCTGTATTCCCACTTTCCATTACAGCCATACAACGCGGCGGTGAAGTAATTAGCAATTATGTTTGCAGCGCTGCTCACCAGGGTGATGTTAAAACACGGCGCTTGCAAAGACATGTTGCAGTGATTCAGTGATCTGTAGACACAGTAACACGCAGTCAGACCCGTGCTACAGAAATACAAGGTGCACTTTCTATTTTTGGGGTTTAAAGAGAAGAAGTTACAGAGTCTGTTTGACATTGAAACTCCGTTATGAGCCAAAACAATCAATTAATCCTGTATATCTCTATTCATCCATAAACATCTAGAGAGACTTAGTTATCGCTTTCTCTAACACTGAATAATCTGGAGTAAATATAAAAAAAGCTCATTTAGTAAGAGTTTCAGACCTGTTTCATATCAAAAAAGATATGTGATTGGGAATATATATATATATATATATATATATATATATATATCCTATTTTTGCTTCCAAACCAGCCTGTTATCCCTACAAAGCATTTGACAGATGGTGACATGCCACATTCAACGTCGTGTGACAAAAACATATAATTGGCGACTTGAAAAATAGTCAAATGTCCAATTAAATCAAACAGTTTCCGGATCGTTTTCGAGCGACACAGACGACGCTGATGAATCCCGTCTCGATGCTTCATATTCCACGACTTTTGAATGTGGCGTGAACCTGTACTTGTGGAAATATTCATTGGATTCTTCCGCTTGGCTCGCTTCGTTCTGTTAAATATCAGCAGCAGCACGAATGAACTTGCTTCTTTTTTTTTTTTTTCCCGGTGTACTTTAATATCGGCTCTTACCGACATCCATGATTGCTTTGGCCACAGAGGAAGATGCATCACCTAATGACATATCTTCTCACTGTATGTATGTTGCCAAAAACATCCTGTTATCCAGATGGTGACATGTCATACTCGACGTGATGCGAAATAAAAAACACAACATTTTGAAACATTTAAAAACTACGGCTTTGAAACAATAACCAACAATAACCAACGTTTTATTCTGGCTCTACATATTAAAATACAGAAGTTGTCCGTCTTTTGCTCGGTTGACATGAACATCGGCAGGTGTCACAGTGCAGGAAAGAGCCTGCCTTTTCTTGTGCACGTTAATAAAAAAGTGTGCTATTTATGATCAGCTCTGGCAACACAAGAAGTTATATCATGTTTACAAAAGCCATCCTGATTGCAAGTCAGAGAGAAATATAAAAGGTGCAAGCCCACACAGGCTCCTCAGAGCACGGTGACACGCTCGCAAACACCTTCCCCGGTAATAATCTGTTGAAGATGATAATTTATTCTCCGTCTTTCGAAACTGCCCCCCCTTACCAATCCCCCCCCCGAATCCTTCCTTCTTCAACCCTCTGCACTCCAGCTGGCACAGAATCCACCCGCGGTGCGTGTCAGATGGGCGGGACGTTACATTTTTTATTTATTTTTTTTGGAACAAGTTTCAGTGGCGCAGTTGAGAAGTAATTGTCTCGCATTTTGCCGCCTGACACTGTGGGTGTTTTCAGATGCAGAGTGCCTCCAACCCCGCCAGCTGTCAACATGGAGCTGAGCTGGATATTTTTCACTGGATATCACCAGAAAAAAAAAAAGAAAAAAAAGGAAAAGAAAGCTGGCATCGGGCCAGGTAGTCTCTTAGACAAACAGACAGACCGACAGACAGACTGGCAGGCGTGCGACAGGAACGGGGATGCAATATTCATCAGGTGATACCTCCAGTAACACATTTATTATTTATTAAGTCTGAATCAGCTCTGTCATCATCCACACTCTAACAGGCTGAGCCTCGAGCACAGCCACGGGGAGGGTGTACGCAATATATAGATGGATTTCCCAAATGAATCAGTGGACCCGATGCAATCTGGTCCAAACACAGCTAATGAGAGGCCGGGCTTCATATCAAATCCGCAGCGAGGGGATTACGCAGGTTCGAGTGTGCAAATATTTCATTTCTCGGTTGAACTCTCTGGGATTTTTTATTTATTTTTCTTCTTTCTTTCTTTCTTTCTTTCTTTCTTTCTGCAGGTGCACAACGTTGATCTGCCGCCGTAATTTGTTTCTATTCCTGTGAATGGCATTAATCAAATCACATGATCCTCTAATGTACTTCCATGCGCTCAGCGTGTTCAATCTGGCCATTAACACATGAAACCTCCCGTCCAAATAGTTAATACGTGCAGCTTTAAATAGCCATGGGATGGATTAATGATGGAGGTAATCATTTACGGTATGCTTTATTAATCTGCTCTCCTGTTATTAGGGCAGTTATTAAGGCTGTCAGTTATGGGGTGATGGGCGGGGCGGTCTAAATTAGACTGCAGCGATCTTTACTATTGATCTGATGTAATGTCTTGCCCTCCATGCTTTCAGCTGCGCTCACTCTCACATCACTTCTGCCGCTAACTGCTGACAACGGCGCTGACATGCGTGTCTTATGTAACATAGGCTTCTGGTTACCTATAGGGGCCTGTGGAGCGAACACTTAGTCTACATGGAGGAACCTTGAGCTGCTTTTGTTCATCTTTAAAGGGTTTTAAATGTCAGTTTACTGGTCCTACTCAGCCTGTGAAAAACTGCTGCAACTGTGTCGAAGTGTGCGGTACAAAAAATGTATAATCCTGATAATATCATTGGAGGATATCTCAGCTTGAGCTTGGAGACTACACATTTATAAGAGGAAGCCTGGGTAAGAAACCTGATGGTTTGAAGTGTGAATTTACTTGACGGGGATCGTTAAAGAAAATAAATGAATGCCATTGTTTGAATTATTTGAAATGTCAGCCGTATCGTCAGACAGGAGCTGATGTTGATGTTCTGCAAAACCCTGCATTATGTGTCGGGAAGAGATGGTGGTTATCCACTCCCCTAAATACGGCTTTGCTCTTCAAAGGGAACAATACTTCCTGCAGTGGCATTTAATGTTGGCACTGGGTGTAAATCACTCTTTGTAGACTCGTCCGATATAAATGGAATTCTGAGGGAAACTGAGCTGGAATTGTAGGAACCTGTGTGTTTGGAGCTGACCCATATTGGAGAAGAACAGTCGGGGTATCTCGGCCTCCTTGCTGCTTCGATTTAGTTTTTCTTTTCATCTGTCTCACTCAACTTGGTGGAGGTGCGATACTAAATAGCTAGAATGACCATTTAAAGTCACAGTGTAACGTGTCTTTCTGTAATGTGACGTATTGAAACAGACAATATTGCAATTTTCAATGGAAGGTAGCTAAAGAAAAAAAAAAAGGAATCACCCGATTACGCAAGACTATGCCACATGCTAATTAGCATATCTGCTGTCACGTAACTATCTACATAACGTACAAGGTTTTAAGAAATTAAACTTATAACAAATGAAACTCATAACAAATGGAGTTAAGCTAAACTGAACTAACTCTAGCTAGCTTTATCATTAGCGTTTGTTGTTTTTTGACTTAACTGCGCTTATAATCAATATCAATATCCTTTTTCCACGAAGATTTGTGTGTATATGCAGGTTTTAAATCTAAATACATATATAGATACATATATATATATTTATCTATACATATATATATATATAGGAAGAGAGAGAAATAGGGTATATTGCCTATCTTTATATAACCCTACCCTACTGCACCTAAATGTTGGTGGTTTTGGTATAAAAAAAAAGAAAAAGTCTAATTATAAACAGAGCAAAAACAAGTCCATCAGTGAGTTGAGATAAATTCTGATTTGCTTCAAGATTGTCTCAGTAGTGGAATCCAGCTGTGTTTCTAAAAACATCCCTGAGCGTAAAAGTGCCTTGGAAACAAGTTGAATGACAGCCCCTTAGATCACTTGTACATCTTTTTTCTTTATTCTAACAGTGTGAGGCTGAGTGTCTGAATGGCTTCTCCATCATTTATTCTAAAAAAAACAGCCTCCAGTTGTCGATAACGTTCCCAAATTACACACTATGCTCAGCAAGGATTTCATGGGGTTGCCAGGTCTGCACACATCCACATCCCTACCAGTGCATCACTTCTTCAACTGCCTCTCCCAACCACAACATTAATCACCACTTGTCGGAAAGGAGGAGGAGACCTGACCGGGAACCAGCAGCAATAAAAAAGTAAAAAAAAAAAAACCTCAGGAACAGGACCGCACTCGCATCAGACTTTCGACTGTTGCACCTGATGCCATAAACGTCCCGCTGGAGATTGGTATCTGGCCAAAAGGTTTCCGTTCAAGGTTCTGTCATCGACCTCGTCTCTGATTTCAACGGAGGACTCTAAAGAGTGCGAGTCGTCGACGCTGTGTCTATATTTAAGAAAGCGGACGGGACAAAACAGCTGCGGAGGGCGATGTGGACACTGAATAAACATAATGCATAATAAATAAGCTAAACGAGGCACTGCTATGCGCGGTGCCCCTGACTGCCCACTGAGACGAGCTTTCAGGCCAATCAAGTGTTGCCTGTTTGGGCTGCTGTGTGCCCATACACTCTGTATGCAGTCACGCCTTGGCGCACACACACTTATTCAGGAACTAATGAGGCCTTGGGAGATCGTAGACATCTAAAAAAAAAAAACGTTTCTCTGTCTGCTTGACTCCGTACATGTTTATTTGTGCGTGAAGCTTCCGCATCGTATAGATGCTGTATACGCGCAGGGCATCATGCGCCCGTTCACCACACTCGCTTACCCCATTTGTGTTTTTCCTGCTTTCTCCCATTACTATCTTTGCACCTTCCCATCACCAGAGTCAGTGAAGCATGGGGAGTTATTAAAACATGCCAAACATATCTTGCTTGTTTTTTTTCTTCTTCTTCTTCTTGTTTTTTTTAGTTGTTTTTTTTTTTACGAAAACAACTCCTCTCTTGTAATTGCATGCAGCATCACTGCTAATGTACGTGCATGTTAAATGACGAAGAGCCTCTTTTCAAAGCAACGCTCATGCTACATTTCACATATGAGTGTAAAAAACATTTCGAAAATAAAAAAGCAGGAAGGCCAGCGTGATGGGGAAATACAGAAATGCAAGCGGACTCACACGCAAACACACGGAAACACAGAGCCCAAGTGTCATAACTATTCCGCATCGCGAGAGAGCCCCTGACTCCACTTCAAAGCTCTCCGGCTGACAGTGGCTAATGATGAACACTCAGATGAAGAGCAAAGAGACAGCGATCCAGACTCCACATTAAAAAAAAGGGGGCCTCTTCCCGTCTTTTACGCCGGAGATAAAAGACGGGAACTCGTGCCCGACTGCGGCTAATGTGCGTTTAAGCACTCATACATACATACATAAATGCGTACACAGGCAGACACACTTATCATGCAAATGTAGAATAATTACAGTCTTGTCTGAGGGAGGAAAGCTGGGTTGCCTTTTGAAGATAGCGATGCTCAAAAGATTCATTGATGTTGCGCTGGGTAATGGAGGAGAGACATTAAGAGACACAGAACTGGTCTCTCTCACTCTCTCTCTGTCTCTCTCTCTCTCTCTCCCTCTTTCACAAAATCCAAATATACCACATTTCTTTGGACACCGGTGTGTATTTAAATCTGCCGTGAGGTTGGGAGAGGCCATGTGCAGGTGTGTAATCATTGTATGGTTCTGTATACGATTCAGAGAATTATTCGAGCAGCAAACCACTATTTTCTTTTTATGCATATAAATATATAAGTATAGAGTGGAGTAATGTCTACCTGAGAAGAGAATGAAGTCACTCTGTGTGTGTGTGTGTGTGTGTGTGTGTGTGTGTGTTGTTATCTGAGTATCTCTGTTCTTTGTTTACGTAGCCAAGCGTGTGCATTTTATATCACAGGCTGCATATAAGAAGCGGACCTGGTTACCGGGACGCCGTCTAGTAGCCTTGAGTTCAGCTTCTTGGCCGTCGCCATCTTGGCTTTTTGCAACAGGAAGTGACAGGAGAGAGTGGAGCTATACCGAAAGCTGAATAAGACATTTTTAGGCGACCAAAATGTCCAAATTAAAGTCTTGAAGTTTTGAAGAATGAGACCATAAACTCCTGTTTACAATGTTTACTAAATCAAGTGAGAAGTAGTCATTTTCTCATAGACTTCTATACAATCTGACTTATTTTTGCAACCAGAGGAGTCGCCCCCTGATGGCCATTAGAGAGAATGCAGGTTCACTTCTACATTGGCTTCACTTTCTTCAGCCTGATTTTAGTGCACGTGAGTCTCTCCGACTAACAAACGTCAGCCGTGGAAGAGCTGCACCCAGCCCTCCGGTTCCCCCTCAGATAAACACACTACTCACACCACCACACTATCTAGTGTGCCAGAAAAAGATTGGGTATGTCCCAAAACAGGATGCTCAGCTGCATCCAGTCGCATTTTGTAAAATGCAAGCCAGCATGCTTTTCTGACCGACAGTCCTCTGCGCAGCAAACATATAGGAGCAAGAAGGTCAAAGTTATGAGGAGCTAGTATGTTCAAATTGAATGCATGCTGCATGCAACAGCGCATGCTTTGTAGGGACAGCTGCAGTATGTAGTAAAAGTAAAAAGGTGAAAAGTACACAATTTATAATGCAGCCACTGTTAGCTCTGTCGGCACCGTTGCCCTTGTTTGCACTGTTAGCTGCAGCCGGTCGCCATGTTGAGAGCCGTGTGGAGGCAATAGAAATGCTCTGGATTGTGTAACAAGGCCTCTGTGAGATGTAAAGGCTGTATCTTAAATTGCACAACGTTATGAAGCGAGATACACTTGCGAAATTAAGACGAAAGATAGATAAATCCCGAAGCAAAGTGCTGCAGTGACTGTGAGGTCGCGGCGCAGACGTACTCGGAGAAACGGCGTCGGGGTGAAGGTGGCCACCGCGGGCTTACTGCCAACCCTACTGCTGTGTTTCCATGAGAAAACTAAGGAGTTAGCAAAGGGCCGAGGACACACACACACACACACACACATACTAATGACCAGGCAGGAATTTAAACTCAAACGCACACACACACACAATCATATACACACTCCTGCACAGACAAGCACACAAACTAATTGGCCACCCCATTAGTAATTTATTAAGCTTGTCCTTGTAAATTTTATCAGGTATCCAGCAGGGGAATAGATTTATTGATTCGCTCCGCATTCATCAGGCCCAGAAAACAGAGTGAGAGAGAGAGAGAGAGACAGAGAGAGAGAGAGGGAGAGAGAGAAAGCAGAGGAGTCGGAGGGAGGCAGAAGAGGAGAGAGTACATTCATCAGGGAGGACAGCCTCGCGTTCCAAGCGGCTTTGCAAGAGATCAGGCTGGAGTGTGTTGTGATTCCCCCTGGGTCGCCACTATATCCTGCTTCATTCACAACACTGCCTCGCCTCAGCTTATCAATGCCTCGCCTACCAATCAATAATTCTCATAAAACACCATGCAGGCTTAGGCTCATACCTTCTCACGGCCGAAAAAACCCCCCAACAACAACAAAAAAAGAGAAGAGATGCTGTCAAACTTCCGTCTTAACCCCCAGGAGCTGCTTATAAGCTGCAGGGCAAACCAGTACACACAGGGTCACGGAAATACTGGAAGTGAATTGTAAAAAATTTCAATTTGAACTGCCAGACTAACGTACAATATGTATGAGGTGGTGATCTCATTATTGTATCACCTCTGGCCCACTAGTTTCCCAGTTTTCATTCTTTTTTTTCTTTTCTACCAGGTATTGGCGAGTATCGACTGGCCGGGGAAGAATGTTGTTATTGTAATAGCATCAGTCTCTGTGGCTCATCCACCCTGCCCATCACCTCTCTAACGCTCCACTCTGTTTGTGATCACTGGCAGTCCGGGGGGCGGAGGGTGGGGGTGGAGAAAAGCCGCAGTCCTTTCCTCCAGCAGGAGATACAAATATAAGTAAGTAATAAGAAGGAAAAGGAGGAGAGAGAAAGATGGAAAAGGGAGAAGAGTTGGAGTTCTTGTTCTTGTTGGCAACACCAATAATTGTAGAGTGTTTCTCTGTGCTCGAGTATGTATATATAAATATATATATATATATATATATATATTTGCATTCACCTTTGTGGGCGGATGGATGATTTTCCGCGTGTGTGGGCACGGAAGTTAAATCGACGTGACAGCGGGAAGACTGCATGCAATCCTTTTTTAAACACAAACCCTCCTCAGTTTTCTTCTTCTTCTTCTTCTTCTTCTTTTTTCCCCGCTTTGGACGTTTGGAAGCAATCTTGTTGGGGTGAGGAACAGAGAAACTCCACCAACACCAAGATCCCTTTCGCTTCAGGCATCTTCTTGACTAGTATTGTTCCAGGATTCCCCAGCATGGCTCACCGGGAGGCGAGCGCTGCCTGCCGTGTGATTGGCGGAGGAGCCCCGTGTCTGGGATTTGGGAATACCGATTCCTAATCCTCTGCATGGCTCCCTCTGTCTCTGGACGTCTCAGGTTGGAACATGTAGGTGGAGTGGTGTAAACAGGCGCGTACGCACACATGCTAAGACGTATGGACCGGAGCGATAAGGCCTGTGGATGTTTTAAGACCATTATTGTATGGATTCTCACCATTTCGCCTCAGGCATTTGGCCACTGTACTCCTCTGTAAGCTCTGCAAATATTCATAATATTGTTGAAGGGAGTACATCTTCAGCAGCATGCGCATGTTTCTCTGCAGTGAACACTTCTTATTCTACACTCATCTTATCCACTCGGAGGGCTGTTTTCAGAAAAACCTTGTTAAACTATTTCTCGGTTTATTGTCACTACACGAAGAGGATTCAGTTCGTAAAATAGCAGAATATCCTAAATGTTCTTACAGATAAAACCACTTTGGATCCAAACTTATCTTTTTACCTCAACTTAAAGTATGTTTCCACTTGTTGAGTTCAATTCAAAATAGTTGAATTGAATTCAACAAGTGTAAAATACTCATCACCTGAGATTCTAATATTTTGTTCTCTTTCTAAAGATGTAGTCTGTGTAAAAAAAACTTAAAATGCTCAAGGACCCAGTGAATTACCTTCTTTGAACTGCAAAGCTTCACAGGTCAACGGTGGAACCAAAACACCTTTTTCAGAATTTACTTTGTGTGATGTCAGACTATTTGCAAAATAATTTTCCCAACCAACCCGACGTCCCTTTTCCCCTTATTCTCCCATTTGACTTTGTTAAACAAGACATAAAAGATAATGCGACAAATCGAGAAGGAAAGAAGTGAAGCGAGGGTGGAGGTGGGCTTTGGGGATGAAGGAGAGGAGAGAAAAGGGGGTAAGGAGAGGAGAAGAGAAGAGAAAAGAGGAGAGTAGAGGAGAGGAGAGTAGAGGAGAGAAGGCAACAATCTGTGCTGGTTAACTTCTCCCCGTTGACCCTGCAGAAGGGGCCACGGCTCCCTCCATCTGCCTGAAATAATCTCCCGCAAACACACACTCAGACGCGCATTGCGCGCACACACACCTTCCCAAATGGCGAAGAGAAAGGATTAATGATATTCCAACACTTACACACAATCAGCCAGAATCCATCACTCCTGTTTCTGCAGGAGCCCAGGCGTGCCAGTATGTGTGTGTGTGTGTGTGTGGGGATCTCACTTTGAAGATTGAAAGTGTTTTGTGTGCGTGTGTGTGTGTGTGTATGTGTGTGTGTGTGTTTGTGTCTGCGAGTGTCTGTGTATTACGTGGGTGTGTGTCATGTCTGGGGCACCATATGTTCCCCACAAATGTGTTTTCACCCCTAAAAAAAGCATAGCCATATGCATATTAAGCAGCTTTAATTAAGATCCCCTCTACCCACATGCGTACTGTACACAGATGTACACGCACACACATACTTCCTGGGAGAGGTGGTGTGATTTCCGAGCGTCACATCGCCAGTGAGAACACTTGAGAGACAAGTTAATCGACATTGACTATTCATATATACAGGGTGTGTTGGCTGGGCCGTGGGCAGATGGTGTTTGTAAGCCCCCATATACACAAGCAGTCAAAAAAGAGGAGAAAAAAAAAAACGCTGCCTCAGTCTTGTTTCTACGAGCCTGAACAAACACATGATGGTCGACGGTGAGTGCTGCACTTCTGGACAGACGCTCAGGGCCAAGAAGAGCACCGGTCATTTTCTATCCATAAGGTGGTTGATTGCAGTTATTTGGTGGCAAAAGTGTAAATGAGTCACTGATTTAAAACCAAGGGCCTACAAAGTGTTAGCCTAGCTTAGCTGACTCAAAGTCATTATTTGAACAATGGGATCTCCGCTCTTGCAGAACAACACGTATCGGTGAGCCTCCTGAAGTCCACCGGGTGGGCTGTTGAAGGCGCACTAGGATCTACTTTCGGGGCAAAATGCCAGCTCACGAAACTACCTGCAGATTAACTGGAGAAAAAAAAATATATACACAGTATCAGGGCGGGCAGCACACGCCTCCCAAGGCTTTCCAAATAAACTTCAGATTTTACAAGAATCATTTCAAATGACTGTCTCACAGTCCGCACAAAAGCAAACACTGGATTAGCTGCTAAAGCTTTAGCGCGTAGGACTCTACACCGGCAGCAGTTTGTCTTACGGGGACCAGATTGTCACGTTTAAAGCTTTAAATAAATATCTGTAAAACACTCAAATTGTCCCGGTTTTCACCACAATTTAAAATAATAGGATCATACTAGTTTTGATACTTGTGTAGTTTTTAAAAGGTAACTTTTTTTTTTTTTTTACTAGCGTTGCTATACAGTTTTAAAGTAAACAGTTTTGGAGGATTTTGAGAGACAAAACATAATTTTTGTGTCTGCTGAGGAGCTGTTGCATGCTAAGCGCTGACATAACTGTACCCCATTACACGTGTGCCGGCATGACGGCGCGGTACACTTAAATTTGGGGCTTTGAAAGTACGAGCACCCTAAACTTACCAGCTAATCAAATAAGCAAAATCATGTATATCGGGACAAGCATTACCAGCCTCCTAAAGATTTCCAAACAAACAATTTCACACTTCACACACATCTCTAAATCCAACTGAATGTAAATACAAACAAAAAGCCCACAGGATTAGCTGTTGAAGCTAACTGCGTGTGTTAGCATAGCAGTAGCGCATGTGAGATGGTTTGTTTACAATATCGCCTTCTAGGGGTTGAAATGGTAAACCTGTATCACTGTGTACAATTGATGGTTATCATACCGCGTACATTTGCTATCTACGGTATTGAAGAAAAACTGACGTGTGTGTGTGTGTGTGTGTTTGTGGGAGATAAAGGTGCGGCCTGGAGCCCTCGGCTGCACATCTGCCGTATATATGTTAATTGTTAAAAATCATAGGATTTCATTTTAAAGGCTCACAGCTGTTATTCTTCATTCAGTAGTTAATTTACCTTAAATACAGTCTACATTCAACATTAAGTAAACTAATACGCTTCAGTTATGTAAAATGTTATAGTTACATGCATTTAAAAAAAATAATATCAGATTTATCCTTCCGTTCTCCTTTAAGGGCCATTGTAATATTACAACAAACGCAACAATAATAATAATAATAATCGTACCGTGAAAATACCTTTATAATCCTGCTGTCTTCTTAGGAGATAGAAAAACCAGTGGCTGGGTTCAGGTTTTCAGATTAATTTAGTAAAATCCACCTTTGTTGAAATAAAATCATGCAATGGATTAAATAAATAAATCCTACATGTTTGTTATTAATAACGATGAATAGGTAGCTGGTATTGTTAGAATGCATTACACCTATCAAAAGGGGATCGTTTCTGTGTTTTGTACTCAAAAGCAAGAGTTTGTAATGATTTATGTGAAATGAAAGTTTGAGGAGTCTTGCGCTGCCCTTCCCAGATACACATTACATAGCCGGAGTCAACGTTGGCCCGACGTATAGTCAGAATGGATAAGACTCGGGTTGAAAAAAATATTCTTTAAAAAATCGAGTAGAAAGAAGCTTTTCTGTCATCTGTTTTCTTGCACAATATTAACCGAAATGTTGCTTGTTTTTGCAATTTCACTCTGGACTTTTTTCGAGGCAACTTTATTTTTAATGAATGAAAACACAAACGAGCACAAACCTTGCCTGAAGTGCGGTTGCTCCAGTGTTTCGGAATGATAACACAAATGCTAATCGTAACATCATAATTGGTGTTTAAAGTGGTAACTCCCAACGCCAATGTGTTTCTGTTATCATTATGGGATCTTTAATATTATGAGATCATCGCCGGGGAAATTTCTGCACTGAACTCCTTTTTGTAAATGGTGTTGTCTTTTTCTGATGATATTTCTCTTCCTGAAGCTCGAGTCAAACCTTTCAACCATGATGCCATTTTCTATACCTCCCTTCAGGGTCAGGGGGAGTTTGTGATTATCCCAGCAACCCGGACCGGTTGCCACTCCATCACAGAGCGAACACATATAGGTGACAAACACATTCATTCTGGCGCCTACAGGCAGTATAGAGTTTCCACTTCACCTCACCAGAATTAAGTCTCGGTGCTTCCTGTGTGGAGTTAGCTGAACTCCCCGTGTCTCGGGGGAGGAGGGGCCAAGACTCAAACCGGGATTAGAACCGAAATGTGAACCTGGGAACTTTCTGCTCCGAGGTGAAAGTTTAAAAGACTGTGCCACCAACGGATATAAACTGTTTATTTTCATTTCAGCCAACATGTGAGATTCTGAGAATATCAGTCGGTCTACATTCTTGTCATGCTATTTTTTTATTTATTTAAAAATACATATCAGCTTTCAGGAACTATTATTCTTACTCCAACTCCAGACATCACATATTCTTGTTTTTTTGTTGTTGTTTTTTTGCTAATCTCCACCTTTCCGGTGGTGCCTTCTGCATAGTTGCCTCTTTCTAGCAACAACATTTGTAGTTCTCATGTATCCAATTACTACATGCATTCGATGCTCCATCTAATTTAATGCACAAAACAAAGCTGTGACACTTCTGGACAGTCGGGCAGTGGTATCTTTGGGCAACAAAAAAGAAAACGCCACTAAAAAGTGCATTGATAGTCTTCATTAATGCTCAACGTGCTTATTAAGTGTGTTGATCCGGAGCTCAGCCTCAGTGTTTAATGAATGGGAGCTTACGTTGTCTTTGTGCGGTTGTAAAGGGCAAACTGCGTTAATGATGGCGGGACTCAGGAGAGGGTTCAGGAGTTGTGAACGACGGCGTCTCTACTAGCCGTGAAAATGGCTGTGGCACCTCCAAGTCACACATTTCTGTCTGCAACGGGGAGGCTGTCGCCATGGCGACACAGCTTTTTGGGCTTTGCAGGGTGATAACAAGGTGGGGATGTGCTTAAAGAGGGAGGGAGGGGTGGGGGAGTTGGGGTTGGTTGTGCACAGAGGGAGGAAGGGAGGGAAAGGGGGAGAACTCAAAATGCTGCTCCCAAAGTATTTTAAACCCCAGAGGGCCTCGAACAAAAGAAGAGCTACATGAAGTCACACGCACACGCGCACAACTTTTAAAATGGTACACTTGTGAGGTTCCTACATTAAAAAAACAGGGTTTATTTTTATTTCTGGGCTCTACTATATAATTTTTTTTGCAAATAATAATCATGCAGAAACTATTTCTTACAATCCTGTCACAGCACGGCTGATTATGTTCCAACTGATTTTCATGCTTTGGGTTGCCACTTGTAGATTTCTACTCTACAATGGTGTGACACAAAGACACAGATCACCTAGCAACAAGTCAATGCATGGTAACAAAAAAATAAATATGGCTGTTAATCTAGAAGCTCCAGTCTATTAGTCATAGTCGGGTGTTGGGAAGTCCCAGTGCAGAGTGGATGTCACTGTGTTGAAAGATGAGCTTTAAACAAGTTTTTGTTTCAATGGTTTTTCCGTTGATTTGTGTTGTGGTAAACTAAAACTTCAGAGAGGGAGGAATAACATTTTCACCAGTATGATGTGGGAAGAATCTAGGAAACAAAACCCAGGTTGAAAGTGATACTTGTTGACAATAAATCCAAGTTCAACAAATTGCAATAACTTTAAAGCTGCACTGATTTTAAAAATCAAGCCCACATTCCTCATAAACCCAGCGTTAATTTCTGTTGCAGAAAGGAAGCTGTGACATGCTATTGTCACGGACTGAGGAACAACGACGGCATGACCCAAATGCAGACTCGCAACACGGTAGTGAAGTGAAAAAACAAGGACTTTAATTAATCAACGTTAGCAAACAGACACGGAGAACTGACGAGGAAAACAGTGAAGGAAAACAGACGACCTGACAAGGAGGGACAAGACCAACAGGGTTTAAATACACAGGGGAGGTGCAGGTGATCAGACACGGGAGGATTCAATTTAGAACAGGAGACAATCACAAAGACAGGAAGTCAAGTGACACGAGGAAACACGAGACAGGGAACCTTCAAAGTAAAACAGGAAACCCACACTTAACAAAACCCTATATATGCTATATGCGTCGCTGCGTACAGGCGGCCACTCTTCTTGCCGTACTGCCGTCGTTCAGGCTGGTCTCATCCAGCATTTGTAGCTACGAAAAATGACATAGACTATAGATATCCCACGGAATCGTGTTATCCACGTAAAGAGCTTTTCCTGAACCTAACCAAGTAGTTGTGTTTCCGAAAGAGTTTATTCTGAAAAGACTGCATGCATGTAACAAGCGGAAAAATGACTCATGTTGCAGGCTCTCGTAGGAAAGCGAGAGAGAAGTAACTTTTAGCAAAGATATCCTACGACCCGTTGTATGAGGATACTTTGCATTGTTTTGAGTGGAATTGTACAAATGCATGTATTATAGAGTTTTTCATGCCAAAACGCTTCACATAACGTAGTCCCTCGTCCAATCTTATCTCTGACTCTAAGCCTTAACCCTAAACCAGCCCTGTGTGGACTGTGTATTGTGAACAAAAGCCCTCATACCCACATCTTTCCATCTCCACCAGAACATTTGGTCTTCATTAGGAAAAAACACACACACAGCTCTCAATCCGCTCGCAGAGTGGAGGTAGATACTATTTCAGTCTTGTCTTGGTAATCAACTCGTCAGCGCAGAGGGAGCAGAGCAACCAGCGAGCCTATGAACTCTGTCCGTCTCTCTCACACACACACACACACACACGCCAACTAATCAAGAGGGTGACTGGGACAGTGTCCATGAAAACTGGGCGACAGGAAGTTACAGCCATGTCACAGGAAATAGGATGTGTCTTTTTCCCGGGTAGCAGTATTTCTGCGATTAGAGGGAGCAGATTGAGCTGTCCCTTTGCATTACACACACATACACACACGTGCACAGACACACACGTGGACACCTACATTGGCAGGTGGACATTTAAGGGAAAGGGACAGGAGTTATAGTTACGACAGGAGGCCAAGCACACACACACACACACACACACACACACACACGATGACACACAAATGCACAAATAAACTTGTTGTGTCTTGTTTTCATCAGTGGAGGAGACTTCCTCTTCTTAGTTTGTTTAGAGCAGCATTGAGGGGAAAGGCCCGGAGATAGTGGGTGACCATTTCCTCCTGTTATGACTATCACTGGTGGACAACAATTGAGTGAATCACGCACACACGCACACACGCAGGCACGTACACACACTGATATATAACTGTGAGGTTAATACTTTTAAGTGAGATAATGAATTTGACACAACAAGCTGAGTGACATTTCCACGATGTGTCCCCATTTATTTCAACGACCAGCTGCCTTTTCATCAGATCGCACTTCTTCTGACATTTTTTTTGTCCAGCAGGTACCAATTAAATTAAATTAAAATAAATATATCACATGTAATACCAAAAGGCAATTTGAAATACACCTTCTTATTTTTCATCATCTATTTCAATCTCATTTTTTGTCAAGATAAACAAAAGTTGACATTCCACATTTTTTATATTTTTGTGCTTTGAGAACTTTTTGTGTGTGTAAAGTATCGCAGAACTCAGAACATATTCCTCCATAAGGACTTTCCAAACTTGCACAAGCATGTTTTTGCAAACACGACCGTATTAAATGTTTCCTTCAAATCTGCATGACCATACTAGAATAGTGGAAAAGTCTTAAAAACAGTATTAAAACCATTCAAACTTGCACTGAAGACATTTTCTTTTTCATGGCACAGAATCAGACCAAAATGTTGCATGCGAATTATTTAGCGGCTATCAATAAAATGGAAATCAATCATCATAATCATTATATCTGAGGTTGGATTCTAATATGTTGTTCTGTTTTGGATCCAGTTCCAGGTTCTTAAATTGTCCTGATACTCAATTCACTAAATTCACAACAAAAGACGTTTTAACTTGTTTATAGGCCAAACATTTTATTTTCCATTTGTCATAATACCAGATCTTCTACAGATGTTAGCTATAAGCTAGCTAGCAATGTTCATACCAGAGCCAATATACCATGGACTAAACCGACACAGGTACTTTGCAAAGTGTAAAGTCTGTGCCCCTTTTTTGGGGGATAAAAACGAGGATCCCATAGATGTCAATGTAATTTGACGTGTGTTTGGATTCTTTCCAGCCCGTTCTCACTCCCAGGGGGTCAAAAACCAACACTTTGTCACGGCCCTCGGCGCACAAGGCACCATTTAGCATCAGTATGAGAAGCACCAGGCTTTCTAATACAAAGTAAACAAGTCTTTATTAGAGAAAACAATGTAGTATAAAGACTGTAAAACCCATACAGTGGACAAACACAGGACTTTCAACCAGCTGACTGTTGTTCATGTCCCAAAGTGTTGGTATTTTGTATTATTGGACGAGTAGTGATATTTATGGCATGTTTTACATACTTTTGTTACGTTTTACTTCGATTACGTAGCTATTTTAAACCCAACCATGATGGTTTTCCTAAACTTAAATGGTTTTGTGGTTCCGAACGATAACCACGTATTCATTGCGACCGTGAGCGGGGCTACCCAGTGAGTTAGAAAGTGCAGAAAAGCGTCAATATGTGACGAGTTGGAAAGAGAAGGTGTTGTTATTTTGTGATATTGTAATAAATGAAGGTTCATCCGTCTGCTATTGTGCTCCTTCGGTCTTTCCCTCGTCCAAATGCATCAATGACAAACACAGTGACTGGATATTGTTAAGAACCAAAATATACTCTACATTTACTGTACTTTGTACATACATTATACGTAAGATAGCTATGAATGTAAGCTCTGGGTGTTTCTGTGTGGAGTGCTATTTCATGTGTAAGAACTCCGACTCCGGCTGATTTCAGGAGGCATCAACCTCTGTATGTGGTTTTTCTCAGAAATTCTCCTCTTTTTTTATTCGTGGCTCTGAACATTTATGAAGTGGAGTCATTCAGCCTCAGCACAAGCACAATTTGTTCTTGCTCAAGTTTAAACATTGTCAACTCTCAACTTTCACTGCCTGGAGTGAATTTGTGACTGCTTGCATCAAGTCAGGTCTTTCCATTGGCTTTGTAGGCAGTCGTGCTGCATCAGAAAATCTGCTTTGCAATTCACCAACAGATTGTTTCACCAGAGCAGATCCACCACTCTGTCGTGCCAGTTTAAAACTTTGATGCATTATCAAATCAATATTTTATCAACTCAATAGTTCTGAAACAGGATGCCCAATATTTGGAGCAAGCACCATGGAAGAAATGAGGTGTGCACATGTAGAATAGTCTGCCCCTGTTATTTCAATGCCTTAGATACTGTGCATATTTGATCAGCATCCCATATCATATACTGTTTATCTCATTTTGAGGTTTTAGCTACAGGTTATGAATATTAATTAGGCTACCATTGAAAACGCTACTGTCTCTAGCTTCCCTGTGAACAAAAGTTGATAGCCGATCTCGACCGAATCATTGAGTCTTAGTTGTTTTAACTGTATCTAAATGGATTTAGGAAGAGGTTCAAAAGGATTTTGATCAAATGAGCAGATTCGTCACTGGATTCTGATTTGATGAAACGCTTTTGAACTCCAACCCTAATCGCATCAAAGGTGGACGTCTCAGCTTGACAAATCCACAAAGCAATAGATCAGTCTAAACCCACCTCAAACACAAACAGCAATGGTAGATATTCCCTTGAGAGCCATTTAATGGCATTAGTTGGAATCTGATTAGCATGCATCAGATTAGTATGTCAAAGACAGTGCCACCTACGGCCGTACAAAACCGAGTGCGGGGAAGGACGGAGGAGGCGGCAGCAGGGGCTTCAAGTGAGGCTCAAGATCAGATGATGACGCCAGATAGAAATCTCAGGCTCTGAAAAGGGATACAGGAATGTCACGGCAATAATATGAAGCGAGGAGGACAGGAAGAAGGAGAGAGAAGAGAGGCAAACAGTGAGCGGCGGCCCAGAGAGAGAAAGTGTCGACGGGCCATGTCCTGTTGATATCCTGTCACACTGCAGAGCTTTACCTCATCCTCCGCATTTAGATTCCCAGCAGGCACCTTCCCGCGTCCCCAGGGGACCTCGACCCCGCTCGAAATCATCACAAGGCGTCTTCAAGGAAAAAGGGTGTGAGAAAGAGTGAAAGAGAAATACAAATAGCGTTACAGTGCGTGATCGTCTCCTGATGATGGGATATGATAATCGGATTTACTGTCAGATGCCTCCTTCACCTGGGGTTTGAGGCAATAACGGATCATGTTGCGCCGCTCGCGGGGTCTCGTGGCAGACGCTGGTGTTTTAAAGGATGTCAACAACACACAGACAACATCCTTTGTTTGTATGCGTCACAGACAGAAGGCCTAGTGTTGCCTGCTGGCTTGCTGATAACGGTATTCCAATGCAGATACATATTTTAAGATTAAAGCTCCTGATAGATGGCATTTAGATTCGACTGAAGTCACGTGAAAGAAGAACAAATAATTACAGCTTATTGCCCGGGTGTATACATGTAGGAATGTCCTTCGCAAAAGTGGTGGAAGATTGTTGCAGATGTTGAGACAAAGATTATTATAATTTTTTTTTTTAATAATTGACCAGCATACATTGACAAACCCAGTTATCTGTCCGAGGAAGCCCACCGCTGCTCTCATACAGCCTAATTAGCATTGTGTCATGTTGCCATGGCCGTCTGGTAATGAAGAGAGCTTGTTACACGGTTGGAGAGACGCTTAAGAGGTGCGAGGGCTTTCATTAGGCTTTGGTTAAAGGGGTTGGTAGCCATGCTGGCAGCTGTTAATTGCTACTCAGGAGGCGTCGGTCTTTAGTGTAAAACCGACATGTGCACGTGTGGAGAGGAGCGAGATGTATTCGGGTTGAACTCATTGTCAAAAGGCCCAACAAGGTCATGGTCTTAGTTGTTCCTTGATTCAGACAGCACTAGGTCAGAGTTAAAAAACATGTGCAGTAAATTATATAATAAATCCCTTGAGTATATGTTATAGCTTTGAATGTATGAATGACCCATTGGCATTTGTAACTACGCTAATAACTAAAGATAACGCCTTGGAACAGACATAACGTTTTTCATACTTTTAGTATTGTTTTAGCCTTTAAGAAATGCATATCTCATAAGGCCTAGGCTATCAAATGTCCATGAGAGAGTCCATAGACTGTAGATATGAAGATACTTATTGGTTTTTGAAGCCTCGAGTTTGGCATATTGGGCGTCCCCATCTTGGTTTATTGCCGCATCCGTAGTGCAAGCAATGCTCATTTTCACCACGATGTTCAGATAGCACTGTATGCACACGTTATGTAAGGCTCCCGTCACCAAAGAGCTATCAACGTCCTGAGTGTGCTGAGTGCAAAAACAAACCGCGAACATACAGTAAGTAGAAGGCATCTCTGATTTGTGCCAAGTGAATAATAGAATAATAAAAGTAAGAGCTATTATTGTGTCATCGCATGCTTCAAGCAAAGAGAATGCTGGGCAACTAGCAATAAAAGATACTCTGTGAAAACAAAAATAACTTTAAAGAACGGAGAAGATCGTAATTGGGCATTAGCAAATTTCATATTGAAATATATGATGCCATTTCAAATAGCCAACAGGACAATTCTTCCCCAGAACAGAGATGAACCACAAATGTACACCGAGATGAGAGCTGGGGTGACCTGAAGGTTGGCGCGGGGCTCTTTGTATGCTGCCACCACTGACCTGAGAACCATTCATAAGCTTCACCGCGCATTGTTATGGCTCGCTTCGGGCCACAATTTAAAAAAAAAACGGGGCCATCACAAAGCTCATGAAGAGCAAGCGTATAAAGTCCAGGTGTTCTCCGTGGGAGCTGGAAGAGGAGGAGGAGGAGGGGGGGCAGGGGGGAAGGGAGGTGACAGCTAAGCTAGCAGCTCTGGAGCTCCCCCTGAAGTCACTGGCGGGAGAAAGAGCTGCGTGGAACCTCTTCGGGGTGAAGAGGATGAAGAGGACGACCTTGACCTGAGGTACTCGGAGGAAGCAGACCGATCTGTGGATGTAGCGGGTTTCACCGGGCCTCGCCTCAAAGGAAAACTTCCCGCAAGATCCCGTAAAGACACAACGGTCAACAACTGCACGGCTGCTGGCGGTAGCAGCAGGAACGCCGTCTGTGCGGACGCCACAGCGAAGGCATCCGTCACGCTTTTGTCCAGCCTGTGGACGGAGGTGCTGAAGCACTACAGAGCTCCGCTCGCTGGCCTTCGGGGGCTGAAGCATTTGAACGAGGCCGGAAAACCTGTTTTCTTCTTATTTTCTTTCTTCTTCTTCTGAACGAGCTCGTCATGAAGCGGCTTCACTATAGATTTAGTTTTTTGTAAACTGGTATGCCCTCAATGTTGTGTCAATCTTTCCCTGTAAATGGATATTTTTTCAAGGTATTGTATCGATGTTAGAAACTTCAGTATGTTATCAACTTTGATTTCTTTTATACCACAAGATAAAGATAAAGCTTTATATGTCTTTTTACGCTCCATTTCAGTTATTCAATTATTATCCATTGATGCATTCAGTTGTACTTTGGACATGTCTGACAACCAATTACTACATTTAGTCAGGTATCACGCTCTCATCACATCTCCGCCTCACTTCTTTTGTTCGTCCGGCTTATCGAAATAATAGTCAGACAGAAAGAGAGAGAGAGATACACGCAGGCATCCAGTGACCCAACACTTCTCCTCTATTTAAACAACATAAGTGGATCACACACGCGCACACGGATATTTCTACACCTGAAGTAAAAATAGTAAGTAAGTCATACTGAGCACACACTTATCGCAGACGTTCACAAGCAGATGCACACCGGGACCAGTAATCCAATAAGCTGCGGGAGATCAAGTCGGGCTCAGAGAAGCTGCGTTCACTTACCCAGCTTCTCTCCGTCAGTGTGGTTGTTGCCTAGAAATGTAATTCAGTGTCAATCAGAGAGCGGCTGAGCGTCTGCTGCCTTGTTCTATCCTAGAGGCATATTTGTATGCCCAAATTTGGGGAAACACTCAATGTATCTTTTGAGGTTTTCAGTGCTCTTAATCTCCCTGTGCATCGTTTGTCTCTATGAAGCTCGGAGTCAGCGTCCAACATAAACTATCCACCAGACACAACTTGGTAGTGTCCCAGCTGTCGCGAGGCCGCGGGGTCAAGAACCAGTCTGGCAAAAACAAAACAAACCGGCGAATCAGAGTTCGGCGCTCCTCTCGGTGGACACGGCTGCAGAACACACACACACACACACACACACACACACATATCTGGGAGAGAAAACCTGCTGCAGTCTGCGAAAAGTACTGCATCCGGGGGGGAAGATTGATTTCCCAGCATGACGGTGACCTCAAGCACAAAGCCGGCGCTACACGGGAATGGCTTCGAAACAACAATGTTAATGTCCTGGAGTGGAGTCAGAGTCCGGACCGCAACGCAATTGCAAGCTTGAGAAGCTTCCCAGAGAGAGCGGGGACATTTTTAGTGTCCAGATGTGCAGGGCTGATGCAGACATATGTTATAAGTTATGAGAAATATGAATTACAGCGGCTTTAATTACAATGTTGAGATTGTATTTTGAGGTGTTTTTTTTTTTTTTTTTTCTACTTTTTTCTAAACATTGTACTTTTTACTCCACGACATGTGTCTGACAGCTGCAGGTCCTATTTACTTTGGACATTAAGACTTTATGGACAACAATACGATCAGCTTTCACATTGATACTAAACAGTATATTAAAGTAGTAGCAGGCCACAACACTAAGATGCTTCTTGCACCAGTGATATTATCCCTATAATATTATATATTCCACAATAAAATACTTTTAGTTGCAATGGTGTTTGCTTTGACTGAAGTAACCAAAGTAAATACTACTCTACCACTGCAGAGGGCTTTTGTAGGTATCTGTAGATATGCAGATACACAACTTTAAAGTGAAAGGATCGAGAACTTTCCCATCTTTTCTATTCTATTATTTGATAGAACAGAGCTGTGACTGCAAATCTCCGCTCTCCCTTCACTTCTCCGTACCTGCCCGTTGTTATCGTCCCAATAAAGCATGAAAGCTCCGTCTGGTGTTCAAAACCCTCGAGATATAAAACAGCTACAGTATGTAAATGCGGGCAGAAGATATATTCACACGCACAAAGACACGGATACACAATCAAAGTCGCACTGCATACATAATGTAACAAATACATAAATACATGCGCACGCGGGCGGAGACAAACACAGACAGCGTTGTCAATCCACAATGATGTAAATGTGCTGAGTGTGCAGAGGAGCCTTGACCCGGCGTCTCTGACTCATAATGACTTCAAACACCAGTGCATGTGCAGCTCTGTCAGGCATGCATATAAGGACGCTCACACACACACACACACACACACACACACACACACACACACACACACACTTAAGAGTTAATGCTGGGGACTGCTGCGATAAGGGAGCGCCTGTTTGCACAGTTCCACCAGCCACTTAATCCCTATCGGCCCGAAGAGGGAGTACGGAGCGAGAAAACAAAGATATGAAAACAAGAGACGGAGAGCCCACTGATGACTGTAGCAGGAGCCTTATCTCCCTGGGTTTTGTTTCGGACGCAAACAGTTTATCAGCTCTAAACATTAAGGAGAAGGAGCGAGGCAGAGAGAAAACAGCCCTGGTCATCCTCCTGGGAGCTGCTCTGAGTGGATCCAGACTGCTTCTGCAAAGTGCGAGTGGAAACTATGTCTATTCCTCCCCCACTTCGTCTTCTCCCTCACACATACGGTTCATTTAGGGTCTCTCACCCCGATTGCCCTCTTTCTCCCTCTCTCCCTTCCTCCCTCCCTCTTTCCCTAGCCCCATCTCTCTGCGTCCACTGTCTATATCTCACCTCGGTTCACCTCACGCTCCACCCTCCTCGCCGCAGCGTCAACTCTTGACGTTTGATGCAGAGGAGGAGGAAGAGGAGAGAAGGAAGGAAAAGAAGGAAAAGAAGGAAGGAAAGGAAGGAGGGGAGGAAAAGGGGGAGAGACAGAAGTACAGTAAATGCAGACATGAGGAAGGAGGAGGAAGGGGAACGGGAGGAGAGGAGGAAATAAGGTAAAAGAGTTGACGTGAGGGGAGGAAAAGTGGATGAATGAAGCAGACGGGAGGGAGGAGGAGAGAAGATGAGAGCATATAAGGTGGGATGGTGGGAGGGGAGAAGGGAGAAGGGAGAAGGGAAGAGGGAGGGAGGGAGAAAAGGGAAACAGGGACAGCGGAGTTCAAATCAGTCCAGGGCAAATGAAGAGGAATGAAAATAAAAATGAAAACAAGATGCAGACGAAGATAAAGATACGTCTGCACTGGAATGGTCAAATGAGTTTGGTGCATTCAAAACAAGAAAAGATACATTTAGTTGTTTTCATGCAATCGAGTTCAGATGCTTTCCTGGTACGGCTCATCCAGCAGGCATACAAACAAGGCTGAATGTGTTTGTTACAGCTTGGAAAAGTGAATAGAAGGAAATAAAAAAAAAAAGAGAGAATGGAGACAGTCTACGGACGGACTTGTAAACAAGATTCCAGTCCAGCATGCCGCTGCAGGGACTTATCTGAAGTGGCCGTGACTACCTCATTGAGAGGTGACCTGAGGACACACACACTCTATAGCCTCGTGCTGCTCTCAGCTGCTGCAGCAGAACGAGGCCGCTCTATATGCGGTATGACTCACTGCAGTATGGATGAGGGGCGGAGCCTCTTCACAGGATTCACCTCACAAGCTCTCCGCGCTGGGGACACGCGGCACGCGGCTTCTACCCGATCACATCCACAGCTTGTATAATGTGATTGTTTTGTTTTTTTTTGACAACCTGAGTCTGCAGTTATTTTAGGTGTTTCTTTTTGCTGTTGGATCATCTGCCAAGGTGGGCTTCTGTGGGGGAGTTTTTTTTTATTTATTTCCATCTCTCAGATCTAAAATGAGTCATAACGCAGGCTCTAATGGCCAATTGTACATACAGCAGACTGTAAATGTAATACAGAGAGCACGGGAAAAAAATGAAAGGGATAGTTCCCGGAAACGTTTCCGAGAGTGAGATAAGAAGATTACTATCAATCTCACGTCTTCGCTTTCAGTGCCGAGCTGGATTTCTTTACCCTCGTTTGACTTAAAGACTGGAAGCAGGGTGGGAAACAAAGTGCACTGACAGATGCATACCAACGACTCCGAAGCTGCTCCTGCTGTTCCGTCCAGGAACATCAATTCTGATCTGAGGTTTTTAGGGAGTGCACATGTTGCAGCTATTTTTTGACAACAGTTTTTTTTCCTGTCCGCGCAGCACTTTTTTCGCGCATTCCATTTCCTCCTTTGGTCTCACCCTCGTGCACTAGTGAACACGGGCCTCCGGTCACATTAACGAGGTTACACCTGTCCACGTGCACGGCACGGTCATGTGACCGGACGGCACCGCGTCCACTGCAGATGTCCGATTGGGAAAGGTGATCTTTGGCCAATCTGTAGCAGCGGCTAGAAGTGTCCAACATGTGGAGGTCTGAGGCTTGACTTATCAGTGTCATGATGCATATTAAGTTATCAACAATACTTTCATTTTCGGAAATCCCTCTGAACTTAGCCGACACTTCCGTGTGTGTGAAGAACCGATCTTGTTATTGCGGTCAAGGCTGCTCACGGCGGTTGCTGTTTGAAAAGACCTTCACTGACCAGGGACTTCCCATGTGATTCATTCACCATTCACATTAGTTTTTGTTGTTGTTTTGGTCATGAGCACTGGCGCACAGAACACAAACGTTACGCGGCATAAAAGTGACAAAAAGTCGATTTTTCTGAGTTTTCGTACAGAGGATGAGGGCATCAACCAAAATCACCACAACAGTTCACTCTAGTGTACAAAAACACGATATTGTATTACTCCAGATCCCCTCCTTAAGTTCTGACCCTTCACATTAAAAGCCCTGGATATATACACTGCATAATTGTTTACCAGAGGTCACAAAAAGTCACTCAGAGCATTTTGCTAAAAGGAAACTCAATAAAAATAGCTTCCAGTAGCTTAGGCTGCACAACAATTTACCTCAGATACATTTGCTGTATTTCTCAAATGAAAAATGTCACATTTTTGTGTTGTTTAATCGTGGCGCTACCGGTGTGTGAGTCACTCTTTTCCTTCCATCTCCGTCGGAACAGTTCCTGTAATGCTACAAGTTGCGAGGTCGTCACAAGCGGCACAGATGACAAATTTCCCACTTCTGCGGAAGCAGGAAGATAAACTAAGGCGAGCGCTTCCTCGTTGGCGATGAGCATACAAAGGGTGACGAAGCAAAGGGCGGTTGGTGAGCACAGGTTTTAGGTTTCTGTGCAGGCGAGTGTGGTGCCAAACCTGGCAACCTCGCCGCAACGACGATACCTCAGGATACTGCGGCACATTTACCGCACCCGACTGTTGTTCTCTAAGAAACGGTTCCAGCGCGCAACTCCCCCTGAAACAGTATATTGTAATTTAGCTTGCCGTTTCTCCAGGCCTCCAGTATTTGTGCCAAGGTGGCCTACACATGTCCTGACTGCAGCACAGCACTCCAACACAGTGAGAATAACAAGTTTTTTTTGCACCAACTGTTTAACCATTCCCCTTGTATAAATATTAGTTCCACTTGGGTTTACACGATGTTGGGACTTCTTTAGTGTCTCGTAAACAAGTGTGCTTTTCACATCCGCCGGGTTATGAAGTGTTCCTCCTGTGAAGAAAGGTGAAAACCCCTCCTGCAGAAGCGATAAACACCCCCTCTCACACACAAACCTCGCGTTTGACACATCATAACAAACACGTTTAACTCCCGTCTAACCGCTCACACCAAACTGCCCGCCACGGGTTAATCACCGGTCGCGTTCAGCGTTAAACCGCGGGATTATACCCGACCTCGAGTATTACTTAAACTCAGTTGTTTCCTGTCCTCAGAAAGGGTCTCTGCAACATTTCTGATGCAGATTCAACACGACGGTGCAGGCAAAGTGGTCTAACTTTGTGCGATTCCTCTTCTTTATTTAGCCTCCTTATGAAATGTTGATGTAACGGCTCACATTCGCAGGAATGTGAGCCGGCGTGGAGTGGGAGCGGTGTGATTTGGCCCGCAGCGTTGAGTGGCTTTACTGAAAGTCACCGCGTCATCAGTGTTCTCTCTCTCTCTCGCGCGCTCACAGAAATCCCTGCGACACATGCTCGCGGCCCATAATGCATCTGAAGGGCAGCATTCACCGGGTTGCAGGGATTACTCTGTTCACATTAGTGGGATAAGAAAAGAAGCAGCAAGAGTGCACATATATATTAAAAAAAAAAAGAAAACCAGATCTGAATCAGGTTTAAACATCACGGAGGTTTCCCGGATGTCCAGTCGCATGAGAGACATCTAAAGGCTTCGTCAGGATTTAATTTATTGGCCACAAAACAAAGACATTGACTTCACAATACACCGCGACAGTCACAGTCACAGAACCACAAACGGGTTTATAAATGGGAGCAACGTAAGGGAGGTCAGAGTTTCCAAGCCACCTTTCAACAATGGTACAGCGGGAATGTGGGCTTGTCATCCTATTTATTTGGCGTTTCATTTGTTTCCATTATCGCCTATTTTATAATAGTTGATTCGACACATTTCTTTGTCACTGACCACGAATGCCAGAAATAATCATACAAAACTGTAAAATACCTCTTTTTAGCCACAATAACTGTACCGCTCTATGAATGGCAGTATCGGCCTGTCATTCAAATGGGTGGCCCAGACTGAAATACATCAACATCTTGTACAAACATTCATGGTACCCAGAGGATGAACCTCACAGACTTTGGTTTCCCCCTGACTTTCCACCGCAGCAGGACAAAGTTTTCACCTCCAGGGAAATATCTAAAAATCTACTTTATCTTAATCTACTCTACAGACGTTCATGGTTCCCAGAGGATGCATCTTAATGACTTTGGTGAACCTTTCGCGTTTCCATTTGCACCACTATGACGTCAGCATTTGTGCTTTTGAGTGAAACAACTACTGGAGGGATTGCCGTGCAATTTGGTGCATACGTGCATGGTCCCCACAGGATTCCTTTTATTACCTTTAGCGATCCCTTCACTTTTCACCGAGCGCCATTATCAGGTCAAGGTTTTCATGTGTCCATTACTTTGGTTTTGACCAAATACCATCAAAACGTGTTATAGTCCCATTAGCTTTTCCGCATGCTGATATAAAGACGGCAAACGATATGATGAATGTCAACACGTTAGTTCTGTCATTGTGAGCATGTTAGCATGATGACGTCAGCGATTAGCTCAAAGCGCCACTGTGATTGCATACAGCCTCACAGAGCCACAAGCATGGCTGCAGATTCGTAGTCTTGTATAATTTAATCACTTATAATTTCAAGGGAATTTATGTAAAGATGGTAATGCAGCTTAGCGTCTGTTACAATGCCTCCCTTTCTCTCTTATGTTCTCCAGTGAATCCAAAAGCTTTTCAAAATACTTTTTTTCTTCTAAGTCAATCCTTCCCTTTTCATCCCTTCTCTAATTTCTTACCTCAAAATCAGCAGTTTTTAGGCACCGCACTATATCTCCTACCTGTGCCATTCCTCTCTATGTGTGTGTGTGTGTGTGTGTGTGTGTGTGTGTGTGTGTGTGTGTGTGTGTGTGTGTGTGTGTGTGCGTGTGTGGGCGTAGCCACTGCCGTCTCATACCACATGCCCCTTTCATATTCACACACTCAGCAGTCAGCCCCCGTGTGCCTGTCTGCCTGTCTAACTGTCTGTCTGGAAAATGGGCTGTTTCCACGGCGACCCGTCTCCATGACAACAGCCACCCCATCCTCATCCCCACTTCTGTTAAATCTCTTGCCTCCATAATCCCCACCCTACCCCCCCAATTCCTGTCTCCAGTCTGTCATCTCACCCCATTTACACCCCACCAAGCCCCATCATATCTCTCTCTCTCTCTCTCTCTCTCTCGCTCTCTCTCTCACCCACTCTCTATGTCTCTCTCTCAATCCTCAAGAGAGAAAAAGTGAGGAAGATAAAGGGGGACGATTCCCAACGTGATCCTCTCTTTCTCGGACCCCTGGAAGTAATGAGAGTAGCCGTGAGCGACCAGAGGGGGGGCCCTGAGATGGATAGCGGGGTGAGGGCGAGAGGTTGGACGGCATGGATGGAAAGATGGAGGCAGGGATGGGTGGAGGCTGTAATCCTCCGCTCACCGCTGTAACCGTGACCCTGTTTCCTTATCCCCCGAACAGCCAGGAAAAGGTGGGGTTTGTGCCAGAAAACACAGACACGCACACGGTGAGAGATGGCAGCGTGACTGTAGCTGCGGGGCATACATCTGGTGGAACTGTGGGCCAGTGGACACGTGTTGGCGAGGGGAAGATGAATCAGGTCGCACAACCCCGCCTAATGATCTCTGGGGGTATGAGGGAGTGAGGGGGGAGCAAATATCCTTCATGTCAGTGTCATTAACCTGGGAATTGGCTCTGTGTGTGTGTGTGTGTGTGTGTGTGTGTGTGTGTGTGTGTGTGTGTGTGTGTCTGTCTGGGAGGGGGGGGGGTGCTGCAACTAATCATCAGGCTCAGGTGTGACACCCCACTTCCCCAGCCTTCACATACACACACAGGGAACCATGGGATTTTCCTCCCCACTGCCAGATGATGAGAGCAGATAGAGAAGAAAGTAGGCCAAACAAACAGCCGTCGCTGCCGTCTACCGTTACATCACAGAAAGAAAAAGAAAAAAAAAACACACAGAGGCACATGCGAACACATGCACAGGCAAAACCCGGGGACAGGAGGGGATATCCTGTTTTTGTTGTGCTTGCAAATGGAAAAGCATTGAAAAAAAGCTAAATTGAAAAACAAAATGAGGCAACACTTTGGCTCCGAGAGCAACTTTCCATTAAACTGAGAACCGGGGAGAGTTTCGTAAAGAACTTTCTCTTGACTGTCATCTTATGCCATCTCAGGCCCCAATCCGTCTTCATCACATATTTTCATCCAAAGACAACATTGTGTTTTCCAAGAAACAACAGAATGTGAGAGCGACAAGAGGAGGGAGCCGTGGAAAGAACAACATCGGGTTGTGCATTGAAAACTATCAAGAATTATTGGCCTCAGAGAATGGGTGGTTTATGTATGCGAGTGTGAGTTCGGCCTAAATACTCCAGTGTGTGTTGAGCAATAGGGAGAGCACGTACTGGCATGTCTGGAGAGACCTGGGGGCCCGACGCCAGACCACAAAGCCCAGTAGAGAGGGCAGTTTTATAGAGAGCCTCTACTTGCCTGGTTCCAGACTTCTGAAATACTAAACAGCCAACAAGTAGCTTTCATCAGCTGCTTGCAGGCTGCTCTCATCCAGCATTCGTAGCTATACCTACGAGAAAGAATACGCACAAAATAATTTCATACGTTATCCACGGAATCATGAACCAGGAAGCAGAGGGACGGTTGCTGCTTGGCTGCCAGCTGACTAGTAACATCCAATCATATTTTTTATCTTTATAACGTCAGCTCATGACGGGCCTCCGACTGAAAAATAACGATCGGTAAAACTAGATTTTGACACAAGGCCCCTGTGCAAAACAACATCAGCTAATAATGCAGGAGCAGCCTGAGGTGCTATTGTACTGCAGTGATCCCGGCCCCGAGGCAGTTACCTGTTTTGACTATTTGGTAATCCAGCCTTGGGGTCATGTATATATTTCTACATGCCCCGAGAGGAGTTTGGCCTTGTATGCATGTGCTATGACTACGCGCGTGCCAGACAGTATGTGCATTCCGTATATATGAGATATGTTTATGGCTTTTTGTGTGCAGTCCTTGGGTGTGTTTACATGTCCAGCGTAGTCGTTTTTAAGTGCACGTTCCTGCACATTCCTGTGGGAGTTTGTGTACTCAGCGAATGCGCATGTCTGTGTGTGTGTGTGTGTGTCTGTGTGTGTGTACGTGTGTGTTCCCACCAGGTCACCTGAGGTAGCAGACAGGAGCAGCTTGCTGGTCTCTGCAGTGTGAATCATCCTCAGGCCTGTTCCCCGTGTAATCTCTGCAGCTCATGTCCGAGCAAAACCTCCGTTTACATAATTACTCCTCTGAATACATTAACGCCAGCCACTTATTCTCATTCTGTGCAGTCATCCAGGCTTTTTCTTTTCCTCACGCTCGCCTGCTAATGATGAACTGAACCTGTTTATTAATGCGTCCAGGTATGATTATCATCCACGTAGAGAATATCATTATAACCAAACGCTTTGTCAACAACCCAGAGCTTCTGCAGAGCTCTCCTAAATGATTAGCGATTTCTCACAGTACTTACCACTCACACACTACCTCATCCTGGCACACACACACACACACACACACACACACAGTGGGCCTGGCCTTGTTCTGTCTGACTCTGCAGTGACAAAGTACCAAGCGGGAAAGGGTTTAGGTTTCCTGTCTCTGAGGTTGGTGGTAGTGCTGCGCCAACATCCTGGAATTCACACACACTCATGAAGACACGCAAACTCACAGATGTAAACAGTTTTACATGCTCTGAACAGCTGGTCACATAACCCCCAGTGACTTGGCAGCTATAAAAACTTCAAAAGGGCAAACATACTTGCTTCAAGCATGGCTCAACTGCCGGTGGGTTGGTAGTTAAGTTCCAGTCTGTCGGTTGAAGGGAAATGGCTGTTTTTCCCCCCCCTTCGTGTTCCCTTTTGATGCAAAGGGTACCGTCCAATGAGAAACCAGCAGACAGCAGCGCCAGGGTGCCAGGGCGGGGGAGCGCAGAGCATGCTGGGAGGGAAATGAGGGGCATTGTAGGATGGATGTTCTGGCAAGGTGGAGAGTTGTTGGAGCCCCGTACCGACCCCGGCCCCTGCCGAGGAACGCAGGTTGGGGATCCGGGCTGATGGATGGGCATGGAGGGGGGTACCAGGAGGGGGGGGGCATAGGAGCCCTGCAGAGGCAGAGAGTGGGAGGATAGAGGAAACAGCTGGGAAGAGCGAGGTGGAGGTGGGGGAGGAAAGAGAGGCATGCCAGTATTTTGTTCGAGCTTCCTGGAGAGGCAAACACAAACAAACAGCATCGGACCGCTCAAGGGGAGCGAGGGTGAGAGGAGAGAGAGGAGAGACACAGAATCTGGTCCAGGAAACACAGAGAAGAGAGGGTACGACATGGATTCAGACTACAAAAATAAAAATATATTGACTTACTGATGGGAATAAAAAAAAAAAAAAACGTTAATGTAAATTAGATACCAAACTGCATAATCCCCCCTCCCCCATCAAAACTAAAATAGACCCGGGGAGGATCCTCCGGAGCCCCAAACGTCCTCAAATCCTGGAAACGCCCTCGCATACACCTGACCTGTGCGGGGCTGGTGGATCATCAAAATATTAGTCATGTTTTTTTATCATCTGGCTACTGGCCTCCTGTCATTTTGCGGAAACAAGTTGAGTATCCCTGATTCAGTGGATATGGATATGAGGCTAATATTTGACGTTTTGACTTCACGCATTTCTTAATAAACCAATCAATTACAAAACTAGTGTTTTAAGAATGTTATATAGACTGCAGTGTTTCCATGCTCTAACATGATTTATGGTTAATGGGGCTACAGTATGTTTGACAAAACAATCGGTCGAAAGCTCTGGAACGAGCGAGTAAGTGGACCTTGAGTTGAGACTGTTTTGGTGATTCTATTTTCAAGGTCAAGAATGAGAGAGCGTGAATGAATGGATGAGCAGTCGTACAAGAAACACGGAGAAGCTTTACCGGCAGCAATGCTCTCTCTTTTCAGGAATGCCCTTCTCACAATCGCAGCGCTGCACACGTTCCCGCCCGGAGGCCCCCGAGAACAACCGCAGTCTGGCGGCGATGGCCACTAAGCAGCCCCACAGGAGCGGCTGGCTTTCCGGGGCCTTGCTCAAGGGCACCTCAGTGGCGGTGACGAGGGAGAGCGAGCGTCGCTCTTCGAGTTTCCCCCCGCCACGATTTATTCTGCCGTTTACTAGATCGGTCTGACGGAGGAATATGTAACTGAGAAGAAGAATCTGAACAGTGAAGCATCCGATGCTGAATTCTGGTATTTACATTACCTTTGGTCTGTGTGTCGACCCAGAACCTCCAGGAACCCAAAGCTCACATCGACACGGTGCTCGTTTTGTCCCTAAACTTTGAAAAAGTGGAACCGGCTAATATCTGTTTGTTTGTTTTTACTTGATAAATAACATAAATTCACTAATTAATTGGTTCAATTAAATTAAATTAATTTAGTGTAGCCCAAATTCAAAAATTACAAATTTGCCTCAGAGAGCTTTACAATCTGTACACATATGTCCCGGGACCTCTCATTGGTTCAGGAAAAACTCCCCCAAAAAAACCTGATAGAGCAGTAACATTTTTTGTGAGACAATCAGTTGATTAAATAATTGGCTGACAAATCCAGGAATCATTTCAGCGGCGTGCAGTTTACTGCACACAGAACAGTCTCTGTCACACCGGAGGCAAAGAGAAGGGAGGAGGAACGAAGGGAGGGAATGAGAGATGACAGACGCAGGGGGTTGTGAGGGTCAGGGAGTTTGTTTAAGGCCATGGTGGTGTTATAACACACGGGACCCTTTAATAATAAAGAAGGACAGATTGAAGACCTTTCCCCTCGCACATTACGACCAACTAATAACCTCTGCTTCTCTGAAACTGAGCCCTTCAGTGCCCCATCTGCGGTGCTTGTTTTCATCATGGCCGTCCATTGTTTGTTGTTGTTGTTTTTTCCCCCCTCTGTACTCGCTGATGAGGCTGCATTTTACTTGATTAACTCTCTCTCTCTCTCTCTCTCTCTCTCTCTCCGGTTCTCACGCGTGCACCGGTTCACTTTTCCAGATTAAACCCACATCGTGTCAACGAGGTCAGGCGGCATGCTTATATATCCATTTAAGCACGAGCCACCGGCTGAATAACAGTGACTCATCCCCAGCATCCCCCCCTCCCTCACCCTTTACTCCCTCCCTCACCCCTCCCCCCTCCCTCCCTCCCTCACCCCTCCCCCCCTCCCTCACCCCTCCCTCGCTCGCTCAAAGCCAGACTGATCAGGCTAAATCCAAGACTCATCAGTTGGATGCCCCGGATTCATCCCCCAGGATAAATATATACAATGTGTTTAACGGCTTAACGGGCCTGTGCGCGTGCATTCACACACACACACACACACACACACACACACACACACACACACACACACACACACACACACACACACGGCTGTCTGTGTGTACATTTAGCAGTGCTAGCTGGAGACAGTGAGAGATGGTAAACAAGGCAGAGAACAAACTGACCTCCATCCGTTCTCTCTCTCTCTCTCTCCCTCTCGCTCTCTCTCTCCGCCGTCCTCTTCTACTGCTTGTGCCCTGACCCCAATTAGTAATATAAAAGCCCATAAATCAGATAAAACCATAGTGGCTCTGTATTGAAGAAAAAGAAACCCCACTGTTCATACGCTCTGAGGACATATTTTTAAGCTGGTATGGTAACATACAGATATAGCCATAGTGTTATTTTTGGTCAGGAAAAAACAAATTATGGAACACAAAGCGAGTCCGGGTTTGTGTTGAGTCCCTTTTCCTGCTCCCCTATAGCCTTGAATAAGTGCTAAGGCTGAGGCAGAGACCCCCTGCTGCATAACCTTATAACATTGTTAAGACCCCCACAGGCATGTGAAACTAAAAGAGAAAATTCCGCCGTACTTTTTTTCTGCCAGAGATACTAGCTCTTTAGCAAATGTAAATTGAACATGCATATTTCAGTGTGAAGCAACGGTTGCCCATTGGTCCAGGGCCATCGCTGTGTTCAATGGAAATAAATATTCAAATCCTACCATTTGGATAATCATCAGCTTTGCCAAAGGGCAGTAGTGACTTCAAACGTCACAGGGCGCTTGTGTGTGGGGGAGAAGAAACACAGAGGAGACGTGATGCGGTGAACTATGACCCGCCGTGTCAAAGACAGCAGCCCATGACAAGATGACGTGAGGACATCTGATAGCGGAAGACAAAGAAAGGTTGTTTTTATTGACTGTAAGAAATTAAAAAAATAAAAACCCAGCTCTTTAGATTCAGAGAGTTCAGAATTCAACCCAAGTCCTTGGAGGGGTTCGCAAGGCCCTCACTTCATGACATTTTCGGAAGAAATTTAAATGAAACCCATGATTGACAATGAAAACTGAGAAATAAGTCAGTGTAACGTTGACAGAAGGGCATTTTAATCACAGGTTGCCACGCAAGTCTGTTAGCGAGCTAATGAAAGAAATATTGGTCGTAGCACTTTGTTAGCTACTTGTGAATCAAAGAAAGCTAATCAGCTTGTTAGCATAAAAGCAAAGCATCATGTTCAGACTGTTCCACCAGCTTCCGGCCTCCTCTCCAGCGCTCGTTATCTGTAATTGAGACTTTCATGATTTTAACTAGGGCTGGACCTGAATATATATATATTTTTTTTAGGTAGGTTTTAAAATAAAAAAAATGGGGGGAGGGGAGGGGCGTTTTCACAGACTGGTTTGTTGTCAACTGTTTGTGAGGGACTTAGGGAATAAATGGAGGAGAAAAAAACAACCTATTCATGAGTCATGCTATTTTACTGTAGTTGGCTACTTATCTCTATTTTCTCATGTTAAAACGAAAAAGCATTATGCAGTAAAACGATGGCTTACAATATTTCTTAAAATCAATCGATGCATGCTCTGAAATGAACCTTGTGTGGTGTGTGCAGCAGAGTGTCGTGCCCGTACAGAGATCCAGTCCCGGGTGATCGGAGTGCAGCAGCACGTCGGTGCCGTACCGCCGTGACTCCTGGACCGCCGAGGCTTCGCCAGCAGAGCGGAGCGCTCCATCCGCTCAGCAGCCCCAACGAAAGCTTCAAATATTTGCTGTCGATTACTACCAAAGCCCTGAAGCCCAAAAATGTTTATTCAGTACGCCCTGATTTTAACAAAGTTAAACATCAATTATTTTGTAAGATTACCCCAAAAGAAATTACCAGCGCAGCATTGCGAGTACTTACATAATCACCCTTCATCTGCCGAGCTGTGATATTTAACACACTATGGTCTGGCAGAACATACCGGAGAGAAAAGAGTTACACGGCGTTGTTTCATGACACATATGACGCATCATTGGATGTCAATACACCAACAGAAGAACTAGTCCAGGTGCATTAGCTGGAATGTGTCGATCTGGGGAGTAAGTTTGATAAAAAAATATCTGCTTTTCTGGAGCTGGGAAAGAGGAAAGTGGTTCATCTTGATACAGTAATATGTGTCTTGACACCATTGTGTGTTTCCCTTAAAGGGCACGAATCATGAAAATCTTTTTCAGTACTTGTGCACATGTATTTGGGTATCTGACGTGCAACCCACAAATAAGACAGAACAGTCATATTTTTGTGGGCTGTCTAGATTATAAAGCATGATTCAAAAATCCATTCAGATTAGGTTCCCCTTCCTATGTCACACACAGGCTCATTAGAATAATCCGCCCCCCATCCGAGTATCTCCACCAACAGGACTACCACTGCAAAGGTGCCCCATATTTTCCTGCAAGCCCATCAGAGCAGATTGGGCTTTTCGGGAGGGGGGCTTAAAGAGACAGGCACTAAAACAGAGGTTGAATACAGGTATATTCAGTACAAACAGCATGAGGAAAAAAAATAATGTGTTTTTTGAAGATCGAAGCATTTAAACATGTTTTATTAGAAACCCAAAATGAGATACGCACCTTATGAGTATGAACCTGAAAGTTAGCACGATATGTCCCCTTTAAGATAAGCCATCTAATCAAGACTCTGTATGGCCACACACCTCCCACCGTCCCTCAATCACTACTGCTCTGCTCTGAATTAGCCCAGTCGATACGTCTCACTGGGAAAACGTGGGCCACAACAAAACAAAAAAAAGCCCCAGCGTTTTCTCAATAAGCATCCAAACAGCAGCGAGACAGCGGCTATTGTCGTCGAACCCCAGTAGAATGGACAGCCGATAATGACGGGGAGAATGGAAACCAAGCGCCCTAAATGTCACACTCAGTCTCTGGGGCGTTGCACAATGCTTCGCCTGTTGGTGGACCTGTTTGGAGCCAAGACAGGCCGATAGAGATGGGAAGAGAAAGAGGGAAATAAGAGAGCGAGATGGAAGGACGGATAAAATACGTGAGAGAGCGACTGTGTGCGTCTGTGTCTGAATTGTCTGCGTGTGTGTGTGTGTGTGTGTGTGTGAGTGCCTCGCCTACTTCCATCTCCCAAATCTCCCCGTGCCTCTAATTCATAGTGACCCTTCCATTGTTAGGGAGCAGATGAGCTGGGTCCGGCGCTACGCTGATTGAATGGAGTCCACCGGAGCTGTCTCTCTGTTTTCTACACTATTCCCCCGGCTGTCTCCCTTCATTCTCATCCCAGCGCATTGTTAGAGCAGAGGTGCCCGGGAAAGACGCACACACACACACACATATATTATATATATATATATATGTATAGAGAGAGAGAGAGAGAGAGAGAGAGAGAGAGAGGGAGAGAGAGAGAGAGCGCCTAGGGCAAAGAAAAAGGGGCAAGGAGAAGGATCTTTCTTTATTGCTCTGATCAAAACATTCATCCATCCTATCCTTCCCTCTCTCCCTCCCTCTATTACTCGCGCCTTATTAAATCATTCCCCTCCTATTTCAGCTGGATTTATCCACGGGTATTACTTTGCCCGCAGACTGAGTGCAAAGCACACAGAGACTCACGCACACAGATTTTGTGCATATAGTAGGTCTCTCGCCCTTTTTTTCTTTGAGATAAATTGGATGGAAGTAGGAATGTGAAGAGGTTGTATCAAACGAGAGTCGACCTTGGCACACGCGCCACATGACACGGTCAAATGAAACACAGGCATGTCCATGCTCCAGTGTTGTAGTTAAGACAACCTCAACAGAGGCCGAGTCAAGAGGAGCAGAGCAGAGCGTACCGAGACGAGACCAACACCATGACGGGTCGAGACCAAGGCAAGACTAAGACCAAGGCAAGACTAAGACCAAGACAGGCCGAGGCAGAGTCAAGACCAAGACCAGAACGTATCGAGACCAAGACCAAGGCAAGACCAAGACAGGCCGAGGCAGAGTCAAGACCAAGACCAGAACCTATCGAGACCAAGACCAAGGCAAGACCAAGACCAAGACAGGCCGAGGCAGAGTCAAGACCAAGACCAGAACGTATCGAGACCAAGACCAAGGCAAGACCAAGACAGGCCGAGGCAGAGTCAAGACCAAGACCAGAACGTATCGAGACCAAGACCAAGGCAAGACCAAGACCAAGACAGGCCGAGGCAGAGTCAAGACCAAGACCAGAACGTATCGAGACCAAGACCAAGGCAAGCCGAGACCTAGTTAAGACCAGACCAGTCCCACTGTGTGTTTTAGTAAGTAAAAAGGCCGCCCTCTCTTCGTTGACTAATCAGTTGTTTGGATCTCTTGTCGTTCTTTGTGCTTTTTTTTGTGCTGAATTACTTATTTCAAGAAACTAATGACCTCATCTCTGGTAAACACTAGATTTAAAGTGGTGCTTCTGCATGATTATTTGAGGAGAAACAGTTATACAGCTCTGTCAATTAAATAAACAAATTGATCAATCAACTAAATGGTATTAGTGTTAGTTGACTCATTTCTTGAGTCGAGGACTGCCTCACAGATCGTATCACTGAAGATTCGGCTGACATCTCCTCTCAAACAGCCACAGCTTCCTCTCCCTTCTCACGCCTTCACTTTCTTGGGAGTAAATGTGAAGATGTGTGACAGCCGTAACAGTAACGATGTCAAGTAATTGGTTGCATTTGAAGCAGGAGGTTTTACATCGAAGCACAGTATTGATGTTAACAGATACATCAGACAGATATCCCCAGCAGTTCTGGTCTCGATTGGTCTTGAAATGCAGTCCAGAGTCCTCTTTGTCAAAGACTGAGACAGAAATGACCCTCAGAAAGTGATCATGAGACCGGTCTTGAGCCTTGCTGTCTACATACAGTAGTTCAGTCCATTCTGATGCAATCACACTGAGCATGAAGTTGGTAGGGGAGGCAGGAGAGGATGGGAGGAGATTCTCAGCCAGAAATGGGTCAGAGAACTAGAATTAGACTCCTCGGCGCTGCTACAACTACTTGTCAGCGCTTCTGGATGTTTCTTGCAAATCGACAGGGTCTCTATTGTGAATGTCTTGGGGAAAGTTAAAATGAGAGCAAAGGATGAAGCAGGGAGCAGCGGGGTTGCTGAGGAGGCATAAAATAGTACTCGGGGGGCGGGGGGGGGGGGTCTCAGCCGCTGCGTTTGAGGAATTCAGTAATCCAATTACCTCGTAGAGAACATATAGTACTTTAGGGTACATCTAACACTCACATGTTTGTGAGCAGGCACACACACACACACACACACACACACACACACACACACACACACACACACACACTAAACAAAACACTTCAAAGACACTAGGTTCCCAATGAGAGATAATGGTAGACTTACTCCCTATGCTGTTTTAAATGCATACATTATCTAAGTTCAAACACACACAAAGACATAAGAAATTCAGTGTGTGATTAAAGATGTTCTTGGATATGGCCAAATAAGCCCATTAATACTTTTCCAGTGAGTCTACTGCTCCATCGAAAGACGGAACAATGATATGAAAACTGCACATTCACCAAGTGCTGCAAAGAACTATTAAATGTATGACAATTGATTTTAGACAAATTGAATGCACGAGTTATGTAATTTCCAATAACATTAAAGAAATTAGAACGTTTGGGAGAAATCATCTGAATGAAAAATATAGTCAGTAAATGTAGTTCTTTGTTTCACTAATTATGCCACTTAGTGTTTTAATTGGAAGTCAATCTAAAATAACTTTAATATTCAACTGCAATTAAAACCGGACTAATTTACTGAAGCTCACATTTAGCAACATGAGCTACATCGAAAAAACAATAAATCAAGTGCTGTATATTTTTTTTGTGATATCTATTTTTCCCTTTTGAGATAATTGATTTAAGTCGTTGTTAGCGCTGAGCTAACGTCAGCTATCGTTGCAGTTTGACAAACCGACGAGACGAGCTGAACGCTCCTGAGGGATTAATTCAGACCTTCAAGGTAATGAGCTTCGAATGTGAATGTGATGTGCTTAAAGGTTTACCTGGAAGATTCACGACTACTGTTTATTATTAGGCAGCATAAGCTGTCAGGAAGCTGTATAGCGAGCCACCGTCGTCTATTTGACTCTAAATGGACCATAATTTAATAAATGAACATCATGCTGCATTAAAGAAGACTTGAAACTAGCAATTGAGACCATAAACTCATGTTGACAATGTTTACTGAGGTGATAAATCAAGAGAGAAGTCGAGTCATTTTCTAATTATAACCAAAATAGCATGCATTCAAAACTAGATTGTCTACAGATGAACCAAAAAGATGCAATGCACCCGCTAGCTTTTCAAAAAGTAAATGATGGCATTCAGATTGTTTTTTTTTCTTTCAGTAACAAACTCTACAGGATCCAGCCTGATTCGCATTTACAAGACAACAGCAAACGTTTTTTTCCTTTGACAGTTTTGTCAACTCGTGGAAATAACTTTAATCGATTACAGCTGACAAAAATCTAAATTGTTATTGGGGAACGCGAGGGACGACGCATTTGTGGTTGTTTGTTCTGTTTATTCAAAATGAACAAAAAGCCAATAAACATATCGTGGAAAAAAAACAAAACAAAGAGAGCGAATAGATGAGAATGCAGTGAGGTCGCTGTGACAGGACATCGTTACCGGGGGTCATTGCAGCAATGACGCAATGATACGATGGCCATCACACGCAGAAGGCCCTGCATCCATCCAGTAACCGTCATTATAACAGACCTAATCATCATTATCGACTGTCAGTAATTTGAGGTCAACAGCATGTTATATAAGCACGCTGCCGACCTGACCAGATGCTCTATAGGCTGAAGCCCAGCTGCTGGCCCGGGATTTACCTCGCTGCCCGCGAAAACACACAAATACACACTCCTTGAGCAACACATGCTGCCCTCCACTCAAATCAAACACACGCGCACACACAAACAAAATTAAGAGAGGTGTCCAACGTGACTAATCCCGTCACGCAGGGCTGATCGTCGCACCGTGGACGCATCTGTCACACCTAAATAAATCACCCCCACACCGTTTCCCTGAGTCATACGCAGGGCGGTATTGACTTGGAGCGCGTGTACGCGCACGAGCAGAGGGGGTGGGGTCAATAAAAAGTGTCATAGATTGATAGCTTTAACATGCGCCGCTGAAGCACCGAGGAACAAAACATATGCGGATACACACAAACTGTATACACGGGCAGATTTGGAGTCAACTGTTTTTTTTCACCGTATGATGCAATCAAACCTTTTATTCTAATCCTTGCCCCGGTCATCACATTACCGCTGATGAGGACCTTGTTGTTTGCGTACATCCTCTAACCCTGGGGGAGGGGAGGGGGGGGGGGTCGGCTCAATCTATATCTATCTGCGTGGCCGAATTATCCGCCACGTTTCCCTAAGTGTTATCCGACATTACAGCGATATGCGGTTCTGTACAAAAACAGGGATTGAGAAAATCCCCGGTCTTATGTGACTCAATCCTATACATCTCGGACCAAAACATGCAGTGTGCGCGACGCGCCTGCAATTTGTATTAGCCTGAGAGAACCCATACAGGAGATTTGGGAAAATGTAAGGGATTTGAAAGATGGTGGCATTGAGGCTAAACAGAAAAAAAAGTAATAAAGAAAAGCTTTTGTAATGAGAAAGGGACCGTAAATATAATTATAGTGATATATTGGGACGGTTAAACTTTAATTACTAAATTTCACTATGATTACAATGCTTTTGTGAGGCTATCCTCCCGAGAGTCAACAAAATCAGACCATTTCATTAACTCGAAATGAGCATCCCGATCATTTCCTGGCGACTTATCATCGTGACATGTTATGAAGTGGGACACAGCCCACTGACTCTGGATCGGGGGGCTTTCTCATTGGGCGGTGGCTGGTGAATGGGGTCATGGGATCCGTCGCAGATGGTGCAGATGGGGTACCTCCACCCCTCCTCCTCTTCCGACCAAACCCTGTACCCCCCCCGTGACCATTCTGTCATGCCCCCCCACGACCCCACACGACCCCCCCCACCCAGCCAGACCCCCCTGATGCCGCAAGCAAACTGCGCCCTCAAGTGAAACCTTAATGGGAGGCATCACGGGATATCGATCGGCAGGGTTGACCATTTATTTAATCATACAGAAAACTGGCAAGAAGAAACTGACGAGAAGTGTTCAATACTTCGTTTCGTTTCAAAATGTCTGATTATTTTTTTTTTTCTCCAGACGACAAAATGTCACAAGAAGAAAGGTTTATTTAATCGTTGAGCATTGAAGAATAGATTAGACTACAAATGCATGTGACAACAGTCATTTTGTCTGATTTCCACGCAGCCTGTTTGTCTTGGAAGTGTGTGCCTCTGTTTGTCTCCTGGCACTAAACATCAGTGCATAGTGACAGGATCTCTCTCTCAGCTCTCGATCCCCCAAAATAAATCACCGCCCACCTCTGCTCCAAACGTGCACCGTTGCAGGTGTTTAGATACCAAACGGTAAACTTCAATACCAAATGTCAAGTTTTATTTTCCCTTGACAGGCTGTTTTACCTTTTTAATTATAGGAGGGAGCCTAGAGGCAGCAAATACTCATTACTTGACAGCTAAAACTCTTATTACCGTGATTAAAAACAGAACAATTTTGCACATCGGGGATATTTTTTTTTTTTCCACGTTCAATAAATCATCTCGTGGCTGATGGAAATCATGCCGTGACCCCCCCTGCAGTGTTGTGTCATTTGAAAGGAGGGAGTCCAAAAGTGGCAACACAATGTGAACAACTTTTAGCTGTTCTTATAGGAAGTCACTTGGCAGGTTATAATCATATAATATAATCACGCTGAAGACTAAATCTGGGCCTGAGAGAGAGAGACGGCCTCTTGAGTTCCTCACCTCGTTGGGACTGGGAGCAGCCCCATCGGTTACACCCCATCGCCCCTTCTTTAGCTCTCGGCCATTTACCATTCACCCCAAACACCCCTCCCCCACCACGGGACCATCTGCCAGGGTTCCACCAGATTGGGTTTTTTGAAGACTGACACCCACACTGAAGCTCTCAATGCCTTAAATTCAGTTACGATACCCCTGTGCTCTATGTATGTATATATACATACGTATACATATGTACATATATATATATACATACATATACATATGTACATATATATATATACATACATATACATATATATATATATACATATATATATATATATGTATATATATATATACATACATATACATACATATACATATATATATATATATAGATATATGTATATATCTATATATACATACGTATAAATATATACATATATACATATACGCATACATATATATATATATATATATATACATAAACACACATACATACACACACATATATATACATATACAGACATATACATAGATATATATATACACATACATATATACACACACACATACATACATATACTATACACACATACATACATATACTATACTACTACATATACTACTTTTCCACTTTGTAAGGATTGGAATGGTGGATTCAGCACTAAGACATTGAGATTTAAAAATTAAAAGCAATGACTGTGTCATTAGAATTCTAGTCTCAGTTCTTCACAGACAGAAAAACTGACTGGAACTGATCAATTCCCCAATAAATAGGAGATCAATCAAACCGCGACATATCCATCACATCACTGGCATTCTGATAAATGAGTTTTAATAAAAGACCAACAGTATAGGAGACAGATTCATTGGTCCTGGACTAGCTACCGCCCCCCACGCCCCACCCCCCCCTCACCAATCATTTCCCCCCAATTCTAAAGCTCTGCTGCCCCCTCTCATCGTCTCCACCCACCACTCTCTCCTCAAAATCCTTCCCTCTGTCTTCACTGGTGTGTGCGTCCCCCCACCCAACCCAAAAAACTAAACCCTCATCATCTATCGTCATCCTCATCACAGACCCCCCCCTCCCCCCCTTTCTATTCTTAGTGGAAAATGTTGATCTGATTACAGCATTAGATCTGCTCCAAACAAACAACTACTGCGGGGAGGTTTTACACACTTTTTTTTTTTTTTTTTCCATCAAGTAAAGTGCTCTTCAAAAGCAGAATGAATAATATTCAGATGTCGTCTGCTTATTGTAAAGCATGAGAGCCGTACCGGGAAAACATAACCTCGCTAACTTCAAAAACTCCGGGGAGTTCATGATGATATGTCACTAATCCTCTGTTTAGGTATGCGGCTTCAATCAGGTCACAGCGGTGAGAGCGTGTTGTTGTGTGTGCGAGTGATACAGCGCTGCATCTGGCAGGATTTGAGTCATTGTGCCTGAACATGAAGGATATTTACACGAAAACACACACGCACACACACACGCACACACACACACACACACACACACACACACACACACACACAGAAACACAAACAGGTGTCCTGAGTAAAACTTTATTTGCGTGCAAAATCTGAGCGGAAAGAAAAAAAAAAAAAAAGAAAAAAAAAACCTCAAACGCAAACAACAAACGGCCGATGCTGATTCTGTTATAGTTTGGATTGGGGACAGATTACTGGAATATTAGGATGGGATTAACTGGCCAGGTTAAGCTATTTGATCGTCAACTAAATATGGCTTAGGAGCCGCAGACGAGCTGATGTCACATGGAATTAATCCAGCCATGATTTCGGTATGATTTAGAAACTCTTTGGTAATCCACTCAGGATTTTAACATGCTGTCAAATTGGTAAGACGGCTCGGCGGGGCCGTGTGTTTGTTTGTGTAAGTGATTGATGTCTGAACATGTGTGTAAATATCACTCTTAAAACCCAGCGCTTCTACATTGAACCCGATATCCGTTACTGCATTGGTACGCATATGGTACACCTAAACGGTTCGATATATACATTTCATGGGGTAAAAAAATGCAAATAAATATTGTATTCATGATGCAAAACTATTTTTGATAGTTGATTGTTGAAGAAAAATTACTCTTTTTTTGGGGGGGGTTGATGGACTCCTGTGAACAACAAAATGTTTGCGATTGGAATGAAATCATTGAACTAAGATAAAACTGCATTAGCCAAATACACCTTATTTTAATAACTTTGAGTAATCTTACATTAGTAAAACCACTTAAAATACAAAATTTAATTAAAAAAATAAACGGTAAAATGAGAGATAATCCATAACATCTGCTTTCACGAGATTAGCAGTCTGCCTAAAGTTAGCTAGAATTAATGTTCGAAGATACTTCTGTTTTATATTATTTCTTTTAATTGAAACATTAAAAATGGTTCAGTTGAGATTTTTAAACATTCAATTATCAATATTGCCATTAAAAATCCTGTCAAACTGTCTGACACTATGAACATTAAACATTAGCTGAGCCACTTCAAACTAACCTAACTGAGAGAAGGCACATACCCACTGGGCTGTTTCTACATTTCCTTCCTCCAAAAAGCCAAAAGACAAAATTATGCTAACTTTACAAGACGACAGTTAATTACTTTAACTAATTTGCTAGCTAACGATTAGCTAACTGACCTTAAGCTGACATTTATTTGTAGGGACAGAACGCAATTACACTAAAGCGTTTGGACAGAATGCAGCTTGTGTGGATACATCAGCAAGCTACGTTACTGCAATAATCCAATATAATCAATATAATATAATAATCTTTGTCCATGTTCAAATCTGTGTGATTGTTTCAGCCCTGGGTTGCAAACTGTACAAAATAATTAAACTTCTCTGATTTGGGGGATAAAAGCCTCGGGCTCCTTATTGAAGATGAATTGTATACATTTTTTTAAGTGTAGGTGTGTTTACGGCCCGATGTGTTTGTGGTGAGATTTTAGTGCTAATCCAGCTGCGATTTGTTTTTAAACACGCAGGGCTGGAGTTATGAGTGTGAATCAGAACATAATGTTTACATGTGCGTGTGTTGGAGGATGTGTGTAAGAGGGAAACGTGTGTGTGTGTGTGTGTGTGTGTGTGTGTGTGTGTGTGTGTACAGTAAGTGGGAAGGGTGGTGGTAGAAAGGGGTGTGGGTGAGGGGGTGGGGGGGTACTTCTTAACAGAAAATGTGTTTCTATCCGTCTGTGATCATGTGTATTGAATGTGATGTGTTCACGCGGGAGGGGTGTGTGTGCGTGTGCGTGTGTGTGTGCGTTTGTGTGTGTGCGCTGTTTTTGTTTTTCTATATTCACATCTGTGTCAAAGCCCCCTGGACCCCCCCCCGCCCCCCTCCACCCCCTCTCACACAAACACACTCACACACACACATAAACAGCAGCACAGATACCAGCTCTAGGCTCCAAAATCCCCTGAAAGCTTTTGATCCTGCAGAAATGTGCAACACCCCCTTTTCTCTCTCTCTTTCTCCCCCACTCCCTCTCTCTCTCTCCCTCTCTCTTCCTCCATCTCTCTGTCAGATGTGGCATTAAAACTCGCTCACATCCACGTTGCTCCTGATTGGGGAATCTTTCCTTCTCACAAAAAAAGCAAACTAAACTTTTGACAGCTCCAGAAGCAGCTATAAAGGCGTGATTACATGGATGTATGCCTGTACACGTGTACATGTACATGTACATGTGTAGGTGCTGCGCTGCACTATAGGTGTCTGTGTGTTTGTGACAGCTGGTTCCTCTGACAGCGGCATTCTCATCTTCAAACGGGATCCAGCGGGAACGTGTGCGGGAATGGCGGGAGATCATGGTTCCCCTGATGTTCCCCTGAGGGATTCCTCCTGCATCCCGCTCCCACCGGCTTCCCCGCCGCACAGGCACGCGCCGCAGATGTGCGTAAAGATGATGAAAGTGAGTGAGCGGTGACCTAAAAATGTCACCGCAGGTAAAGAGGGGGTGAAAAAAAGAAGAAAAAAAAAAACACACGGCACAATATTTAAGGAAGGAAGGAGGAAAAAGTGAGAGCTAAATTTGACGTCATTAAAGTTTATGTGCAAATTAGTGTGCACACGGAGACGCATGTTCAGGGAGCCCAATAGCATTTCCTTACACCCCCCCACCCCCCCCACCCACCCCTAACACCACCCCACACACACACACACACACACACACACACACATAACCAGAAACATTTTTTTTTTCTTTTGCTGACTTTACATTTAAATGAGAGAGGGGATTATCCTAATGTCTGACGCTTATGGCACAAGTGTGGCACACGCGCATGGGATGGGTGGTGTGCATTGCGTTTCCATGGCGACAGATGGCCAAGGAAAGCACAGCAGGGGGGTGGGGAGCAAATCTCGTGTCAAAAACATTTGACGGGTGCGAAGCGAGGTAAGGTGGGTGTGAGTTCTTTGGCGGTGTGTGCAAAATTGATGCGGAGAGGGGTGTACCTTTAGGATGTTCACTCACTCACACACACACACACACACACACACACACACACACACACACACACACACACACACACACACACACACACACACACTCACCACAGTCTGATTCACACAGCCCAGCCTTATCACCACCTTACCCCTCTCTCTCTCTCTCTCTCTCTCTCTCTCTCTCTCTCTCTCTCTCTCTCTCTCTCTCTCTCTCCCCCCTCCCTCCCTCTCTCTCTCCTGGGCAGAGAGATGGAGCAGAAAGTGGCGTGTAATTACATCCTAATCTTTGGCTGGTATCTGCTCTGCTACAGGGGCTGTTAGTACAGAGGGCTGTCAGAGACACACTAACACACACACACACGCACGCGCGCACATGCACACACGCACACGCACACGCACACACACCTCCACAGAGATTGTGTCCAGAAGTCTACACATTAAATCTGTGGTTAAATGGCTGTGCGTGTGTGTGTGTGTGTGTGTGTGTGTGTGTGTGTGTGTGTGTGTGTGTGTGAAGTCACTGCTTGGCTGATAGAGGAAGACGTTCTAAGGGACCAGATGGGCGACCGATTTCACTTCAGCATATATGTGCGTTTAGTTATATAATTGTACTTTTAACATACAGCAGCGCCACCATAATTTCATAAAAGGCAAGGACTGATAAAGTCTCGTGCTGTTAATGCATTAAAGCTGAACGTCTTGAATGAGTGCAGGCTGGTTATCGGCCTATTTTATAAGCCATCAAGTGCACGGCCGCCTCTTATCTGCCCCAAGTTCTAAGTCTTTCCGAGCGATGAACATCTCGGAGCCAAAAGAGGTCATAGAGCGAGGCTATATATCCTCCACACGGACAAGCGAATCTAACCAGTCTCTTACTCTCTCTCTCACACACACACACACACACACACACACACACACACACACACACACACACACACACACACACACACACACACACACACACACACACACACACGCACGCATGCAGTGCAGCCAGGTCTCCAGGAGCATGCAGCTAAAGATAACTCACTCCCCCAAGCCTGATGATATGTGGATCTATAGCTGAGGAGTCCTGCATTATACATGCAAAGCTAATTTGTTGTTGCGGCACACACGTGCAGTGCGCAGTCGCACAAAACCACACACATGCACTTAACTCCGCGTATAGTGCACTGAAGTTGTTAAAAGTAGGCCAGGGCTTGCCGGGGCCGGAGAGCGTAAACAAGTCCTGATCAGTCTGGTTCCCTTCCAGTGGAGGGACTCTGAATTAAACATAACGTAGACTGGATCTGTTTATGCCGGGGCCAGGACCAGGACCTGAGGCTATGTTCAATCAATCTGGCTACGAATTAAATCAAAGGATCACTCTGAATATACAGTACAGCCGGTTGTACTGCCAGGTGAATTACCACGGGGAGTTTTCTATCTGGAAAATGCGGCGAGATGTCGACATGTGGATGTTCGAGATTAGCTTTCTGATGCTGCGCTGACATTATGGGGAGCGTACTGCAAGGCTTAGCGAGGGAGGCACATTATTGGATATTTGAGTCACTGAGCCGGCCGCTCGACTGTTGTTCATTGAACCTGCAGCTCCGGTATGCGGCTAGCCGCGTCTCCTAAGTGATTCATTTACACGTTCAACTCAGTTATCGCGGTGTTCACATCTTATCTATTAACTGGCAGCACTCATAGCGAGGTACGTTGCCACCACCTGGCTCTGTTAAACAGGGATCAGAACCGTGAGACATGCAGAGTAAAGAGTTGTAAATTAAGTGATATTAAGCTGTTTGGGATTTTAATCACTATTGAAAGTGTTTTGTGAGGGGAAAGTATGTTTTTAAAATGTGTCATAATATAATTAAACTCCACACTTTTCGGGTAAGTTATTGAACGTGCAAAACATTTAGAATATGCATCTAACTTAAATAAGCCTCAGTCTGTATAACTGTCCTTTTTCATTTTTCCTCGACCACCGTTCATGCCCCTGACTTCACACTTGGGTGGAGTACCGCTGAGGACCCGGGGGAGGAGCTTTGTGGAGTGAGATTTGCACTGAATTGATTATTTAAAAAACACGAAAAACAAAGTGCGCCCTTTTTAGTCTTTTGCTTCTCTTAGTTTCCAATTGTGATATGATTCAGTTGGCGTGGCTACAGCGTGACGCTTGAACAGAAGGGTTGGTGAGTCAGATATTAAGACTTTGAGTTACGCTGTCAAACATGACTTACAACAGTTTGTTAGTATCGTCAATCCTATTGTGTGCGATGTCTTGTAATGACCTACTAAATGTTTGCTTTTGTGTGGTTTTTCTGCAGAATTCTGCAATTACTGAGAAGCTTTAAAACCCAGCAACAAGCAACTGCATAATTGTATATTTATTCAATGTGTGTGCTTGATACGAACTAATCTTGCTCAGTACCGTAGAGACCGCTAATACAGTATGTGTCGGTTTAATTTAGGAGTAATATTCCCAATTTACTGTCCATAAATGTTGCAATTAAATATTGTTCTCAAATCTTTCAGCCCTCCACTTTATTTGGCTTCTCTTCATCCCATCCCAGTTTTTTTCTTTTTCCTTTAACAGGCGGACGTGAGACTCCTCCAATCATTCTCATCTCGGGTCAGCGTGATGTACAAAGTGTAAGTGCCCCCCCGCTTTTCCACCCCCGTCTCATTGTCTTATTCAATGTTGTTACAGGCTAAAAACATGACTGTGACACGATGAACTTAAAGCATCGGGATAAAACTCACAATAGTTTAGATCCAGCTCGGTCCGGGGCCAAGTTTTATGCTCGCTGAGAAAACACAGAGGAAGAAATCTCTCAGACATAAATAAACAAAGACACTTTAGAGCAGGCACAATGCAGAACACGCATCTCGCGTGCGTGCGTGCGTGCGTGCGTGCGTGCGTGCGCACACACACACACACACACACACACACACACACACACACACACACACACACACACACACACACACACACACACACACACACAGCACTTTTCCCCTCCCGGCTATAAAACTCTTGGGGTCATTGCGAGGTCACCTGGGCCGGATCAGCGACCTCTTGATGAGCGTATCCTGAGCAGACCTTGGCTCCGTCCCCGTGCCGGTTCTAGTCTCCCTTTCTCTCGCTCAGCATCAGCCCTGCCCTGGGCTCAGCCCTGTCTGTCTGGAATGGCAATGAGCCCAGCTATTTTTTTGAGTTTTGTAACGCGTCTGCGGGCGGACCTATAGACCCCTGCTCTGCTTCATACGTGGGCCCCGGACATTATTCTGCACCAAAAGAGCCCGCTACCTCAGATGGGATGAAAGCGGATCTTTTATCTGCTGTAAAAAAGAAAAAAAAAAAGGGGGGGGGCGGTGAGGAAGTCCGAGCTTTAAAACTGCATTAGTGGGAGAAAGAGAATGGTGAAGTGTGTTTTTACAGCGGCTGCTCCAGAGCAAGCAGGGCCAAGTGTTGATTAAACGCACCAGAAACACACAGGGAACAAGAGACAGAACAGATAAGAGCCTTCCAAATATAACAACACACACACACACACACACACACACACACAGTACTTCACACAAGGACATCGGCGGAGCAGACAATACCTACCTCTGCAGCACTAACAGTGTTTTCATGCCAAGGAATTACAAATTATATCTATTTAACTCTCAGGGCCACGGAGAGTCTTTGCCGCGCCAGCAAAGTTCAACCAGAAAGCAGCGAGGAACAACAGGCAAGGCTGATTATTCACCAACTTTATCCCTGCAAGGACACAGTATTTCCTTCACATGCACAGCAATTGCTTTTATTATCCCAAAAATAAAAAAAAAATAAAAAGGAGAAGAGAAATAAGAAATGAGGCCGACAATGAAGCCAAGAGTAGACATGCAGAGATGTGCATTGGCCGAGAGGTGAGTGAGGGGCAGCTAAGGCATCGGCCTCTGGCGGATAGTTCAATCTTTTGAAGAATTCAAAGATTCCTCCGGTCCGCATTAAAGGGTCCACGAGGACAGACCAACAAAGCCCTGCCTGTGTTGTGTTGATGAGCGCTCCTCGCCTCCCGTCCATACAGCCTGGAAGTATACCATGTGAGAGCGTCGGCGCTGACGCTCCGAGCTGCATTCCCAGAAAACTGCCGCATTCCACACGAGTCACCCAGGGTCAGTGTGTGTGTGTGTGTGTGTGTGTGTGTGTGTGTGTGTGCTAGGCGTTTCTTCTGGAGCCCCCCGCGGTGAAAAGGGGGGAATTAGGCATGGCCTCGGTTTTATTTACTTTACTGTTTGAGTCAGCTGGGCCTGTTGGCTGCTGAATCGAAGTGACAGGCCTGTGTCACAAAAATCTGTAAGATGGTGTTCGGGGGTGGGGGGGGGGGTAGGGGTTGGGAGGGGGTAAATATGGCAGCGAGAGGGCAAATTCTCCATATGGCCGTTTGCAGTGGTGCTTGATATCGTTGACATTATCGCGTTGAAGGCGTTCGGGGTTAGGCAGTTGTGTAAGTACATGACGCACAGTGGGCGAGAAGACGTGTTTCTCATTTCGACACGAGAGCAGACGAAGTGAAAGGTTAAAGGAGAACATCTCTGACTCGACCGTGGCTGGTTGCCTTATTTAGACGTAAGTAAGTGAATCTCACTGCTCAGCTGCTCTCGACCAAGGCACTGAAACAGTGGTGATGGAGTGCTGCAGGGAAGACGTAGTACTGTAGTTAACGTCGCGCCGGTTCCCTCGACAAGAAGCCAATGGGACTCTTCCAGTGGATCATGGCAGGAAATAAACTCTTTGGCAAACACAAGTTTATGATACTTACAGGTTTCTTCCAGCAAGCCAATCTTCACAGATGAGCACAGCTTTTATGATTTTTTTTAAGGGATAAAAAAACAAACGTGAAGAGATAACGGCTCAACCACCACGAAACAAAAAGCGGACGTGTAAAAACTTAAAAAATTCAAGATTTTTTTTTTTTTTTTTTTTTTACTAACGTATTGTATGTCGTATAACACTTTATGATATTTTTTATAGCAACATAAGGTGCCTTAGTGTGCTTCACACCTAACCTGGGGTGGTTCGGTTAAAAGGACCCCAGGTCAGTTTGGTCGGTTGTTTAGCGTCGGTGTGAAAGCTGCCGATCGAACAAACAACCGAACGGAGAAAAAGTCTCGTCCTGCTTCCATGTGGACTCGTTTGTGTTGTGAAAGCAAAACGCAGCACAATTTCAAAAGCTAAAGTACTAATAAATCCGTCTATCGATCACGCATATGACCTTTTTCATGCAACTCAACGCGATTGGGTCAAAAGCTGTTGGAATGGCAGTGCTTGTATCCAACTCCATGCACTTTGTCAGTTCATTAAGTCCATTAAAACGTGTGTGACAGTGATCCCACATTAACACGCCTCATCTGGAGCGCGCAGAGGGGCTTTCGTACAGTCCTGTCTCTACCGCTTAGTCACCACTCATCATAACTAACAATGCTCTTATAATCAGTTACTTCTTCGTGAGCTTCGACACGGATTTGAATGGAATTTCATTTCCTCATGCGGGTCCCGACGATGCAGGAGGACGATCGGCAACGCGGGTCCGATCCACGAGTCACCCGTCAGTCTGTGTGAACAGGAACCGGACCAGAACTAAAAGGAACCGAACCACAGCCTGAAGCTCGTGTTAACCACAAACCCATTTAATAATAATTGTACTTTCTTGATTCTTGTTGTTCTGGGTTTGAACTCTCATGGTTGAATGCACTTATTGTAAGTCTCTTTGGATGAAAGCGTCTGCTAAATGAAATGTAATACAAAAAACAAACATTTTACAACGTTTTCCAGGTTTATGGACTCATTCCTGCTGCGCTTCATAGTCATGGACGATCCTGTATTCATGCACTGCATTCATTTCCCATTCAAGTCTTCACAATCGATGGCGCATCAAAGCAGTCACATGGGTCACTCAATAAATTGATGTAAAAATAAAATTTAAATAGTGTTCGCAGTTGCAAAGCAGGGATAAAATATTAATTAACACTCTACCTTGAGTATATCTGCATTTATAAAGCAAACTGAGCTTAACTGTCGGCTTCTGATTAACCCATGTTTGTAGTGAATAGAACTGTTTACTTAACATCTAATGTTATTTGAGTCAAGTAATTCAATGGCAGACGCCGTGACTAGGTATCATACCCCGACTCTGGCGCCGTGTTCATTTCCCTAAACAGTGTGTTCGAAACCGTTTTATGGAACGCACCTGCAGAGATCAGGGACTCGGCGATGCAATTAGCAGCCCCAGCGACAGCGAACAATGTGAGAGGCGGGAGAAAAGGCGCGGGGCAGAAGTTAAAACTCAGAGCTTCTAACGCAGGACTAAAGAAGGTGAGGGGCCCCTGAAAATGTCTCTCGTGGGCTCTCATACATTACAGGGACGCGACGTTATTTGGCCAACCTTGACTTCTTCGGTCACTTTGTACCACGACCATCAATGCCGATTGTTCACACTGGACAGCTCTGCGGAGTGAATGAGGAGCGAGAGACGCTTGATTGATTTTGTTGGATAAATGAAGGTTTTGCTGGAGGTTGAAAGGACTTGCAGAGCTAACATTGAATTAGGTATTTGGACTGCCATTGTCCATCAAACCACATTCAGAACCTTCTTGATTTAAAGCCACTGTGTGTGTGGTTCGGAAATGTTTGGATGCTAAGTGGGGTCATGCGGTGATCAATACAGAGGATGTATATAAAGGAAAGGCTGCTCTCGTACAGCCTTCGTAGCCCAACTTATGAAAACGAAGGCGCTGTAATTTGTAGATTGACAGACATCATATATATATACGTGTAATGGCTCGTTTATGAGCTTGACGGCTCTGTACTGTACACAGCAGGTGTAAATATTGGTTATCTAGATTTGTAACACAAACTCATTGTCAGTGGATTCCATTTCAATCACTCAATTAGTAGGTAGATTGGTTATGTGTGATTAACAGGATTCAATTTAATATATCATATTCAACTATGCAATTATTAATCATCACAACTTGTTTGAGCCCATTTAAGATTACAAAATATAAAAGCATGCGATCTCGTGTCATGTCTTCTCCCAGCGTCTGCTCGGAACACAACTACATTTCTACTTTATTTATTTATTTATTTCTACACTAGGAACTACAGCGCTGCACAGAAGTGCTTTAGGCCATATTTGTACTCTCTGCAGTCCTGAAACACAAAACACAAACACACACACACACACACACAAACAGATTACAAACTATCCAAACAAGGAGAATGCAAACTAGAAACTGCCTCTTAATCCCAGCAACACGTTGAGATGGAAAAACTGTGATAACGGTACAAATAAAAGATTAATCTAATAAATTGGACTTGCTTGGGCCACCAGACACAGAAGACCACTGCTGTACAAACATGTTGAGGTAATTGTGTGTGTGTCATGGCCTGACGGGCAGAGAGCGAGAGAGAGAGAGAGAGAGAGAGAGAGAGAGAGAGCTGTTCAGCACCAAAGCTGCCCTCACCATCTGGCCTTGGCAAAATGAACAGTGTTGGTCCACAGTCTCTCTCTACCTCCACCGCTCACTGGGGGATTTGATACTCATCCACCCAAAGAGATTAAGCGCTTCCATATTCCAGTCATATTCCACCGGGTTGTTTTGCTTTCTAAAAACAGTGTTTGTGTGCCAACATGTTCGCGGGATGGGTGGGAGGGCATCGCAGTCGTCAGGGAGAGAGAGAAAGAGAGAGAGAGAGAGAGAGAGAGAGAGAATCGGGGGATAAAAAGAAAATGAGAAGACGGGAAATGACACGTAAACATTTCAAACCTGGGCGTCGCCCCCCAAAAAAACGCTTGATCAAGGTGAAAAAAAAAGGTGGTGGACTGTGGGTCATGTTGGTATAATGAGTATAAAGGTGAATTCAAATAGAAGGTGCACACATTCACAGCTCCACGGCATAGCCGCAGGGAGCTTTAGGGGTGTTGAAAGTGTGTGTGTGTGTGTGTTTTGTTCCCCAGAGGTCTGAGGTTAGTCTGAGTTCACAAGTACAGGGACAGAAATAAATAAAACACACGCACACGTCGGTGGTGCTACACCTGTGAGGACATCCTATCGACTCGCATGTCGTTTCCGATTCGGTTAACCTTGACTTACAATAAAAGCAAATCCATCACTTCAAATCCGAGGCATAACCCTTTAATAAATCATTTTAGCACAACCAAAAGGATTTCCACCCATCTTTGTATCGTTTGTTTTCAAAAGGAAACCAAAAAAAACACACACACACAAAACCCCAAATCACTTGACAGGAGTGTAAACCCACAGCGCTGTAAGAGGCTTTACCAGAAAAGATCACACTTTAATGTACTCTCTCTCTCTCTCTCTCTCTCTCTCTCTCTCTCTCTCTCTCTCTCTCTCTCTCTCTCTCTCTCTCTCTCTCTCTCTCTCTCTCTCTCTCTCCTTTATTTGCTTGTTTGTTCCTTCTGTCAAATTCAGAGAAACTGACAACAGGATTAAAGCATACAAAGTGAGGACAAATGAGCTTTTGGTCAATCTCACTGGACTGAGTCCTTTTGATGATCTGGGTGCTCTGGGTCCTCTTTCTTGTAAAACAAAAATAAAACGTGACTCACAAAGACGACCGTGCTCAACCGTGTCTATGTGTGTGTGTGTGGGTATGTGTGTGTATGTGTGCATGTGTGTGTCTACGTTGTATGAAAATATAACATAGGAAGAACGTATGCTCATGTAAAGACAAAAAAATAAAAAGTCTGCGCCGCGGCCTCCTGTGACAGCCGGGGTTAGCGTTCACTCTCATATTCCCCCTTGTGCTAAATAATTCAGGGAGGACAACAAGACTCACCCCATCTCAGGTCTTAACCCCCCCCCCCCCTGCTGGGCCTCATCCCTCACACTCACACACACACACACACACACACACACACAGACTGAACTGTGTTCACGCGTCACCGCAAAGGAGAACAAACCCATCCAAGGACACATAACACTACTAAATATTCCATTGTGTGGAATTGCATGTTTTCCTTTATTCAAAAGAGAGAGAAAGTGCTCATTACTGAAAAGCATAATGATGATGAAAAACAGATTGGGAGGCATAAGGGAGAAGACATAATTACATCAAAGGGCTCAAAAACAGAAATCCACATTTCTCACACACACACATACACACACGCACACACACACACACGCACAACGAACAACAGAAGCGTTGGGTCCTTCCATGTTTGTTTTCGACACCCTTCAGAGCTGCATATTTGATACGAGCCCTCGCCAGAATTCTTTTATTCAGCCGCAGAGTGATTTTCCGTGTTTTGGACACCTTTCCATGAGGAGATGGGCTTCATGTGAAACGGCACCCGCTCCAGTCAGCGGTCGGGTCCAAACACTCAATGAAATGATGAGTTTTACATCTGATGACCCGTGTGTTCACCTCGTCAAGCAGCACGTCTGTCGACCCGGTAGCCGACTTCCCAGCTGTTTGAAGGTATTGCAAATGGCTACTATGTCTGCAAAGCCATTGTTTCGAGGGGTGTGGCGGCAACACTGCAAAAATAAAACATGCTGAAGAATTCAAGTTGCTGGTGCAGTCATTTGTAATTGTGTATCTATGTGTATATTTGTTACATTTTGTTCTACAACGTGTTGTGTTGCCTCACACATAAATGAATGATCCCAGTCACTTCCACACAGTGAGGCATGCGGCTCATTAGTCAAGCACTGGGATCAGATTGGTACTTGGTAGCAGCCGATACCCAAAGCCCAGGTATCACTATCGGTATCTGGGATGAAGAAGTTGGAATGGCCCATCCCTTTTACTGATCACTAAAAACTATATTCAATTTGATCTTATGCAAGGATTTTTTTCTCAATTTTGAAATTGAACCTACCGTACGCTCCAATACCCATGACTACCAGTCCCAATACTTAGTATGTCAAACGCATTACGCCAAAAATGAAAGGATGTCCCTTGTAGCTCTGTTTTTGTTCTCCACCACTTCCTGGAATATCTGCCCTTTAGCTGCTAAATGCTCCTCTACGGTCACCAGCTGTCGTCGGTAACTCTGTTTTGTGATCGGAAGCCGTGAAACTAAACCAAAGTAGAAAAACAAAACAAACCCTGCTCATTTTGATCAATAAAAAAAAAAATAAAAGAATCTTGTAATCTTTCCGGTCAGCGGCTGACTGGCACAGTGTTGCCTTTAATATCTACACATTTGGAGCCCGTTTCTGCAAACAGACGACAGTTTTATTGACAAAATCCACCTGGGCTGCACGGTGGTGTAGTGGATCGCACCGTTGCATCAAAATGGGTCTGGGTTCGATTCCCAGGCTGGACGGCCCTTCTGTGTGGAGTCAGCGTGGGTTCCTCGCGCATTCTCCGGCTCCCCCCCCCCCACAGTCCAAAGACATGCAGCTTAGGTTAATTGAATACTGAAAAAACTAAATATTGCCCCCCGTAGGTGTGAGCGTGAATGGTGGTCTGTCTCTACGTGTTGGCCCTGCGATAGTCTGTCGATCTGTCCAGGCTGAACTCCGCCTTCGCCCAATGTCCGCTGGGATCGGCTCCAGCCCCAGAACAGGATAAAGTTAATGGATGGATGTTTTAGCCTGCAACGTGCACCATCAATAACCTTCGAAAAACATACTGTATTTAGAAGTTTCAGAAGTAGGCTACAGTACCGTCATGCCATCATTCATCATCCAACACATGTTCATAATAATGTTTATTAAGATAATAATAATTTGGCTAAAACTATGTAGAATGCTCCCATTTAGAGCATCTAAAAAGCTGGCAATACATCTTAGAAACTGTGTGTAGACTGAGGCTTAATTAACAGCAGTGAGATCTAATAGACCTGAGGAGAAACATCATCTCATCTTTGAAGGCAGGAACATCCGTCAGCAGCAGCATATAGACAATATGAATCAGCAATAGAGAGCGGAAGAATTTCATGTCAAAGTTGTTTACTGCATGCTATATTATTGAAGGGGTTTCACTCACACACACGCAAATCATGTGACACGTACTTCAAAGTACCATTAAACAATCAGCTCACTCAGAAGTGACAAATTGCATCCGTAGCTGTGCCAGATTACATTTAAAAGGAACAGTGTGAGGCATTTAGGGGGCTCAATTGGCAGAAATGGAATGTGTATGTCAGGGCCGCCGTGTTTCTACAGTAGCCCAGGATGGACAAACCAAACACTGGATATGGCTTTTTAGCGTCATCCCTGGGAATGGGACCCAAAGCTCCCAGTGCTTTTGGTACACAGGTGGCCGGTCCAAGTCGGCTCACTTGTGTCCCTGCGTGTCTCTCACTGTCACACACACACACAGTTTTACACCCGGGCTGCGATATCTCTGCCCACACCAGATGACCAAGTGTTAGGCTGCCTCTTGTTGGCCAGCCTGTGGTTCAGAGATCACAACACGGCTTGCAGTCATTAACATGACTCACCCGTCACTGCAGTCCTGTGCAAGCGTACATCCACACAGCCCCACACACACACAGCCCCACAAACACACACACACACACACACACACACACACACACACACACACACACACACACACACACACACACACACACACACACACACACACACACACCTCATCATATTTATAGGGATGAAATCAGTCCGTGCTGGCTGGAGAAGGAAAGATAAAGGGAAACATGGAAAGAATTGAAATAAGAGGGAAAAATGTGAAATGGATGATGAAAGGAGTAAAGGTCGAGTCTGGGTGCTTCAGACTCCTCAGAGCCTTTTTTCCTGTTACCTCATCTTCTTTTCTCCACTTTCCCTTCCTCTATGATGGTCAGCGCTGAAGGACCTTTCCAGTGTGAAAGAAGATTTTTGTTCTTTTTTGGCATTGCGTTACATTACTTTTAATAGTCTTTCTGTGCCTGTTGTATCTGAAACTTTTCCTTCTGTAGTGCGTTGACGCTGGGACTTAATGTTATAAAAACAGTCAAATTAAGAGTCGTTCCACAAAATGCTTTAATTTCCATTTCCTTTAATGGATCACAGCCGCCAGAAACTGTTCTGCCTTTAGTTTTGACTGTTGGCTAGACTAGGTTTTGATTCACAGATGCAATCAAAGTGAATATGAGGTACTGACTGAAAGATTCCCTTTGGCAAAAAAGAAAGCGGAGTGAACACGCGGTGAACCCCAAACTTCAGCAGAAACCAGATGCTCGTCTCATCTCGGCTCGGAGACGTTCGAAAAGTCTGCGTCGATATGAAACGCCGACCGCAAACGCTGTCGGAATGTAAAAAAGACGAACGGCGTGTCGATGCTGTGATGCAGCGCCGCAGAGTGAATTCTGGTTTCTGATTCGCTCGTAGTGGTTGTTGTTGTTGTTGTTATTGACTTAACTGGAAGTCTGAGGAGCTGTTTTCTGTGCTTGCTGAATGAGCAATATTTTTGTGTAGCATGTGTTTTAAAGTGGCTGCATTTAACATTCTGAACATAATAATAATAATAATAATAATAATAATAATATAGCAGTAAACGTCTATTGGCTCTGTAAAGATATAGTGCAGTAGTAGTAGGAGAATGAAGTCACTCTGTGTGTGCGCGGTTGTCCGAGCCTCTCCTTGCTTTGTTGACATGGCCGGGCTGACTGTGTGTGTGCATGTTAGTGCACGTGAGTGCATTAGTGCACGTGAGCGCGCCCCACTGGCCGGCTCAAGCCTGAGCGCTCTGCACCGCTCTCTCACGCTTTCAGCCGGTAGAACGCCGTCAACATGCCGGCGAGAGGAAAAGCTCTCAAGCTCCATCGATCTCGCACCTTTAAAAACAGAATGAACATTAAATGGATGGAAACGTTCCATCAAAACGATTCTAACAGCACCAGTGTTCATAGTGGTGTAATGGACCAGACGTAACATTATTTGAATTTGTGTTTGTTATGCATTAACCACTATAGATGACCGTAGCAAAGTAAATGGATAACATTTATCATTTTTGACTGTTTTTTCAAGACGTTGGTGAAAAGATAATTGTCTGTATCCTTGTACACCAGCTGCTTTAAGAAAACAATAAAAACTTCAGCATCGGCCGATACGGCTCATAGACGATCGTCAATCTGCGTCGGGGTCCAAAACTTTGGACCTGGGCATCTCCAAAAAAAAATTGTTTTGTAATGCTAATCCAATCTGTGACTCAAAACCGTGACGCGACGTATCGTGAGTTTTGAACATCTGAATGCTCCGTTTTAACCGTAAAAAAATGCATCGAGGGACGGCAATGTCGGTCGGTTACTTAATTTGGTCCACACTGAAATATCTCAATAACTATTGGACATTAATCTTCATAACCTTATTGATCCACTGACCTTTGATCGGACACAATTTTGAGCGCAGTTTGGACAGACTGCGCTCAAAATATAATATATATTCTTATATTATCTGTATCTTGAAATAGGGAAGAGACCGTCCTCCACCACCATCACACACAACTCACGATTCAAGAAACGTCTCGAGACCAATTGATTTGTTCTCGTTGGTGAAATTATCCCAACTCTGGTTTTGATTCATTCAAATGCATCTGCCCCTGCTGTGTGCTTCTACTTGCTAAAGTCACACAAATTACACCAGTAGGAAGCCATGCAAAGAAAAAATAAATAAATGTGTTTCGCTAACAAAAACCTCAAACGGAGATGTTGTGCTGCTTTAATCAGAAGCAACACAAAACACAGACTCATTGCTGGATTGATTTTATCAGATGGACATTTTTGCAGCAGAGGAAACAGATGGAGGACTTGCTGGAAGGCTGGAAGGCTGAAAGACGCACACACACACACACACACACACACACACACGCGCACACGCACACGAGTGTGCGGAATAGCAGTGAAAGTTAAATTGAGGCTGATTGTATTCTCGGCGTAGACTTGCCTTTGTCCCTAAGCTCTGTCTAAATATTGAAGCAGATCGCGGTGAAAAGAGCCGGCTATCCAGAGGATTCAACCCAATCTGCATATTCATCACAATTAATTAGGATTCCTCTCTCTGCCATCAGTTTTTTTTTTTTTTTTTTATCTTTCCTGCTTTATTTCTCGAGAGGCAACTACAAGACAATGCTGGGTCGGTGATCAGAATCAGTTATTAGGGGGGAGGTGGGGGGGGGGACGTAAGCACACAAATACACACTAACAGACACACACAAATACACATCCCTCCCACATATTCTCAGACTTGAGAATGATTCTGTCTGCATCAGATACGATGAGTGCTACACAAGCAGCGTCCCGTCTCGCTCTGTTGATACAAACTTCCAGTCTTGCCTCTCACTTTGTCTTTTCCCTCCTTTTGTCAGGGCCGACCGCGCACCGCGCCGCGCCTCCGCCAAAAGACACCGAAGAGCGGCCATTGTCTGGCGAGACATACAAACGAACTGCCGCTCAACAGCCTTCTCCGCAAAGCTAACAATTTTAATTGCTCAAAGAAATAAAGAAAGAAAGAAAAGAGAAGGGGGGGGGGGAAAGGATGAGCAGGGCTGAGAGAGTCTTCGGGATATAAAAGTAAAGAAAGTTTTATGGACTCTCTCTGCGTCGTGCGCTGAAGGCGCTTCAAGAAAGAAGCAGAGAGCTTTTATGTAAGTGGAATAGAAACTGTTATCCAGGTGTGTGATTATTCACCGACATGTGCGCAGGTGTTTCCTCAACATGCGATACAATTGTCATTAGTCAGCAAAACTAAAACACAAGATGATGAGCAACTGGAATACAACTGATAGTGATGCGGCGGATACAATGCATGAGAGCAATTAAAGGGGTAATTATACCAGCGCACTGGCATCAAATGGGTTTATCCTAAACAGCTAATTACATGAGTGAATGAGTGTGTGTGTGTGTGTGTGTGTGTGTGTGTGTGCACCATAAACTGTGTATAAGAAGAGGACGTAAACTCATGTTTACTGAGGGAATAAATCAAGACAGAAGTAGAGTCATTTTCTCATTGACTTCTATACAATCAGAGGAGTCGCCCCCTGATGGCCATTAGGAAGAATGCAGGTTGAAGACACTTCCGCATTGGCTTCATTTTGTGACCTGAGGTTGCCGCCTGGTGGACTCGTCTGTGCAGAATGTATACAAGGAGATGTAGAAGCAGGTTTTTTAAATGTTCAATGTAGACATATCCTGACTAGCAGATTAGATTCAACTCTATAATCATTGCACAGATAAAAGTACCAATATAATAAAATGCAGTTTCCTGTAATGTGTAAAGATAAATTATCAAGTTGAATTTAACAAAATCAACAATAAAAAGGCGGTTGGAGTGGTTACAGTATAAATAGAGCAATATGCAGTGTGAACATTAATCAGTGTAGTTGTAAATATACTGTATGTACAGAAGGGTAAATGTGACATTTTCCATAATAAAAATAAGCTATATTTACAGAGTCAAAGAAGCCAGGAAGTGCATTAAAACACATCAGTCTCTTCATCCATATGTCTATTTACAAGCAGTTCAACAAAAGACAGATTCTCCGTTCTCATATTTGTTACTTTTAACAATTTAAAAAGGGTGCCGTGCTGAAATCAAATCTTATGTTTACATTCAGTGTTTCTTGCAAACTGATTTTTTGTATATTTTTTAATCTGGCATTTGTGGTCGACTTGTTATCTTTTTCTTCACTGCCTCCGTTGTGTCATTACTCCGCTTCTTTGCACATTTCCACCACCTACTGGAGATTTGTGGAATAGCAGGAAACCACGATTTGAAAAAAAATAAAACGTGAATTTGAATAACAAAAATGTCTGTTCCCTCAAAATGATCACACAAACTCTGGGAGTGGTCCGGGTCCCATGTGGAAACTACTGCCGTTGGGTACAACTTAAGCTTGTCTGAACCTTAAGTGAAAGGTCTGTCTTAAATTGAACAAAGTGGGAGAACCCAATGTGGTGCGACACGCAGCAACATTATGAGCAACAGGCAGCGACCGAGTTTTTTGGGGGAAATGTGGTCTTGAGATTAAGAAATACTCGCACTAACAGAGCCGTGGTTGGAAAGAAGAGAAAAGTAGCCACAACCAGGGGCTCACTTATCATTTACCAGCCATCTAGTGAAACTTAAAAAGGATGCAGGCCTCTTTAAAAAGGGTCTGTAAAAAGCCCGGTGATGACTTTGCCATTTATTCGTTACCCCAGGGTGATGAAAGTGTTGACAGATCAGCCAAAAATAAGAGGACAAAAAAAAAAAAAGAATGCGAGGGAGTGTGAGACAGATGACAGAAGTTGTCCATTAAGCGAGCGGAGCGGTCCTGGTGTGAATATTGCATTTCCATGTTTACCGCAATTACAGGCCTGTTTCACCGGTTCACCTCCGACAGAGGGTAGAAATGGAAGAGAGAGAGACACACTCCTGTGGGAGGATGAGAGAGAGAGAGAGAGAGAGAGAGAGAGAGAGAGAGAGAGAGAGAGAGAGAGAGAGAGAGCTGTCACATCTCCAGTGTCTCAGTGGTTAAAGTGATCCTAATCTGTGTCTGAGTACTGCAGGGAGCTGAAATCTTTAAATCTTCTCAAAAACAAAATGAGGCAAATACAGAGTTTTTTGCGGGGTTTTTTTTCCCTTCCTTGAATCACGTGACATGATCTTGAAAAGCGGTGATAAAGTAAAGGTGAAACAAACGAAACGGAATCACCCCTTAATCTTTCGTTTTTGTACGAGTAAAACTGAACATTAGTCCCGTTTCTTGCTCCGCTGAATAGAAGCCGAGCGTAGGCCGCCTCCCACGCGAAGGGTGAACCTAAATCAACATATTTATTGACCCTGAAAAAAAAAAAAAAAAAAAGGCAAGAAAGCCGCGGACACCGACACGCAACTTCCACCTCGATGCGGTCGTGTCGCAGGAGACCGCCGGGGTCAAAGGTCAGCCTGATGACAACTTCGACCCACGGGGCCAAAAGACAGACCGTTTCCTGCTAATCTCATCTAACGACGTCCCCCGTGGGCTGACACAACCCATATCGCCATTACATGACATGACGAACGCTTCGTGCCGTTAGATCTCCGTTACTACCATCCGCATCTACTCCCCCCCCAACATCTGCTCACGGCGACGATTATTTATCTGTTCCCGCCGTGGACACGCAGTATGACTTCATAATGAAATTCGTAGTTCAAAACATTCTTATCTCCGCTTACATGTGGAGGCCAGATTAAAATCAAGGGTGTCTCCAACTTTAGATCGACCTATCTGAAGGGCTGAGGACGTTAAATGATGTTTTCACCATTTCAGATTAGCACCACGGCTCATTTCTATACAGTAGATCTCGTGTAATTATCTTTTTAATTATCTTTGACCTTGCTTTCACGGCGGTTCCTTTACTTTTATCATAACCTAACTTACCGTCGCTGACTTTTTCCTTTTTCTTTTTTTGGGGTTTTGCAGAAGCAATTCTCACTCGCTTGTAAAAAAAATAAAATAAAAATGTAATTTGTGCCGCTGAATTTGCGATGTAACCACAGATTACTGTTGTTATTGTTGTTGTCATTGAGGCGGTTTGTTAGCGAGGCTCTGGGCCGACTTCCAGAACAGCTCAACTGCTCCTTGGCGTCTCCAGGCCTCCGAATTATCTACTGAAGGGCTGGAACGAGTCCTCCGAGAGAAAATAATAAATAAAATATGTTTCGGCGAAGACCTGAACGAAGCGGCAGACCGTGACGGCGCTCCGTTTGACCCGCGATAGCGCGCCGTTGGTCGTGGGTAGTGAAACCTGGTGGAAGAGAAAGCAGCCGGCAGGTATCTCCATCAGCTGAAAATCAAAAAACACCAGCACGCGGCACAGATGCTGTGATTAACACCTTTTTTACAGCTTGGAAGTGATGGCATGAACGATACTTATTTTTTTTTTTTTGTTTCATCTGTTTCACCAGGACCACCATCCAGTTACTTTCACCCGCGATGTTTCACAGACTCGTTTTTTTTTGTTTGGTTTTTTTTGCACTTTTCAAAAGCGGTTTCTGCTTCAGCGACGGTGATGTGCAACAGTTGTGGAGGGCGCAAACAAATGATGTCGTCCTGCAGCGAGAATCAGGTCAAAGAAGAAAAAAAAAAAAAAAAAAAAAAAAAAATAGAAAAAATATTCTGAGTCATTCCGGTCGTTTCACTGAGGCTTGTTGAATCTTACAAAACACATTCCTTCATTTGATGGAATAACAATTGCAGAGGGAGCGCCGTTAAAAACCCGTCGCTCCGTAGTCTTCCACAGGTTTGGGTGAGGTCTGGTGAATGTGGAGGTCATGTTGCTCTCACACTGAAGCGTCTGCGCTCTTTACGTTCCTTTGCTCTTTTATTCTGGGACTTCCTTTTTTTTTTTTTAAATTTGTTGGGACGTGAAGTCATCTCGATGGACGGACAACCTCGGACATCCAGTGAAGTTACGTCGGGAATTTTTGCGTCTCGTGCGACGACCCGTCGGGTCCGAGAGCAGAAATTTGAAGCGACAAGGTCCCGACGGTTCAGTCCGAACAACACGGGGGCGGATGTGGCCAAACCCGGAGCAGCTCTTACTGAGAGATGTTTTTAAGTTCGACATGACCAAAGCTCAAACCACACTTTGCCACGGGAAGCAAAATAAAACAAGGCTTGTGCTGTGGTGATGTAGCCGGAGCCCGACCCAAGGGGGGGGGGGGCGGGGGGAAGTAATAAATTTCAATTACTCTCCACTGAAACCGACTTACTGGGTTTTTTTTGGGGGGTTGTTTTTTTTTTTTCCTGAACTTGGCAGTTTGTAATCTCGCTCCGAGGTATGTTTTTGACCAAAATCAAAGTTTTTTGGGGTTTTTTGCTGTGTTTCAAATTGCTTGCAGGCTTTTTCAAACACGTCATTTACTGGCCAGCTGCAATCACAGAGAGTTAATTGGGTTGATTGCAGTTTTGGTCGTTTATTCTGTTTATTTTGGGCATTTTTATTGAAAATCAGCTACTTGAAACCCGGCCCCGTTTTTTTGGGTTAAATTGTGTGGTGAAGACAGTCCTTGTGTTCCCAAAATGCCGCGTTTGGAGATGGATGACAAAGCGGTGTGTTGGCATGGTTGCGAGTGTCCTCAACTGACAGGAAAAAGAGAGTAATCTGTTGGATCAAAACATTTAAAATATCCATTTAAAAGTGAACTCCACCAATTTCCCACATTGCAGCGTGTTTACAGGGGTTGGGAAGTATTGCTGCATATATGAAGGAAGTGTGAGATCTGTGTGGAATTTGATTCCTTTAAGTCGCTTGAATTAACGGAGACCAGAAATGAAGAAATGTGGAGAGAAATTTGTTTTAATGTCGGCGACAAAACTTGAATTTCATGATCTGCAAATAAAAGATGTACAGACGTGTACGGAGCTTTGTGAGTTATTCATGGCGTCCACAGGTGCATTGTCCAATCCACAAGCCAACCAGTTTGAACCAACTCAAAGAATTTAACTAGTGAATATATTTATTATTTGAATAAATATCAGTATTTAAAGTTATCGTGAGGGACTTTTAACTGGTTATACCAGTACATTTAACACTGATGCCTCTATGTGACCTAATAAATGAATCCTACTCGAGTAGGACCCGCCCTACTCTGCCTCTGATTGGTTTGAACTGACATTTATTTTACCGAACCAATCAACCGAGTGAGTCAGCGAGTACTGGCCAATCGGAGGCGGAGCGCGGCGGGTCGAGCCTTCGCCGTGGTAGGATTTTGTAATTTAGCAGACAGAACTGCCTGTGGTCGCGTTGCATTGTGGGTAATGTGGCCCCCCCTTTGTTTTGAGAGGGGAAGAAGAATGTGATGAATAAAAACAATGCTTTCTGCAATTCTTGGGTGTGCAGCAACACTAAATCAGTGAAGTATGTTTTCAATAACTTCTCATCTTGAACACTTTTACAGGAGTGGGTCATTTTGCAGCTGATGCCGACGTGCTCTTTCCACCCCGGCACACCAAATAACACTTGGACGGCTCCGGAGTCACAGTGTGCTTCCAGTAAAGGAACTGGTGGTACCAGCCGCTTTCCAGTTCTCTCTCTCTCACACTCAGACACACACACACACACACACACACACACACACAGTGTCAAACCACAACACACTCGCGTTGCCAGGAAAGGGTCAAATTAATGGCTGACTTTGCAGCTCTCGGGCAGACACTCAGACACACAAATGCGCACGCACACACACACACACACACACACACACAACCCCCACCCCCTCCTCCCTTCCGCTCACTGCCACCCTGCTTTTTCCCCCCCCCCCAAACGTCCTCTCTCGAATTTGCATAATATTCTCTCCCCCTCTGAAGATGCACGCACACACACAAACGCGCACACACACACACACACAGAGAGCTGACAGATGGCACCACTGGCTTCAGACACAGCGCAGAGCGGGAATGTGAGGGGAATGAAGGAAAGAGGAGAATGTTCTGCTAAAATAAACACATGCGCACACACACACACGCAATAATACCATAATTATCCTGGGCACTGGCCTTGGCACCAACCTGGGGAAAACCCTGATGTGCCAACTCACTGCACCCGATGACCTACCAAAACCAGCGGGAGAGGAACACAGTCACACACACATATATATACATACATGTATGTATGTATATATGTGTATGTGTATGTGTGTGTGTGTGTATATATATATATATATATATATATATATATATATATATATATATATATATATATATATATATACATATACATATACATATACATATACACACACACACACACACATATATATATATATCCATATACACATACATATATATATATATATCCATGCACAGGCTTAATTATGCAAAGACATGCATGCCTGCAGAAAGTCAGTGGAGGAGAAAGGAAATCTTAAGTCCACAGACAAAACAAACTTGTCCGCCTCGTCCGTGCTTCTTAATCGATCACCTTCCTTTTCCTCTCGTCTCTCTCCATCCACCATGTTTGTGTTTGACTGGACGGTGATGGTGGTAAGAGCGTGTCTATGCTGTCGGGTTGAGTTATCCTCGTAAAGCTCTGGGCCTGATTATCCTAAGATGACTCATCCAGGGAGAGAGAGAGCGAGCGAGAGAGGTGAACTCAGTGCACAGGAACCCAACAACCAGGCCACTGGTTACATAGCTGTAAACACAGAGAGGGAGAGAGAGAGAAGGAGAGGGAGTGAGAGAGTGAGAGAGAGCGAGGGAGAGAGAGGGAGCTAAAAGAACTGGGCCTTGAAAGTCATCAAACAGTGCAATCCCCAGCCCGGGCATGCGAGAGCTCAACTAGAACGGGGACAACACACACACACACACACACACACACACACACACACACACACACACACACACACGTTTTCGTCACGCCAGACACACACATAAACAGGCAACTATCATTCAGCCGGCTTCTTTTCTTTTTTCTTTTTGCAGCTTGTTTATCGTGGCCGCGCAAGATCGGCCCCTCGCCGGCTACCAAGTGCCGGCGGTGCCCGACGAGATTCTCACCAAGCAGTACATGTCAGGTCATGTAATTAACTCGCTAATGTAGTCGGTAATCACGGAGAAAGGGAGAGAGCGAGAGAAGGAGAGAGAGAGAGAGAGAGAGAGAGAGAGAGAGAGAGAGAGAGAGAGAGAGAGGAAAACAACAAAAACAACAGGCTGTCGCGGACAGATCTGCAGCCGGCAGGCTTTGTTGACGGCGCGAGAGCCGCGGCCGTCAGGATTAAGTTGCATAACATTTCCCTCGCCGTGCGAGAGGGACGGGGGGTGGGAGGGGGGTAGTGTTGACATTTAGCAATGGCCAGACGGGGGGTCCGGAGTTGTCGACAAACACGTGTTGACATGCGCACACAAACAAACACACACACTCCTTAGCGTACACATTTCTCCATATAGGCGGTCGCACTTTGACCTCTTGTAACTTTATTTCGGTGAACTCGCGGTATTGATAATATTTCAACACGTTCCCATTCAAGCTCTAAGGCCTGTGTACTCGCTCACTTTAGCCAAGAGTCTAGGACTTGAGTGGGCTATTTGTGTACGCTTCCTACTCCTTCACATGGCACATCCACGGTGTATGTACACTCTCACAAACATATGCAAACACCCACGAGACTTTGGAACTGTTTTTCAACACTCAAAGTTTCTCTTATTTAACTTTACTGGCTTGGAGCGTTTACAAAGTTCTGTGCGTTCCCTTGATGAGGCCCTTATGTTTTACTCGAACATTATTTCCCATAGGAGCACTCGCACTTCTGGTTACTTTACTACTAATGTAATGTTTGCTCCAGTTGAGCCGCATATTTCCAAAGGCCTCCCAACTAATACACACACACAGACACACACGTTAAACCTTCGCAATTACCTCGCTCACCCTCTCCTTGTTTTCTATTGGTGTTTGCTGCTGCCGGCCACCGAGTCGCTTCAAGCAGAGTGAAGGAAAAAAAATGGAATCGCGCCTTCCAGAGTCAGAGTCAGTGTCGCCAGTCGTTCTGGTTAAGTAGCTCTGTGGCCGCGGTTAGAAAGCCGTGTGTCGAGGTAGCTGTTCTTTGTTCAACTCAAGTAACAAGAACATCAAGGAAGTGAACGCCAGGAAACACTGGAACACCTTTTTGTGCGGTATACGTTTTGTTTGCCTTGTTGGAGTATTTTTGTTGGGCCGACATCACACGTTTGTTTGCCGGTGAATAGATGCTACAACTCCTCAAGGCCCAAGACCAGTTCCTCTTGCTTTGGCCACCTGCTGCTGATTGAAGGGAAGGTGGGCTCGCCCCGAAGTTAGCGACAACGTGGGCTCACTCAAGCTGGACTGACCTTTAACGTGGAGCAGCTAATCTCATCCAAGTGACGAGCTGCTCCTTCCGGTTCTGCTCAGCAACCCCCCCCCCGCTGAGAATATGTGACTATATAACTTTTGCCAGGATATTTCCTGTTTGGCACCCCGTGAATTAAAAACAAAACAAAAATAATACGACACAAAAGCAGTCGCAACACACACACACACACACACACACACACATATATACTGTATATCTGTTGAGCATGATTGAACGGGACTGTGCGGCGCTCTCACAGCACTAACTGTCACCACAGTGAGAGGTCAAACAGAAACAGTAACACAGCTTATATAAGTCACAATAACAGGACGGGGGGGGGGGGAGAGGGCAGGAGGGGTGAGGGAGGGTAAGAGTGTGTGTGTGTGTGTGTGTGTGTGTGTGTGTGTGTGTGTGTGTGTGTGTGTGTGTGTGTGTGTGTGTGTGTGTGTGTGTATCTTATTTTGTGTCAGGTTTTCAGTAATTATCTCAATAATCCCTGAAAGCAGTTTTTACACCTCGACACTGCTCGTTGCATCATCTTTTAGCTTCAAAAGTCACACCTCCTCCTTCCCTTTTGTGCATGGAACTATAAAAAGGGAGGACATATTAATTTATTTTTGGAAGATATTTATGGAAACGGTGTCTGAGATTGAAGCCGCTGGGTGGACATGAAGAGTGTTGTGGAGAGACCTGCTGTGTTGCGGTTGTGATGACATGTTTTCCCCCTCACCCCCCCTTTTTTTTTTTTTTTTTTTTCAACAAGCATTGGTTATGTGGTGTCGTTAGCAATTTAAAAAAAGGGGACGTATCATGAGCCAGTCAGTTTTTTGGTAAAGCATCTAGAAAAACATGTGATTCAACAAGCCATTCAGATTTGACTCCTCCTCCCCATGTCACATGCAGACTCATTAGAATAACCCCCCCCTCCCTCATCTGAGTATTTCTACCTCACCAGATTGAGAACTACCTTTGCAAAGTTGCATCATATTTTCCGAGCGAACCAATCAGAACAGACTGGGCTTTTTTTGGGAGGGAAGGAAGGGTGGGGCTTAAGGAGACAGGCACCAAAACAAAGCGTGACAGAGTGTGAATACAAATATATTCAGACAGACGGTACGAGGAACATAATGTGATGTTTGAAGCACTGAGAAAATGTTCTAGTAGAAACCCTGAATATGAGTGTGAAGCTGAAAAAGAGCATGATGTTTGCCCTTTAAGACGTCTGTCCCTTTTATGATCACAACTGATTCTGCTCTTATGAGTCTAAGCTTGTGCACCCTTGAATAGTTTTGCGCGCTCTCAAAGCTTTTGTCATGAATATACTTAGAGCCCCCCCCACCCCACACACACACACACACACACAGCTGTGTTCATCCCATATTATACAGAGGAGGGTGTCGAGCAAATGTTTGCCTTCAGTTGTGTTGGCGAGACTCAAAGCCATAGACTGCATACAAGAAGTGGAGGTCGTCATCCTGACGTCACCCATTGGTTTGTGGACCGCCGTTTTGAAGCCTCGAGTTTGGAGATTTGGCCGTCGCCATCTTGGATTACGGCCGTCGCCATCTTGGCTTTTTGCAAACAGTGAATGGAAGTTACCGTATTTGGATTGTGGAGCCCTAAAGCATACTGTGCTTTATGGTCTGTTTGACTCTAAATGGACCATAATTTACTAAATGAACATCATGCTGTATTGAAGAAGACTTGAAACTAGAGATTGAGACCATAAACTCATGTTTACAATGTTTACTGAGGGAATAAATCCAGTGAGAAGTAGTCATTTTCTCATAGACTTCTATACAACCAGAGGAGACGACCCCCTGGTGGCCATTAGAAATATTGCAAGTTTAAGACACTTCAATCCGGTGTTTAAAAAGACATGTCAAGAAAAAAAAAAAAAAAAAAAAAAAGGTTTCAGGAAAAAGGTGTTATGAAAGAACGAAAAAAAAAAAAAACTGGCTCTGGAAAGTCCAAGACTGATTTAGAAAGACAGTTTACACGGGAGGGGTGGAGGGTGAAATGTCACATCTCAAGAGGACAGAAGGCCAACAGAAGACAAGCGAGGAAGGGGTGTGTAGAGGACGGAGAGGAAGAGGGAGGGTGATTTTCTATAAGCAGAAGCTAAAGAGGTCAGACTGCCAGTTTCTGGGTCAGAGCGCATTACACAAGCAGCCGCCCGGAGCCGTCGTCCTCGGCCCCGCGGCGACGCAGCAATGTGGACAGGCTTCTACCAACTGTGACCACACATTAGGCACTTACTGCGAGCCATACAGCCACCGCTCAGGGCGTCAACACATAAAGTTGCCCTTTATTCTAATCCACAGCATAAAAAGGGACACACACACACACACAAATACATCTAAGAAGCCGGCAGCCAGCAGCGGGGTGTGTGTGTGTTTGTGTGTTGACTGGCACGAATGTTAACCTCAACTCTCATCAGTAATGGTCCCAGGAACACGGCTGAAGGCGTAAACACTGGGAGGTAACACATACAGGACATGCTATGGAATACGTACGACACCGGAGTGAGTTTCAAGTCGGAGTTGTCGGCGGGGCATAACGCATGAAGGGGTTTTATTTCCATGTCACATTCCTAAGGTTGGTTAGCTTAAATTTAGCCCCATCTCGCCGAAGCTCGGTGGATGATGCTCACGCAGGGAGAAGAAGAAGAAGAAAAAAAATGACATGTTGTATGGTTCATGCCAACTCCTTCCCAGTGAACACGAAACTGCTGCTGCTGATGATTTTAAAAAGGGGATACGCCACACATGGAAGGAGGAGAACTTTTTTTTTTCTTTCTTTTTTTTAAAAGAATGGTCAAAATGAGAGCGGAGAGAGGTCATGACCTTTAGTCCCCTGTGTGGTTTAGGATGCCATCAAGTTCTCAATTGACCCGTCGGTTAAAAAGCCCTGAAAAGAAAAGTTGGTACGGTCACCTTGAATTGGAATAATTTTATTACGCTTTTATTTTCAAGTTTTAATGAGTCAATTTTGTGGTCTAGAGTGTTTTTTCTTTTTTTTTTAACTGAAATTACATTTGGGTAAAAAAAAAAAAAAAAAATAGGATGGCATTCTTTCTTTGTTATGATGCATGCCACTTTTATATATTCAAAGCACTGTTTACTGCAAATTTAATGTGATTAATCCAAAAGCAAGATTTTAAAGTGGCACAACTAGCTTTTGACTACTCCCGAACGCCTCCCATTTATTTGATGCTTGGGCAGCAGCTAACTACAGAACTAAACATGCCACTTTCACCTCATCCATAAACTATACACTCTGGGTAAAGAGCCAAAATATTACTTGTAAAAGGACAAAATAAAAAAAGGAAGAATAATCTTTCATGGCCAAATAATGGACCCGACTGAAGTGAAAGCAGCCATTAGACAAAAGGGACAAGAGAGAGCAAGAGAAAGAGGCAAATATCTTTCCAATTATCAGCTCTGGAGCATGTTCTTAAGCGCGAGCTGAAAGGACAGGTTATTAAGCTTTAATGCATCTCAGCATAGGAACCATTCAAGGCCTTCTCCCCCATTGAACCGACCACCAGCCTCGCAGTGTGTGTGTGTGTGTGTGTGTGTGTGTGTGTGTGTGTGTGTGTGTGAGAGAGAGTGTGTGCGTGTACACGGCTAAGCACCTCACACTAAACACTTAAACACTGGTAATGAGAGTGTGAGTGCTGGCTAGTCCGCTTACAGCGAGAACAATTGCAGATTTAGCCAACAAGGGCATTTTCATTCCCCCTCTTTAGACCGGATTAGTGCACATACAGAAAACAGGAGTCACATTTTACTAATAAAACCACTCGAGAGGAGAGAAAATGCTGCTGGAACTGTTGCAGAAGAGTGTATACAATATGTATGAAAAGCATTTGATGAATCCTTGAGCAAAAAAAAAAAAAAAACAGATTCAATCACATTTGTACTGGATGTAACGTTCTTATGACGAGAAGAGACGTAGAACTGGAGATGATGCGTATAGAAAATGGTGAAACAATTCCTCACAGGCCGCATTTCTGACTTCCGGTCTCTGCCCCTTTTTTTTTTTTCTTCTTTTCTCAGAGCAAACAAACATGATGAAATTTCTGTGGACGATATGCCCTGGGTGCGTGCATTAGAGTGCAGTGTGGGTTGATTCTACAAACAAAGCCGGAATTGATTCTCCTTATTGAAATCCACAAAATAATATCGGCGGGAAATCCAGCTGCTCAAGAAGCTCTCTTGCCGTTTCTTAATATAGAAAAAAAAATAGGAATTAATAAAAAAAAAAATTAAAAAAAAGGGCCGCAAACATAACGGGGTGGAAGTGAACACAGGAGGAGAGAATAAATAAATAAAAAAAGGGAGGCGCCGATGAATCCGCGAGGATGCAGAACCTGAAGCGATTTGGCCCGCGTGCAGCCAGCCGCCGCCTCATGAACACATTAGCGGGACCGAGCGCCGTCGACCACCCAGTCCAAGTCCCTCGGATCAATGAAGAAGCATTGGCCGCGGTGCCTCTGCTCAGTCAGCCACCAACTTTCCGTCTGTCCGCTCCCGCATCCAGCGATCATCGCCACGTGTGCGCGCCGTCTGATGAGGACGATTTTCCCGTAGATGGGATGATTAATGCGCCCGCTCCAAGATGCTGAGTGAGATTGATGCGGCCCGCCATCCCCTCCGCGACTAATCTTTCATCCTTACAGTAAATATGACACAATGTCCGTATGCAGGCGAAAAAACAGCCTTATTACAAACAGCTTGCAAGGCCCTTCGTCCCTTTTAATGATTACATCCAAAGGCACCCTCGCAGTCAAGCGGCTGTTTCCCTTAATGAAATTAGCCGATGGCACTATCTGCTTCCTCTGCGACTGAGGCAAGGAGCTTCCACGGGGGTCACTCGGCTAAGTAACCCTCATTAAGCAACTCTGATGTAAATGAGATGCAAATCTGGCTAAAACGGAACACTGGTTAATTTGGCCTCCTGACATTGCAAACAGTCACGGGGTGGGGGAGGAGGGGAGAGAGGGGTGATCCAATGCAAATTACATGCAAATGACAACTGACGGTGTTGGGCTCTTTTGGCTGAAAAGGGTGGGAGCCGATGGGTTCGGGGTCCGGTTTGGTCGATGCAAATATTTGGCCTATCTGAGTGGAACTAAAGTAAGTAAATACCCACTGGAGAGAGGAGAGGAAGAGGGATGGGGGAGAGAGAGAGAGAGAGAGAGTTCACAACAGGTCGGGACGGCTGTCATCACAGCAGCTGAAGCGTTATGTGCCCACACCGCACCGGCCCGGTGCAAGTGAGGGAAAGAGAGAGAGAGGAAAAATACAGACCTCAGGCCGGAGGACGAGAGCGAAGCAGACGCTGCATATCCGACCGCTACGCATTCACCAAAAGCCAGGGCCCAGCTGTGTGTGTGTGTGTGTGTGTGTGTGTGTGTGTGTGTGTGTGTGTGTGTGAGTGAGTGAGAGAGAGATCCAGCCAACTCCCGACATCATCCTCATGCCTCATATATTCACTTCTGACATCGAGGCCCCAGGAAGTCCCACATATAAACATGGCGATCTGGTCGGAGTAACACTTGACATGAGGGCGGTAGCCGAGGCCGGAGCCTCCCGTGAAGAGGTCAAACCTTTGCACACAGACGAGCCCCTGAAGACCATGTGACAGAGGAAAATCACTTTGCTCTGAAGCCAAACGCCAACACACACAGAGACACACACACAGAGACACACACACACACACACACACACACGCACACGCACACGCACACACAGAGACACACGCACACACAGAGACACAGAGACACACGCACACACACACTATGGATTGAAGCAGTTAATTGATCCCTCTCCTCCCTCTCTCGACCATCCACAGGGGTGGTGCTTCTGCTGAGCACACTTTCAGAAGAGCTTCTGCTTTTCTATTTTTTTTGTAGAGTTAAATCCTGCACTCTCCTCATACTTTGAGCTCGACACCCACTACAGTTTTTGCTGTTCAACATTTAATTTGAGTGATTCCCGTTGCGGTTTCCCCCCACAGTTCAAAAGCAAGTGTCAGGTTGCCAAGTGTGTCCCCATCACACCTCTGAATGCCGCCTTCCATTTGTGTGAACACAATCAGGTTTTCAGTAATCCAAAGCTGGTCAATTGTGTTGCCGAGGCTGTGGGGAGGGAACTTGGAGTGACATTACAGTTAATCCAATGTAAACTCCTTTAGATTGGGAGGCTCTCTGAGGGCCACGGGGCTAAAGGACGAGTCACATGGAAGTTACCTCAGATAACTCGTAACGGTGCTGAACATTGTTGCCGTGTGTGCTAGAAAGGAACAATCCACAAGCACCGCGACCTCAATTATCTCTGCCGTGCCAGATGGCGAGATCGATAGGATAATTACTTTGACGAGAAGAAACTGAAGAGAAAAGGAAAAGAAAGTGAAGCATTCTCTTCATAGTTGTTTCTGAACCTTGTAGAGAGAGAGAGAGTGTGTGTGTGTGTGTGTGTGTGTGTGTGTGTGCACTCGTATTCAACCCTCCTGCTGGAGGATAAACTGCTACACAAAAAGAGGAATGGTTTGCAGAGATGTGATGGCACGAAGGAGTCTCCTGAATGACCTCATTGAAGGAAAAGATGTGCGATCCTGAGACCTAAATACCGAGGGCGGCGTAAACAACCTAACGCGGAGGACAAAGAGAGAAAAAAGAAAAAGAAAAAGCATGAGCCACTGTGACTGACTATTACAAGCACGCTGCCAGCTCGGGGATGAGTTAGTCATTAGCTCACCAGCTGCGGCAGTTCGCCGACTAACCCCGCGAGTAGTTAATACATCACCAAGCCGTTAGCGCTGTCTGCTTGGTGAGGAGGATGCTACTTCCTGGCGTGGCGGGGTCCTTTCAAGGGCAATGGCACATTAGGCAGTAAAGAGGGCCGGGAGACGGGGACATGCAACAAGGAGGGACACCAAGGAGGGACAACAAGGAGGGACACCAAGGAGGGACACCAAGGAGGGATACCACGCGGTACGATGTAGGGAGGCGGCTCCGGCACGTACGTGCACGCATTAAATCCTCCGCCCAGCCAAGGGGAACTACTTCCTCCAATTTAGAGACCAGCAACAGCACACCGGACCCTTCACCTCCAGCGGCCCAGTGAGAGTCTAGACTGCTAATGTGGGCCGGACAAAAGCTTGGTTAGGTTTGTATTTCAGAGGACGGACTAATCAATATTCTCCTCAGTGATGACACTTTATTTCACCCATCAGCCATTTAATCAGAAGAGTTCATTTTTATGACAAAACGCTAAAAACCCAGCCAGTCAACATGCCGACAGAATAAGAGAGCGAGGTTATGTCAGTTGTTGTGTGTTGATTCGATGTTGGTGCGTGTGTTCCAGTCAGTCAGTCAGTCAGTCAGTCTGGGGTTGAGCCTATAGGGTGGATGAAGGTGAAAAATAAATAAATATATATATATATATATATATATATATATATATATATATATATATATATCGATCGATCGATCGATCGATCGATAGATATATACACACACACACACACATATACATACACACACATACATACTACACCAACACTCACAGTTATCCCAGGTGATACTCCCTCTCACAGTCTGCATCAATCATGGTGTTGCACTTGTGGAAAAGTGACACTGAGTTCTGACACCGGAGAGGAGGTGGGGAATCACTTAAACCTTTAGCTCAACAACGTAAAGTACGAACTCACACTACCTTGTTCTCTGGGGGTGTGGAGGACAAGGCAATGTCACAGATTGGGTATTTTTTTGTTTTTGTGTAGATGGCCGCCTTTGCTCAATCTTTTCTCTGGAGAAAGGCCAAGAGCTCCAGTCGGGACCGACGTGATGGACGGGGAGCAGAATCAATAGAGTGCTGCAGGGATGACACATTTTTGGAGGACAACCAGGAAGTTAGCGTCGCACCGGATCCCTCGACAAAAAAACTGTGGGATTTTTACATTAAATCCTCAGTGGCGAAGAAGTGTTCACGATGCTTCCGTTTTTTTGTTTGTTTGGCAAGATAAAACACAATTTCTATGATATGTCAAGCGCGAATACAAAAAACCACGGGCGCATGACTTCAACGTCACCGCCACGCTGAAGGAGGACAGGTCGCCGCGATGACGTCACGCAGCCACTTGTTAAGAACCGCCTCGTTAGAGACAGAATTCACAAGAAGGGTGTTTTACTCACGCCACAAAAATGGTAAAAATCTCTAAAAGCTTGTGTTAAGCACAGACCTTATTTCAGGCATCCAACTATAAACTGATTTAAAAAAACAAAAAAACAAAAGAAGAAACATGGACTTCCCAATAGGAGGGAACCAGGAGCGCCTTGTTTCAGGACTCCTTCCTGCAGCGCTCTACTGAAAGCATAATAAACCCACTGGACCTGAAGCTGCTGCTCTTCCACGTCCCATCAGCGCTGCTCAGACCACAGCGCTGCGCTGGAACATCTGTCCAGACAGAGGTTCAGCCTTCATGAGCTCCGACAGACAGGTAGAGGTGAGCCTGCAGGTGCTTTTTGTTTTGTGTGTGTACTGCCGTGGTCATCGGTTGATCTCTCTCTCTCTCTCTCTCTCTCTCTCTCTCCCCCGACCCAACACATCCGGAGGGCCCTGTTCAGTCAGGTGAGCGCGCCCGCTGTGCAGCCTCTCTCTTTTGGGTGTACTCTGCACACTGCGAGCTTCGGGTGATGAATCAAACTACTCCTGTCCTGCTCCCTCACCAGTCATCTCATTCATAAACCCAAAATATTGCCTAAAAAGGCAGCCGATTGGCTGGGAGCGCGGCACGCAAAAAGACGGCGTGCTCTCGGTGGCCAATGAGAGGCGAGTAGTACGTTCTCTCCCTCTCCCTCTCTCTTGCTCGCTTCCATGCTCCCTCTTTAACCCTCTCTTATTTTGGTTCTCTCTCTCTCTCTCTCTCCCCCTCTCTCTCTCTCTCACACACTCCCTGTCTCGGTACATTACAGCAGTCAAAACAACAGCCTGGCTGAAGAGAGCGCAGCGTGGAAACGAGCGCTGAATTTTAGAGAGGGGACAGCTGGACAAGACTATCAAACTACACTTTTCGGGGGTGGATTGCACTTGCCTCCAAGTCACTCCTAAACCCCCTCAGGGGGGCAGAGCCGTAAGTGGTGACTTAGTCCCGTCTCGCCCTTTAAGCCCAGCCATCTGTGCATTTAGTTCGGCGCTTTCAAACCCTCCCGCCGAACGCCGCTTGCTCCGAGGTGACGGGCGGAAAGCACTCTAAAAATGAAACTTTCTTAAGCGATTGATTGGCTGATTGACAGCCATATTGACTGATCTTTAACCGAGCCCTCCCGAGACGGGAGCGGGCTGACGTCAAGCCTAATTCAATATGACCCAATTCAATATTCACTTTGGGTTTCACTTCTTTTTTTTTTTTTTTCTTCAAGCACAAATCTTTGTGGCACGGAGAGGAGAGAAAAACAACAGAAACACACATGAATCAATAATAGCAGTGATCCAGTGACTCTCCGTGAACTCGGAAGGGGGGGCGTGCCACCGTTTGTGGGGAACTGGGTTGAATGGGTTCACCGTGGGTTGTTTTTTGAGGTGCAACACTGCCACCTACGGACGGGTCTGGACGCTGCAGGCGCCCAGACGGATTACATCATCATGTTGAGGGCACTGATGTGTTTTTCTGAAGATGCTGTGGCTCAGACAAAGAGAAGCAGGGATGGAGATAGTTGTATGCCTCACAGGAAAGGGCAGTAAATTATTTAAAGACGTATATGTGGGCAAATGTGTGAAGAAGAGTTATAACTTACACATCTGACAAATATTCCACATCTACATGACTTAAAAAAAAAATGATTTGATCAATCAACTGGCAATGAATGCCATCTGGTCTAAAGACTACATTCCCAACCAACCAGTCTATAAATTATAGGCACAGCTCTCTTTACTACCGAGTCTCATAAATTGGAATCTAACTTTCTAATGATTATAGTCAAACAAATATATTCACCATATATTTTTTCCTCAAAACTATCCTAGAGACACGAACCTATCTATTAAAGGCCTAAAGCAACAGTAATCAGGTCAGCAAGAACCAACGATGTCAGTCAAACCTTTTTTCTTTTAATTGCCAGTTTTAAAAAAAAAAAAGAAGAAGAAAAAAAAATCTTTATTGCTGCTTAACAGTTTGCAAACGACACAATTTCTTAATGTACGTCAGTACGTAGAGCCGATCTTCCGTTTCAACATGTGACTCACCGGCAGCAACAACGCCGAAACAAAGCTTCAGACTTCAAAGAGGAGACAAACTGTCACAGGTGTCTGGTGTGTGTCCTGCTGCAGCCTGAGGAGCTCACAGGGTGGTGTTTCGGGTGATGAAACAGAAAACACTACACGTGGGCATGAGCTTGAACATTTCTAATACCCATGCTTTCAACATGGAAGCCAAGAAGACTCCCGCTGAGTTTAGGCGTCCTTAGTAACGTCCACTTGACGCCAGATTGATAACAGTCAAATTCCCAGAAAGAGACGGGCAACACTTCAGTCACTAAGCATCCCAACTGTGTGACCAACGCAGGGTTTCTGTGGGAGCACACTGCCTCCTAGTGTCTCCAGGTATATTGCAACGGCGTCAGCTAGATTTCACAGCGGGGTCAGAGGATGTGATGAAATCTGAGGAACACAACAGAAACCTTGTTGACAAAGTGGGACGTTCGCTCATCTCTCCTAGCTGCAACATTCAGTCCAGCCGAACGCTTTGGACACATTTATGGAGCAGCTGTTCAATAACATCTGTACCGATTTGGAAGGTTGTTCTTAAAACATTTTTAAATAATCTTTTGTTTACTTGAGACCATTTTTTTTTTTTTAAACATTATATAAACTGACACTAATATTAACAAAAACAAAATTAATGGTGATCCAAGATTTCACTTATTTAACAAGAGCCAATTGAAAACTGGAGTTATTTGTAATGACTTGAAGCATCTTCATAACGACAATATCGTTTGACAGCCAATGAATGTGACGACTGAAATAAGTCCATTAGTCACAAAATTAATCAATTTTATGATACTTTAATTTTTTTTTTTTTTTTATATATATATAAAATCGATGCATTTGACTGTTCAGTGGAGAAGTAGAAACCATTTCCCAGTTAAAGAAACATTTTCTTTATTTAGAGGGGGGAATCATTTGTAATTTTTCTTTCCTCGTGATTTAAACACAGAACATTCGAGCAGGTGAACAAAGTGATCGCACAACCGCAGCCCAAAGCTAGATAAACTTTTACCAAACACGCATTCAAATTATGGTAATATCATTACCATAGAAAACTGATCTAAAGAGCGGAGTGTCAAAGACAAACATCTTAGTGTAGAAAAGTATCTGTATTTTAAAAGAGATGAAGACTTGTCAAAGATCAACAGCGTTTCGATCTTACGGCGGTCAAATACTACATTAACGGAGCTAAATTCCAAATTGTGAGCATATCCATGATTGAGGGATCGCCTCTACGCGACTCAGGAACATGGGCGACGGCTGAGCCGGCGGCTAGCGGTTAACGCTGTTAAAGGCACCAACAGTGCCGACAGAGCTAACAGCGTTAACATGAGGGGGAAATCAGAGCGGGCGCTACGACGGCTTCATCGGCACCAACACCGACTCTTGAAAGCACTCCATCGTCTGCACGAGTTTCCAGTTTGATGGCAATCACCTTTTACCATTCCCATGTCTTTAATAAAAAACACACAAACCCAAAACGGAGACTCGGAACTGTGCTCTTCTGATACCGGTATCAGAAGAGCACAGTTCCGCCACACTTAAAACTTCTCTGCAAATCAAGGACAAGCTTTTATGTGTAGAAGCTCAGAGTTTCTGAGTGCAGCTTGGAGAGAGAGAGAGAGAGAAGACGGGCTGTTGCAGTTACTGCACCTGTAGTGAAAGCTACTGGAGAGCAGCCACGACCGGAGACGACACTGGCTTTAATGAATGGATCGATATCAAGCCGCGTCCCCTCGACATTAAATCGTAGGGGGACAACGTTAAGTGTCGCTTTGACATTATAAAATTCTCCGTAATGACACTTCATTCAGATATTCATGCCGGGCCACCGAGTCAGTTTCTAGTGCGACAGCAATCCCCGACTTCATGTTCCTTCACATAAAAATGAGTCCGGGGAATTCCACACCGAGTGATATTTTATATTTGCAAAAAATTAAAAAAAGACAGCACTGGAATATAATCAGCACTCGGTATCTGCAGATACAAGGCCTTTAGGTACGTTATTGGTATCAGGGGAATAAAAGTGTGATCGTGCGGTTCCTTGTAGCCGAGTCAAGACGAGACACGTGGGTTCTTTTGCATCTTTTAATGCCTTTAATCAACACTTCTTGACACTAAATGGGTGTCTAAGTCACCAGGCTTTGTTGTGAAGGCTCCGACGTGATCACAATACAAAAATGTCATCTTTCCAGTGACACTGTGAAAAATAAAGTCCTGCATTGAGACAGCCACGCTCAGGACCTGGAGAAGGACACTTGAGGACGCCCGACAATGCAGCAGATTAAAGCTCTGAAATAATGTTTTTTTTTTTTGTTTTTCTTTATAAACAGCATGTATGTCAGTCCAAGTCCTAAAGACAACAAGGAAGCCATGAAAAGATCTCAATCCTCCACATACCTGAGCATCAGTAAATCCCAGTCACATTGTCCAGCGTAGGAAAATGTGAATGTAAAAAAAAAAACCAAAAAACCACAGCAATTCGTTCTTGTATTGTGTCCCCTTGATATCCGGTGGCAAAAATTGCCTCCAAACTTATCGAATTCCCAAAAAGCAGCTGTTCAGGGAAGGGGCAGGTCATGGGGCAATTGGTCCAGGTCAAAAGAAGAGAAGAGGTCAGTGATGCCCTCATCCTCAGTCAGGCTCAGGAGGTACTCCTCCCCACTGAGGGAGAACACGAGCGGTGGAGTGAGGGTGACAAAGCTCTGCTGATCTCCAGAGGGGGGTTGGAGGGAGGTGTGCATGGGTGAGACGGGGGTGACAGTGACGGGTGATGAGTGTTGTGTCGGCTCGGACGGCGGGCTTGAGATAATATCAACTCCAGAAGTACGGATCGCATTGTCTGGAAAGATAATGGGAGTGTGGATAGTTTAGAAACCAAGAGCAAACGTGAGCCAACAATCTAAAAAGCAGGAAGAGAAGTAAATACAGTCCCTTAAAGAAAAAGGCTCCCGTGTGGGCCATTGGGTATTTGCCTCCCTCTCTGTGTGGCGACAAAGTACCGTTTCACAGGAGCAACCAGATGGGACCATGGGACGTGTAAGTGCAAGACTCACCTTTGGATGACACCTGGACGAAGGACGAGTAAGGCACGGGGGGGGCGGCGCCGTTCCCATTGGCTGAGGGGTTCAAGTGGCTTCCGTTGGCAACAGAGCCGTCCGTGGCGTCCATCGGCACGGGGACCTCGGAGCAGAGGAAGGCCTCGATGGGCCCCTGTGTGCTGCTGAGGTGGACCTGGAGGCTCTGAGCGGAGCGGAAGCAGACAGAGTGCTTTTATTAAAAAGGTCTCTGAACGCGAGCCGAGAGCAGACACTTAGAGCGAGCGGTGTCTTGGGAGGATGTGGCGAGAGCATTGTTTAATACAAGCCGACGCTGCATCGGTCAAAACAAAGCAATTAACCACACTGTGCATGTTCGACTGGGGATTCAAGTCAGAGTGTTGAGGCTACATCCACACCACGGGGTTTTCGTTCAAAAGCGCCGAGCGTCCACAAGAATCTGCAGTTTTTTTTAGAACCCCTTGAAAAGGGGATGTTTGAAAACGCCACTGAAGCCGTTTAAATATAAAAACTCGGGGATGTCTACGCCAGCATCCGTTACTACTGCCCACATGCGCAAGAGGGGAACCATTCCCGTGTCCGACGGCGCCATCAGCCCTGGTCATGTGCTATATGCTTGTTATTGTGTTAAGACAGCGTTTCGAAAAACAGAAACGTACCAGTGTGGATTGAGCTTGAGTTTCATTGCAAAAAACAAAAACAGAAAAAGAATTGTAGTTGGCTGATTATGTTGAAACATGTACCTCTTCTGGGTGCGGCACCTCCAGTTTTGTCTCCGCCGGTGCTTTGATCACAATCACAGTCTGTTCTTTCAAGCTGGGAATCCGTTGGACGTCCTCGTAAGTCAAATAGGCGAACGTGATCCTCCGGGTTAAGGAATATAAATCACCCTGAATGGGTTTGTGTACAGGATACACTCGGTGGTTAAACCCAAAACTCCCCCATGATAGGCCACACACTAGCGGTGGGTTGGGTAGAAGGCATTGATCCCTCCGATGCCTTCTACATCTAAAACGCTGTTGGAGTGGAGTGGATTGGCTTTTGCACACATCACCGAAGCTTGGGGGCACGCCCGTTTGATCCGACTGAATCTGGGTCGCAACAACAACAGTACAAAAATGAAGCCGAAACTACAAACCAAAAGGATATCTCTGAGCGTTCTGGTTCTCACACAGCTGGTGGACTTGCTTCGTGCAGCTTTGGATCAAGTCGTCCAGCCTCGTCTCCTCCTCAACGAGAGCCTTCAGCTCTTGATCCATGTGCACGTTCACTTCACCGCCCCTGCGCACACACACACGTGGGTTTAAAACCTCAAAAAGACATCACTAAAGACATCAAACTTTAACGGTCACGAGGCAATTAGGAATAAGACGGCTGAGGAAAAACAATAACACTAACTGTACATAAAATACAGACAATAAATTCAGATTGAGCCGCTGTTACCATCTTTAAAATGTAGTATAATATGACATTAAAAAAAAAATACATAAGTGATGATAATGTATAGATTGACATAAATGTTTGTTGAATATTAAATCATTGTAAAAAAGAAAACACACTGACAAGGAGTCACATAATGTTTTTATGGGTTGTACAGCAACTCTTTTCCTAAAACGCACACACTAACCACTCACACAATCATACTCACAACCACTCGACGAAGTTCTTGGACTTCTTTTTGATGAGCTGGATCCCCTCCAGGACATTGGTGACGTCGTAGACGCGTCTCTTGGGGGCGTTGAGCTCCTGGGCGGCGAGGTTCAGGTCCAGCACGCCGTCGGCGGAGCGACTCAGCATCTCCGCGAACCTCTGCGTCAAGAAACCGAGCGAGGTGTCACAGCGCGACTTCTCGAACAGGGACTTGCGCGCTATGGGGGCGGGGGCGGGAGCTGAAGGGAAAAAAATATATTAATTTGTGATGATTACTTTTAAGATCCATGCATCTGTTCTAATATGTCGTATTGTAGTGTGGTTATTCTTATTATACTCCCTCTAACATTTGTCACTGGAACATCGGCAATTTAAAACATTTTTTTTACAAATCATTATAGTATGAAGTCTCACCCGTCCCTTCTGTGTCGGACAGTGAGGCCATCCGCTTTTTGGAGGTCCAGTCACCATCATGGAGGTCCTGGGGGTCACCGGCTTCCAGCTCCAGCCTTCTCTTTGCCTGAGTAAAAAAAAAGTCAAATGTCTTGCGTTAGAATATCATGCATCTTAAAACTTTTAATTGTCAATCATCTCATTGCATCAAGTGGGTCACTAGGCAGCCATTTTGGGCGATAATACATTATAAACTTGAACATGAATCTACTGTATCCACTTGTGACTTTAATCTGCATGTAGTTAGAAGCCATGAATATGCCTGTGCATTAAATATTATGCCCATCTAGTCACCTGGAGGTGTACGTTTGTCATTACCTGGGGGTAATGGGGACAGAAGCTAGCTTCCCTCACCAGTGTGTTTAAGCTAGTTGGAGCAACATCTCCCCATCCCCCTCCCACGCTCACCCAAAGGCCTACCAGTAACGTGAGTTTGCTCCCCAGCAATAATGGCCACCGTGTAGTTGTGCAGTTAACCTCCTCACCAATGTTTCCCCACAGGAAGTCGGGTGTTGAAGAGCGCTGTCAAGGCGCGAGCGGCACTCGAAGACCAAAGTGTGCAAAAAGTCTGCTCCGACAAGGCGCGGTGTGATGCCTCAGCCCAAAAGGTAAAACAAGTGTAAAGCTACCGGAAATACATTGATGAAGCCGAAGCGTCACAAATTCACCTTCAAAATAAAAGTACACAACTGCCACACAACTTGCTTATCCTTTTTTTCACACAATGAGACGGGAAACTAAAGACATGTACAGTATGAAAATCATTGGCATATAGACACATATGCAACATTAACACAGGCTTTCCTTGGATCAACTTCCAGAAACGTTAGCAAGGTTTTGCTTTATTTTGAGGAGCAAAACCGTTTTCTTTTTCACTATTATGTCCACTACCATTTAATTAAGAGCTGTATTTTACACTTAAATCTTTATGTTATATGATCTCTGCTTCCGAGACAATAACTCACTGGTTTTCTCACCCCATTTACCTAAAATGTCAATTTAATTAATGTGCCTTTGTGCAATGAGTTATTCTGTCTCTATATATAATATTTCAGTTATTGTGGATTATTTACTGTTTTTTATTGTTTATTTATATTTGTTTTGATCTTATTCTTTTTACTATTTCTCTTGTTGGCACTTTACCCTCTGCTGCTGTAATCCTGTAAATTCCCCCACTGTGGGACTCATAAAAGATTATCTTATTTTATATTATTTTATCAACTTCCATGGAACGTTAGCAAGGTTTTGCTTTATTTTGAAGAACAAAACCAGGTTTGTTTCACTATTATGTCCACTACCATTAAACTAATAGCTGTATTTTACACTTAAATCGATCTATATGATCTCTGCTTCCGATAAAATAAACTGGTTTTCCCACCCCATTTACCTAAAATGTCAATTTCATTAATGTGCCTTTATTCTGAAGGCAGATTCGGCACTTCCGTTAACAACCTACGGTGATCTTCGTGTACTTCACGAAGATCAGTAAAGTTGTATTTCGAGTTACAAATGGTGCCAATAAGCGCCGAGAAAACACGCCGTCCCGTCCCATGTGACCCTTCGGCTCGCACAAGCAGCTAGAGATATTTTATCAAGCTTATTTTTATTTATTTAACCTAGCAAGAGAGAGAAAAGCTAGGAAAAGGTTACACTATAAACACGTCCACTTGTGTGGCTACGGCTGACGTTAGGCGTTTTTTTTACGTTACCTTTACGTCAACCGTTAGAACCCAGATTACGTTAATATGGACAATATGGGACGTGACGTCGATTTTACTCAGAAAGCAACTCACATATCTGCATTTTAATGCGCACTTTCCCATCCAATCGAACCAGCTCCTGCGCAACATTTCGTTCATCCCATTTTCAGTGCCGGTACCTGAACTCGCTCGCGCCGTAGCGTCTGTCCCGCGCACAGAGGGTCCGGAGCACCCCGCGTATAGAGCCCACCATGGTGGCCGCTGCCGCCGGTAACGTTTCCACCGTTTTGTCCCACATATATCGCGCCGTGTCCATCTTTGTCCGGGGGAATTATCTCCACTGATAAATAGTATCCATAGTGACAAGAGAGCTCAGCGCGAGGTGTTCCTCGCGCGAAGCTGCGACACCCCGCGATAGTTTTGAACCTAATTTGCATGTCAACCGCTATTGGCTGTCACCCTGTCTGACGTGTCCGCGGCCGACCAATGGGAACACAGTTGTACGTCTGACGCGACCGCGGCCGACCAATGGGAACACAGCTCCGCAACAAAGTGGGTTACCGTTACTTTATGTGCTGCGTTTATGTTTTTTTTATGATTGAGATAACATTTTATATCGCATTTAATGAAGTTTTCTTAAAGTAAAGACAGCAAAGTACATTAAAACTGAAGCTTTATACACTTCATATTGTTTAAACATGTTGGTGAGGGACAAGTACCCCAAAAACAGGGTGAAGTTACTTGTTTTAAGATCTTGCAGAAAAAGGTTATGTCTATCACCATACATCAATTGCATAGATTGTGTACTATACAATAACTGGACCCTAATTACCATTCAGGAAAAAGCAGTGGAATCGTGTACTGGTGTATCAATATTTTCTTCAAAAAAACAATAAAATATCACTTCGGAAATCCCCACATATACATTTTCAAACAGAATTGGCATCCTTGCAAATTACTTGTTCCTCAAACTGTTAACTAGTAAATCTTCAAGTGATGCATTTCACCGCTTAGAATTAAATACTATTCGAGGATTAAAAAATAATATTAACACATTTCTCTTGATATTTAATACAAAAAATATCTTCAGGTTTGTTGTCCGTTACCAGCCACGAGGATGAAGAAGCAGTTTACACCCTGCAACACATTTGTCACTGAAGATCGTCTCCACTAGTATTGCGCATCCAACATACATACATTTTTTTATGTACGACACTCAATCAAAAAGGTATGTGTTCAGCGTTAATAAACAAACCATTTCAGTCATCAAACTTGATCTTCTTCCCCTGGAAGGCCAGGATTTGTCCGTGCTGCTCCTTCCTTTTCTTACTGGCCTCCCAGGATGGATGCAGTGCCTGCTGTGGTGCCTCCTGGGTAAAGGCGCCGCCACCCCTGCGATCGTTGTGCCTCATGCCGTCACCCCTGCCTCGCCCCCTCCCCCTCCCCCTCCCCCTGCCGACAGAGGGAAAGGACTCGGAGTGATTTCTTTCTGCTCCCTTCTCATACTTCTGGAACCTGGGTTGTTTACTGAAATCCCTGTCTAGACTCCCGCCACCCTTCGATCTCTCTTGGCCCCTAAATCCATCCCCATCTCTCCCTCTGCCCCTAAATCCACCCCCACCCCTCCCTCTGCCCCTAAATCCATCCCCATCCCTCCCTCTGCCCCTAAATCCATCCCCACCCCTCCCTCTGCCTGACCCTCTGCCCCCACCTGGCCTCGACGAGGAGAGGGAAGAACAAAAGACAGACTGAGAGGTCCCTTTAGACCTCAGCCTGGACTCAAGCTCGTCGAGTTCACCCTGGATTGGGTCTGAACTGGTCCCTTCGCGCTCTTTACCGGCCACGTCCCCTTCTACACTTTTCTTCTTCTTCTTATTGAATTTCCTCACTTTTCCAACAAAGAAGCCATTATCGCCGTCACTCTCTTCAGACTGGGAGGACTGCTTGAGGAAACGTTCCTCGGTGCTGTCGTCAAAGTACTCTTTCTCCTCGCCATCTGACTCTAAATCACTCTCTTCTCCCTCATCCTTTTTCTGGAGCACTTCCGGTGCAGACTCAAGATCGGTTTCCTTTTCGGCTTGAGGTGTATTTTTCACAACGTCCTTTACTTCGCTAGCTTTTATTGACGCTAATCTTACATTCCTAGCCTCTGGCATTTCTTTCCTTTGAACATCCGCAGGAGTTGCTTTCACCGTTTCCTTTTCGGGTTCAGCAACAGTTGCTTTCACCGTTTCCTTTTCGGGTTCAGCAACAGTTGCTTTCACCGTTTCGGGTTCAGCAACAGTTGCTTTCACCGTTTCCTTTTCGGGTTCAGCAACAGTTGCATCTTTAGTGTCTTTAAGGAGATCCTATTTGCTTTCCTTCCCTCCCTGCTTTCCACCCTTCATCCGCTCCTCTTTGAAGGCTTTCACAGCAGCTTTGATGCTCTCAATCTTCTTGTTGAACTGAGGGTGAGTGGCGATGCGCGCTGTGGCCCGATCGGAAATAGTGGACTTGGGGTTTTTGCACACCTGTTCGAAGTGTAGGTTCTTCTGCAAGGCCGTCTTGGTCACCTGGCAACAGAAGTTTATCCAATTAGACATGGCACAAAGTGCGTCAGCAGTAATGAATAAACAGAAGGTATTAAGGAACCTACCAGGTCTGGCGAGAGGGTCTTCAAGGCGTGGAGCTCCTCCAGCAGTCGGCCAGCTCTCCTCTGATTCCTCTCAACCTCCATCTCTTTGCCCTTCTTCTTCTTCAGGGCGACGATCTGTCGCGTCAGCTTCCTGATGATCAGAGCCCTCACCCTCTTCACCTCCTTCCTCATCCTCACCACCTCGTTGTTGAGGTTCAGGCACTCGTCCGCCTTTTTCTCTTTGGTTTTGACGCGGAACGGAACTTTTTTTGCAATTTTCTTTGCGGCCTGTGGGGTTGCTTTGTCTTTCTGTTCATCCCCACCCTCCGGTTCTCCGACATCTCCCACCTCAATCTCTCCCCCCTCATCTGCAGCATCATCTTCTCCTGCTAAATCGTCTGCTTCCTCCTCCTCAATCTCTTCCTCCTGCTTCTCTTTTTCCTCAGCAGATGGCATCATTTCCTCCAACTTGTCCATGGCAAATATGATCTGGTGAAACAGTAGCCATCTCAGATTAGATTAGAAAACTTTATTAATCCCCCACTCATTTGCCACCAAAAACAGACAATAGACACAGTCCACAACAGACACAGTCCACAACAGACAAAAAACACAAAACAACGAATAAATAACACCAGAAAATGCCATATGAAACATGATTGACATTAGAAAGATGCTAAAAAACAAATTTTAAGGTGTTCATTAAAAACTTTGCTGGAACGAAAGACCTTCTGAGTGGTTCAGTAGAACACAGGCATCCTGAGTCGCTCACTAAATGAGCTTCTGGGTTCATTAAAAAACACAGTGTAGTGGATGGCCTTCAAAAGAAACAATTGTTTTTAACTTGGCCCTTGTTCTCTTTTCTACAGTGACGTCTAGTGAGTCCGGGGTAAGGCCGATCACTGAGCCCGCTTTTCTGATCATCTTATGTATTTTTTTTTTTTTTAAATCATCCGCAGTGAGCTTATTTCTTCTGACCCGCAACTGACTGTAACTCACGTGTTGTCAATGGCAACAACCACAACGTTATTCAATAAAATTGTAAAAACAATGATAGAAAAATAACATTACTATATAGGTCAAAATTACATCCACACTATAATCAGGAGACCAAGACATCAAACTTCATTTAAACCGTGTGGTGTTTTAAACTGATGGGTTTCAGCACCACAACACATTTATCGAAATTATATTAAATTACATCACGTGACGTCGCAGTTGAATAAGCTTGATGTTTTTAAACATATCTGCTGATGGAGCAGAGGCTGCCAAACAAACGTGGTTGAGCCAGCGTGGATAACTTTCCCCACGCAGCGTCACGTGTAAATGGGCTTATTATTTATATATTATACAAATGTTTACGTTAACTCAACAACCCGCGGCGCCTCAGCAAAGACAAGACCCCAGTGACCCGTTATTACCACACTTACCGTTCAGAAAGCGGACATTAAACGCTTAAAACCGAGAGAAAAACGTCGACACGTCGGGGTGGCAGCCATGTTTTTTTCTCGACCCTCCAGTCCCGACGACGTCATGACGTTAGGTCGTGACGTCAGACGCAAAGCCAGAGCGGGGGGGAGTGTGACGCGAGAGCGTCGTGAAAAAAGGGGGCGGTCCTTCGGTGGGACTGTGTTTTTATTTATTTCTTTGTTTCATGTGCATAAAACAACAACAATGGTGGATAATTGAAGGAGTGGAGGGGGTGGGGGGGATATATATCAGGACGAGCGGATGACAGCTCCAGTTACAGCCACCAGACGGATATCTCAAGAGAACCAACCGGGGGGAGGATGAAGCGGCGCAATGCGGACTGCAGCAAACTCCGACGGCCCTTGAAACGGAACCGAATCACCGAGGGTATATATAGCAGGTACCGGAAAAAAAGAAGGGGGCTGGAGGGACGTTATTGTATAACAATGGCGCCTCTCTCTCTCTCTCTCTCTCTCTGTGTGTGTGCATATGTGGAGACGAGGCTGTGGCTGCGTGCATATTTACACGCGCGTTTTTTTTCTGGTCGGAGCTAAATGAACATGTTACAAAATATAGGCCCTTTATTTTCTCTCTGGCTTGATAGTTTAAATTCAAATTCTGGGGTAAAATATAATATATTAAAAAAAGACTGTGGATTGTGATAGATTCCGCTCAATGCAAATATGTCCAGCTAAAAAAAATTGTATAAATAAAAAATGTGCGTGAATTTGAGGGAATAATCGGGCTCGAGGGGGGTTGAGATGACAGCAGGGGCGCTCGTTTTGAAGTCCGGGGTGACGCCGGTGGCGGGGGCGGGGCTCTCACCTGTGCTTTGTCTGTCAAAGGTCTTACGTTTGAATACGACAGAGACACAATAAACCCCCCCCAAAAAATGTAATCAGGTCAAACTGGAACAAAGCGCGTGCATTATTTAAGGAGATGCAGTCACAGCAGTCTTTTCCTTTAGGTAAAAGAAACCAGCTGTGCTTTGAGCAACATGACACTGTACATACTGACCCTCTCTCTCTCTCTCTCTCTCTCTCTCTCTCTCTCTCTCTCTCTCTCTCTCACTTTGTTTAGAAGTCTCTCAATCATTAGCATCCACTTCATTCATTCGAATATCTAGATGTGTACTCATGCTCACTGTTGAATTGGCATTTATCCGCCTTCAAATACAGAGGGAACTTGCAGTCACGCGGAGGATGTCCTTGTTATGATGCCGCCGCCTGAATCCTCTTGTTTCTTTCTCGTGTCTCTTTGGCTTTGAACATCTTTCTCCGTCTGTATTTGTTCCCCTTGTCGCCTCCCGCAGTACGTTCCTGTACCTGAAGTTCCTGGTGGTGTGGGTGTTAGTTCTGCTGGCCGACTTTGTGCTGGAGTTCAGGTTTGAGTACCTGTGGCCCTTCTGGCTCTTCATTCGAAGCGTCTACGACTCCTTCAGATATCAGGGACTGGTAAGAGCATGTTTATAACCCCCTCCCTCCTTTTCCACCTAATATATGTCTTTAAATGCTATGACCTAAGCTGCAGAGCACATTTGGATTGATACACAGTAAAGATTCAAATGCATCTCCAATGCACATAGCCTGTATGCAATTGGTAAAAAAACACATGTACTGTATTTACATGCTAGTGGTGTGCACATGCCACTATATTATTACATGTGTGTGTGTTTTCCTCACAGAACCTTGAGTTGTTGTTCCGTATTTAGTTGTCTGTGTCTTCCTCCTGCTCCTAGGCGTTCTCTGTTTTCTTCGTGTGTGTGGCGTTCACGTCGGACATCATCTGCCTCCTCTTCATCCCCGTCCAGTGGCTGTTTTTCGCCGCCAGCACCTACGTATGGGTCCAGTATGTCTGGCACACAGGTCAGTCTCCAAAAGGTTCTCTGTGGCCTCTTTCACCTCAAAGACTCACAAGAAATCCATAGCTGCCACGTTTCTTCAGTGCCGGACTTAAAGAGGGCTGATTATGAATTTTTTTTTGGTCTCATCTCTTACTTTCACGCAGAAAGAGGAGTCTGTCTACCCACTGTGTCGCTGTGGATCTTGTTTGTGTACATCGAAGCTGCCATACGGTTCAAAGATCTGAAGAACTTTCACGTGGACCTGTGTCGACCCTTTGCTGCTCACTGGTAAACGTCCCACGAGAGGATTTTGACTTTTAGTAAAAAAAGGTCATGATAAACTAGCACATGCTTCGATATTTCATGCCTAAAAATACAAGGGTACTCTTGTACTTAAAAGGTGACTTTGTGTTTCCTCTCCACCTCCCAGCATCGGCTATCCAGTGGTCACGCTGGGCTTCGGCTTCAAGAGCTACGTCAGCTACAAGATGCGACTGAGGAAACAGAAGGAGGTGCAGAAGGAGAATGAGTTCTACATGCAGCTTCTACTGCAGGCTTTACCGCCGGAGCAACAGATGCTGCAGAGACAGGAGCGGGAGGCCGAGGAGGGTGAGACACGCACGAAACACACAACGCACGACCGTGTCAGCAGCGCACTCGTGCGTAGAGGAAACAAAGAGGAGAGGTGTCACGTAATCCTGGGGTTGGTCTGCCTGGCAAAGGAACACGGAACCAGACCGAGGCTTCGGATGCTTTTTGTCCGCGTTCAAGCTTTACTGCCGGCTTTCACACCAGCAGAAACAACTCAAATGCACCGGAGTTCTTCTGCTTGAGCCAAACGGGTATATTTTGTAGTTTTAATAGAAAGCAGAAAGTATTCCTGGAAAAAAAAAAGCCTGCCGTGTCGGGGGATGTTCTCCGTTTTGACTCGCGCTCCCATCATTCAATCTATGTCTGCGGTCGTGTTCCCGTATTGCTGCGGGATTTTGGTTAACTCTTGTCTCCATGTGCTCTCCTCCCAGCTGCCTTAGCGAAAGGGATCTCCGAGGTGGAACCCGCCGTTCTGTCCCAAAACGGAGCACCTCCCGGAAAGAAAAGCCCCCCGGTCCCGCTACCGGAGCTGGAGTACCGGGAGAAGGGGAAGGACAGTACCGCGAAAGAGCGCGAGGGCAAAAAAACAAACGCGGTTGGAATCAATAACAACAGTATTATACACGCACTGGACTCCAAACTACAGGAGGCGGAGTACATAGAGAACTACGTCGGGGCAAAGAGACTGAATAACGACCTGGCGGGGGAGAACGCGCACGCCGACGCCAACGCCAACACGCACGCCGCTTCCAAAGAGGAGACGGCCGGGGCGGGGAAGAACTACAAAAATGCCAGCGGCGGCGGCGGGGGCAACATTTCCAACTCGTCCCCGCGGAATCACAGTTCTTCGAACGGCAGCGTCCCGCCGGGTTCCTCGACCGGTAAGAACGAGAAGAAGCAGAAGGGGGCGGGGAAGGGGCAGAAGGACCCGGTGGAGAACTGCATCCCCAACAACCAGCTGGGCAAGCCGGACGCCCTCGTACGGTAAGACACAGCGCGGTACTGCTGAAGGTTAAAGGTCACCACCGTACATACAATAATGGAGTAATTGAGACGCGGCCCCTCCCCTTTTTCTCCTTTTCTGAAAGGCTGGAGCAGGACGTGAAGCGTCTGAAGGCCGATCTTCAGGCCAACCGGCAGTTGGAGTCGGAGCTGCGCAGTCAGCTCTCCTCTCTGAGCAGCCAGGACCGCAGCCTGCGCTCCGAGCTGGGCCAGCTGCGCCAGGACAACGAGCTGCTGCAGAACAAGTGCGTAACTCGGGCGGCGCGCTCGCAGGGTAACGCCGCATTCGCCCGAAACTTCTCTACCAACAATCGTACATAAGTTGTTACGCAATAAATATAATTTCTCAGGTTGAGGCAGGCCCGCTGGGTGGTTCGGGACTGTGTGACGGTCCCCGTAGGGTTTCATCACAGAACCGGAGCACTGGGTTTTTTTGTCCCTCTGTCTACCAGGGGAACAGTTGATACCTAACATGGTGATGGGATTGTACAGGTTACGAGCTACTGTACTTAGCTGAGGCACTTAAACGTAATACTGCATAGTTTCCTGATTTATCCACATTCCACTATAACACAAGTTGCATGCGGTCGAAATACTTAAGCTTAACTTACAGAAATGTAGTAAAACTGGCATTTGGACAAAAGAGCTTGGTGCAAACGTAACATACTGAGGGTCGGGGTCCCTCCTGCTCACGCCTCACCTCTTATTGCCCGTGTGCTCACTTTTTCTCCAGTTTATAGGCAGCTTCTAAAAACGTTACCCCGTTGGTGGGGCATCCCAGCACACCGCAGCTTTTAGGCACTTTCTCTCGTTTTGAAAAGTGACAAGGAGGCACCGTCACACAATACAAATTCAATGAATCACCCGACCAATCATCACCAGCTGAGCTCCCCTTCGCTGGTGACCGACGGCGCTGTTGTCGGTCACTGTGATCCGCAGTGCGTCGCTTCCTCCCGTAAAAGCTTTACCTCGGTGCAAAGTGTGTTTCCTCTTGTGGTCCAGCCCCGGTTGACCGTGTGTCGTCCCCCCCACCCCCTCTCTCCGCGCTGCAGGCTCCACAGTGCCGTCCAGGCCAAGCAGAAGGACAAGCAGACCATCTCCCAGCTGGAGAAGAGGCTGAAGGCCGAGCAGGAGGCTCGCGCCCTCGCTGAGAAACAGCTGGCCGAGGAGCGGAAGAGGAAGAAGATGGAGGAGGCCACGGCTGCCCGGGCCGTGGCGTTAGCCACCGCCACCAGGTACGGTCCGGCCCGGCTCCTCGGGAGGAGCTCCTGCTCATTGAGCAGATTGAATCGGCACATACCGAGACAGGAAATAGACACATTTGCCTTTTTTACCACTATTAAAAGTGTATTTTCCTCTTCTTCTGGCCAACAGAGTGGAGTCCACTGACTCTCTGCGCGGTCGCATCCGAGAGCTGGAGAACGAGTGCAAGAAGCTCAGCATGGACACGAAGCTCAAGGAGGAGCAGATTCGGGATCTGGAGGGCAAGTGTCAGGTGAGGAGGGAAAGACTTCCCTTTTCTCTCTCTGGCGGCATGAGGCTTGGGGTTTATGAAGTTGTGCTTCCCGTGTCATTAACGAGATTGTAAAATACGTGATTTAAAGTCTGTGATTGTAATCGGGGATAAGCTCTCATTAACAGGCGGCTGCTGCTCTTGAGTCTCTCACAACAACAGCTGGGGATCACTTTACTGAAGTCATATGCCATTTTAGCTTTTGGTAATTGATGTAATTAAATAAATAGACCCCCCCTCCACACCCCCGTGCCTTCTGATGCATCAAGCATTTAGCACAGCTTTGTTCAGAAAGTAAGACAGTTTAGTGGCTTATAATTTATTTTTTGGTAAGTGTGAAACGGGGGGGTCTCCAGCCTCGTTCCCTCTGAGAGCTCACTTGACAAAACGAAAGTGTCCGAGACCGACTTCTAGCACCAAGTTTTACGTCACCAAAATTTCCGTCTTACTTTTGTGGCCCTTTTTTGAATAAGCTGTAGGCTTGAAGGGCTTTTTTTCTGGAGTTTTTAGATCGGATGTTTGCCACTAAAAGTACATTGGTGAACAAACAAAAACATTCCTCAAGAAAAGAATTATGCTAACGTCACCTAATGCTCAGGGAATTTGAAAGCAGCGTAACTCTTTTAATTGACTGCAGAATGTGCAAACAATCATTTTGTGTCAGAAGGGATGTCTGTGAATTTAACTGGATAGAAATTTAAACCGGTTTACAAAAAAAAAAAAAAAAAATATATATTCTTTGAACCTTTATCGAGCTACTGGTGTACCTGCTGTAAAATGTACATGCTGTTGTAGCCTAATCTCCTCTTCCTCTCTCGCCTGGTGCTCACACACACACACACACACACACACACACACAGGAGCTGAGGAAGTACAAAGAGAACGAGAAGGACACGGAGGTGCTGATGTCGGCGCTGTCGGCCATGCAGGAGAAGACCCAGCACCTGGAGAACAGCCTGAGCGCCGAGACCCGGATCAAGCTGGACCTCTTCTCTGCGCTGGGCGACGCCAAGAGGCAGCTGGAGATAGCGCAAGGTGGGGGAACGCCGTTGTTTTGTCCTCGTCGTCATATTTTCGACGCTCCGGAGTCTGACGGTGGCGCCCGGCTCTCGACTGGAGGTCACGCTGTCTTTTGTTGGCGAGGGATAAATGATCTGATTCGTGAGCCGTTATGTAATCAACTCCTCCCCGTTGGTGTCCGTCCACTAGAAGGGCTTGTTCCTGCCTCTTGACAGGCTCAGATTGTTATGACAACATTATGGAGAGGACCCTCCATTTCCTATCGACAAACACCTTTGCTACGCTTTCCGTCCTCCAACAAAACTCCTCTGTCTGTCTCTCTCTCTCTCTCTCTCTCTTTCTCTTTCTCTTTCTCCTCTCTCTCTGTCTCTGTCTCTGTCTCTGTCTTCTCTCTCTCTCTCTCTCTCTCTCTCTCTCTCTCTCTCTCTCTCTCTCTCTCACTCTCTCCACCTCTCTCTCTCTCTCCACCTCTCTCTCTCTGTTTCTCTGTCTGTCTGTCTCTTTCTCCACCTCTCTCTGTGTCTCTGTCTTTGTGTGTGTCTGTCTGTGTCTCTCTCTCTCTCTCTCTCTCTCTCTCTCTCTCTCTCTCTCTCTCTCTCTCTCTCTCTCTCTCTCTCTCTCTCTCTCTCTCTCTCCCTGATAGCTTTCCACGAAGACGTCGGACGCTTATGATAACAATTGGAGCTCGTCGGTGGCAAACACAAACACGTTTAAGTGGACGTAAATTGGCGGGGAGGAATTTCCCCCGAGTGATTACATCACGGCCCGTTTCACAGCATTTGATATTTGGGCCACTTTCAACACTGGAAAACACTCAAGTTACCCTTTAAACATCTGTAAAGGTTTTTTATTTCTGCTTTTGGACACAAAATCAATAACAGTAGAGCGGTGCCCGCCCCTTTACCATCTCTGGGCGTATTAGCCCATTGTAGGCCATGTTTCAAAGCAGGAATCAGGACTACTTAATGCAAATTATGTGTTTTTATAGGATCTTTATATATCGTTATGATGAAGAGGTTTGATTTGTCTGGATTTCCCGTCACATCTCATCCGTTAATTCTCAATTGATTGTCATCACAATGTGCCGTCACTGCCGGGGATTCAGTCCCCTCTCACTCTTTCCTCAACCCGGTGGCACGACTGTGTCTTTGTGTGTCCTCCGTCTCCTCCAGGCCAGATCCACCAGAGGGAGCAGGAGATCGCGGAGCTGAAGCAGAAGATCGCGGAGGTGATGGCCGTGATGCCCAGCCTGTCCTACTCCTCGGACGGCAGCAACCACAGCCCCGTCGGCCCGCACTACTCCTCCAAGTTCATGGACAATAGTCCCTCCTCCCTGGACCCCAACGCCTCGGTCTACCAGCCCCTCAAGAAGTGACTCTGACAGCCACGCCTTTCGTCGGACAGAACTTTTGTCTCTTTCTTTACTTTGGCGAAGCTCTCCGCTCCGGTTTGGGTTTTATTTATTTTTTTCGAGTTGACCGCCCCCCCCCCGACAGTTCTTTGCACTCTGATGTACCACATACAGACACAAACCCCTCCATACATGTGTGTTTTGAGCTTGTTTTTTTTGTTTTTTTTGTTTTTGGTTCTATTATGAGAACTATTATTTTGAGAGGGTTGTGTACAATCTTGACTACTTTTTTTTTTTGAGTTTTGGGATTTAGCCATTAGACAGCGTGATCTGTTTGAAGGGGGAGAAAGGAACACAATTCGTTGGTCAAATGTCTACCGAAGAGCCGCCATGTATCGCATCATGTCAGTCTTCTCTTGCCGTTGCTATAACAACCCCCCCTCCGCCATATATTTTCTTTTTTTCTTTTTAAACAATCGGCTTTTCATGATGGTTTATATTAAGACAGAAGTTTTCAGTTTGAGTCTGAAACTCGCCTGTGAGGTAAAGCCCAGTGAGAGATACATGAATGTAAAACTGTTCATGTTTTTGTTTCGTACCGTTTACTTAAATCCGGGATTGTTTTAGTTGTTTTTGGGGGGGGGGGTTTCGTAACGTTTCAGTTTATGACGGTGTACGTGTCGTCTGAAATGTCGGTTAATTGAACGGCTAAAAAAAACGATTGCTACGTCCTCCAGATATTCCAACACGATTCGTCCTCTTGACGTCGGAGCGGTGAAGTCTCCAAGGGTTACCGGTTAGTTCTGAAGCAGATGTTGTTCTGTCCTAAAAAAAACTAAAACTAAAACAAGGAAAAACTCTTGCTAGATTTGACCAGGCACTGCCAAAATGTTAACATTCACCTGTTCATTTATTTTTTTTATTTTTTTCATTACTGCTGCGGACACCTTTCCTCTCCTTCTGGACCAAATTAGAACCGTTAGTTTAAACCATGTCGTTCACCGGATTTAATGATGTCGAGGTAACTGGTCGTTACCGTTATTTGCAGATTTTACAGTGCCTTGCCGTTTCTCTTTTTAAGATGCAGAAACCACATACTTTGCAATCCCGGGATCAGAAAGCATCGAGCTTCCTCTCTCTCTCTCTCTCTCTCTCTCTCTCTCTCTCTCTCTCTTTCGCGCTCTGATTTATTTTCATTCGAGATTCCTCGCACTCTGATCCTTTCAATTCAGTATTCAGATGCTAAAAGGAGTTGATCCCAATGTTACAGACCCTAAAAGGGAAACCGTCATTTCACAGTGGACAGAGTCTCGGTACGCCAAACACCAACCAAGCTGATTGTCTGCTATCATGCCCCGGAGCCGGCATTTAGTTGTTTACAACGATGTACATTAACTTACTGAAGAATGTTTTCTTTGTTTATTTCCGTTCTTAAGTGCCAAGTGTTGACGTTCGGTTGCCCATCCAGACTTCGATCGATGTAGCTAGCATCATTTTTTCTGCAGAAGAGTGCTGTTATTGTTATTGTTATTGTTATTATGATTATATTTTTTTGTCATTAGAACATATTCAGATGGTGTTGTGTTTACAAGGTTCTGGGCTGATCACGGCGAAGCAGCAGGTGGTCAGTTGGACCGATTTGTGTTAATCCCACTTATTTATTTGTTAGAGACTTGTATTGAGTGGCACCTCCTTGATATATTTCCCATCATATTCAGTTGATTTCCTATATTTTGTACCAGGAAGGATTCTGTGAATGTGATGTGTTGGGGGGGTGGGGGAGGGGAGGGGATGGGGGGGGGGAAGTTCCCCGAACCATTTTGACCATGTTGTGCTGTCATGTTGCCGACCTGGAAAAAGTATTATTTGTGGTGGATCGCTCTGGTGTTGTGAATTCAGTTCTGAAGTTGCTTTTATAAGTTTGTGTAAAAGGAAGAGAGGGAAATTTAAAAGAAAAAAAAAAAAAAAAAAGAAGAAGGGGAAAAAAAAAAAAAGTGCTTTGTTTTATCTTCTCATTGTTCCACCATGTTTGTTTTCTTTACTCAAAGTGATGGTGGCTGTGTCACTCTTTTCACTTTGACCATCACTATTAAAGAAAGTCTTGCTGGTGGCAATGCAAGCTGTTCAGTGTGTGTGTGTGCGCGTCATCGTCTGTGTGTCTAGTTTTCCTTCTTATGACGCTCGCAAGAGGCCGAACCTCTGACCCCTAAAATCCACCACAAGATGATGACGGCAGAGTGGCCCATACACATTTGGGATGACAAAACAAAGAGTACGCATTTCCATGAAGCCAACAAATCAGTTGAGCTAGATTAATATTGTTGACATCCTCCTCTGTCTAAAAATATATCAATATATCGCTGTACCAGTGTTTAAAATCAGAAAAACAAGTGGTTGCCCTGTGGTTTTATGATGCCTTCAGGTGCTCCTTGTAAATACCTATATCGAGTAGGAAATTCAGTTGCTTTAGGGAAGACAAGAAAAACTAATTTAATATAAATCCGGAGGGCACAGAGCTGCTTTGTCATGCAGGTTTTGCGTATGTGTGCGTGTCTGTGTCGTAATGAGCGGAAATAAATGTTATGTAAATATTTTGAACTGTCGGCTGCCCAGTTTCAGGAGGATAACACTACACAGGCCCTATATTCACGAAACAAATGTTAAAGCATCTGAAACTTCAGAGGAAAGTAATAAAACATACATCAAAACAAATTAAAATCAGAATTTTTAAAGTTAGTGACAGAGCTTTTAATGTCTGCCACTAAATGTCACATCTCAACAACTGTGCCACATTCAAGTGTAGTGAAACAACAGTGTTGTGAAATAATTGTCCAAAAAAGGGCAATACCTTTAATGTGCTCGTATACAATATGAAGATAAAAAAGTTATCATAATTTAAGTTTTATAAACTACTACTCACTGAGCAGCATTATTCCACAACCGAGGGACTTTAATATACTGATACACTATTTTAAAAACCACACAAATACAAAACTAATAAGCATAATGGAAACGAATGTGTCCTTGTGTTGCCTTTGAGTGTATTTCCTCGTACCATCTGAACTTAAAAGGTCTCTGATGTCCCATTTTACCCAAACGCGGCACGACTTCTCCCGTGTGGGCTGGTTCAGAGCGCGCCGTTCCTCGTAAATAGCGGTCTGTCCGACGGCCCGTGAAGGCACCGCAAGTCCATCCTTCCCCATCAGCAGTCCGGTCAACAACATTTCTCTCCTGCGAACTTCGCCGACTCTCTGCGGTTCAAAAAGCCCCGACATGGATGCCCTGAAGTCGGCCGGGAGAGCGATTATCCGGAGCCCGAGTATGGCGAAGCAGTCCTGGACCGCAGGCAGACACAGAAGTAAGAAAGAGTCGTTTATTCGAGAGGAGAAAGAGGGGGAGAACTGGTGTAAATAAGGGGTTTTAGCTCCAGCTGCATTGTCCAGGTTGACGTTACAGCTGTGTCCGATTTATTATAATTATGCAAACGAAATGACGGGTATTTAACGGTGCATTTGTCAGCAAACTCTACCAAAAGTTCAGCGTTTTGTTTCTAACGCGAAACGGCTGCTGCAGACAAGTTTGACATTATTTTTAACTTGTGTGTGTGTCAAAGATATAAATATGACTTTGTTTGGTAAAGGCACTCAAAACTGCCAAAATACTTAAAGAAGCGGGTTTATTTCTGGTGTTTTGGTTCCGTTTTGTGGAGGAAAATAAAGTTGTCCTGCTATTTTATACCGTCTGTTTGTTTGCAATGCGGTTGATTCTTGTTTGAGGAATTTTCCGGAAATAAATGTTGTTTTTAAACCAGGCAGAAAAAAAAAAACACAAAAAAAACAGGACACTTTTTTTTTTCAAGGAAAACTCTAAATATCATGTTTTTTTTAATTTATTATTATTATTATTATTATTATTATTATTTGTGGAGTTATCTCCCTCTCATGGGATACTTAAATCACATGTTTTAAGAAAAGTCCCTTGTGTTATTGTCTTATAAGTTCTCTCACTACAGCAGTCTTATTTGTAGATAACCCCAATCTCTTGTTTCCATCCACAGCACAGAGGCAGTGCAGAGGTCAGGGTCAGCACCAGAATTTACAGTGTTTTTGTGTGTCTTGCTCAAGGGCCCTTCAGCAGGTCAGGTCCAGCTTGCCCACGATGCAACATTAACATGAAACTCTTATAAGGCACTCTGGGGCCCATTGTAGCACTCAAGGGCCACTTTGTAAGCTAAATCTCACTTGATCCTGGCTGTAAAGTCCTGGTCGGGGGGCCGGTGGGGTCGGGGGGGGGGGGCGCCCTGAAAGCTCCCCTGCCTGTAACCAAGACGACAAGCCAGGAATGCTGCGAGTCAGTCAGTGCAGGGCTCCTGGTTGGCTTGAGCTCAAGCTGGTCTATTTTAAATTCCACCAGAGAGGACATTGGGAAGTATGTGATCATTAGAACATATTGGGTGGAGTGTGTGTGTGTGTGTGTGTGTGTGTGTGTGAGTGTGTGAGTGTGTGAGTGTGAGTGTGTGTGTGTGTGTGTGTGTGTGCGCGCAGTAGCCGTGCCACGGGAATTTGAGATGCACTCTTCCACGCAGATATGTTGCCAGCCCATTTCTGTGTTAATGGAGGAGGGCCAGATGTTAATGTCTTGGTCATCTGGGACGACCCCGTTTCTTTTTAAGCTTCCCCGGATAATACTTACAGAACATGACCGGTAAATTTATAATTGTACGATGTGTACTGATTTTTTTTTTTTTTTTTTTTAAATGCCCCTCGCTGAACAATCGGACAAGTGCAGTTCCAACATGCACGGCCTGTGTGGAGTGTCACACACCATCGCTTTTATTATGAGGCAACACAGAATCTTACAACAAGTTTGATAAAAGTTTTAAACCAGCCTGCTTTTTAATATGCAGTTATGCAGTTTTTTTGCTGTAACTGGGCTCTTAGTCTTATAATTAGAGAAATTAAAAGCTTCCTGTGAATGCAGCTAGTGACCCACTTGTTTCTAGAAGTGGTGTATTGTGGTCTAGATTACCAGGTCTTCTCTGGACTTTCAGGGCGCACATTCCTCACCGGCGCTGACCCGCATCGCCCAAGACTTCCGAGTCCGACTCTCACCTGCTTCAGGATCAGCCCGCGTTTTAACCTTCTTTCTTTTTTTGGGGGAGGAGGGACTTACTTGAACGTGGGATATCGGGTGAAACCAAGAGAGCTGTAGCTCCTAAGAACCAGCATTTTGCACAAATATATCCATGAATGTGTCTCTAGGCCGAGCCTCTCAACTCAACACATCTGCATTGAGGAGGGAACCTATTCAATCGATGGAGACTGCACCATTTTTATTTTATTTTTTTGAAATGCCAAAGGCCTCCCTGCTCCTTCACCACTCCTCCTGCTTTTATTGCCCTGGTTCGGTCGCCCTAGACGACCCGCACCGGCACGCTGCCAGAGTCGAGGAACCAGCCAGAGGGTGCTTGTCTGCAGCAAAGAGGCTTTCTCTCTCTTTTTAGGGACCTTCTCAAACGGAAAGCGTGTGATCATGCCAACGCACGGTCGTGGTCCGTTTTTTTTTTTTTTTTTGGCAAATCGCTGCCAGGATGGCGACATTTCTATCTGCTTTCATGAAGCCGTTGTTTCACCGGAGCGTGGCACTCGCTCTGTCGTTGGCTCTTCTGTTTCCGCTGGAACTCTCCCGCCATCCGTTATGGGCCGTGCAACGATTCATTATGAGGATCTAAGGATGAAGTCATATGTAGAGATATTGTGACACACAATTGCGTCGTCTAAATTGACAATGACAAGCACGCAATAACTTAAATTCCGCAGACAATTTAGATTAAACTCAGTTAAAAACGTTTGTCTTAATCTGATTACTCTATAGTTGTGTGCATGCACATAGACGTGGTCAGTGTATAGCTGGAAATATTTATTTTGTCTCTATATAATTTCACTTCATGTGGCACTTGAGTTGTTAATTAAGACAAAATACTCCAGTACTTTTCATTTGTCAAGTATTTAATCACACAAAAATAGGTTTTACCATGTATGTATGTATGTATGTATGTATGTATGTATGTATGTATGTATGTATGTATGTGCTGTATTGTGATTGAAGAAATACACTTTTTAGGCAACCAAAAGAAAATTACATTTAACTTTCATGAACTGAGAACAGGGTTAAAGTTATAAGATGAAAACTCAGACGACATCGTGGTAGCGACCTGTCAATCACCTTGTAGCCCCGCCCTAAAGCATACCCTGCTTTATGGTCTGTCTGACTCTAAATGGACATCACGCTGTATTGAAGAAGACTTGAAACTAGAGCTTGAGACCATAAACTCATTTTACATGTTTACAATGTTTACTGAGGTGATAATCAAGAGAAGTAGGTACTTTTTATGAAAGCCTTCTCTACAGTCTGACTTCTTTTTGCCACCAGAGGAGTCGCCCCCTGCTGGCCAGTAGAAAGAATGCATGTTTAGAAAGAACCCCACACCTCCTGCGCACAGACCCTGCCATCTAGAACCAGGTTTATGATATTGTTCTATGCAGGATGTGTGTCTGCCCTCCATCATGCCGAGGATAGATCTGTTGAGTGGATACTTGTGCTGTTGAAATTTATGACTGCTTATAGGGCCTCTCAAAATTAAGTTATACAAACACACTGGCTCTGCGGCGGCCATAACATGAGAGGAACCGAAAAGGGTTTCGAGCTGTGATCCATGGTTTTATTGCTTGGCAGAAGTGACGGGGCAGATGGTCTTTTTATTGACATTTTATGTTGTTGTTTTTTTTGTCAAATCAAAATCCAGCTAACAGTTGAAGAAATATGAACCTCTGAGATGAACAAGTTGTCAAGTTTTTGGTTTCCTTTGATAAAATAAAACACAAACTGCATCAGGAGTTGCGATGAGCCTGCTGTTGAACCAAGTGACTCGTGTGGAGACACCGAATTGACAGATTTCGGCCTGTTTTTTAAGAACCCGCTGGTTCTTCCAAGTCATGTGACTTGGTAAGTCTGTTTTGCATCATCACAGTTATGGAAGTTTGTGTTTATTTGGTTCATCAACACTTCAGCCCGGTGAGTTAACTTGAGGCTAAATGCCTCTGAAATGTTTGTTTAACTTTGCAGCTGCAGAGACTTCCGGGCCGACGCGTTATCCCTTTTTTTATTTTTCTCTCTGCGTCGGTAGAAACCAGCACAGTAAACGCTTGTGAAACCTGTGTGGCTGTAAATCTGTGCAGCTGAAAGAGAAGTCAAATGGGGGCAAGGCTTTTTTTGTTTAAAGGCTGTTTGGCTCCGTAGTGGTCCCAAGTTGTAGGGCCACAGTTGGTTGTTTCCACGGTGATTCAGTGTTTGGTTTGGAGTCACAAATCAGCCGGGATGTGAATTGCCCGTCAGTTGGACCTTTTATTTTTTTTTTTTTTTGCATCAGGACGTTTGTTGCCACAGTGCTCAACAAAGGCTTTGCACTTTGATACATGAAATGGATACTCCTCCATTAGTGTTGGATTTGATAGATGACTAAAGAGCGGGTGGACCCCCCCCCCCCCCACACACACACACACCTCCCTCCCCCCCCTACACCCCTCCCATCCAACACACCTCCACTTACCCTGCCATCAGAAAACTCTGTCCTGTCCCCCCACCCCCCGCTGGAGGATCTCCAGACAGATGGTGTATTTCCAGCTCGGCTCCCACGTCCACACAGCTGTTTCCCTTCAGGTGTCGCTCCCGCTGACCTTTGATCACGGAGCCGTCCACATTCTCCGGCTTAGCGGTGTCTGGTACTGTACCAACACGCCGCTGCCGCTTTCTCAGGGTGTTTACCGCTCAGGGCGGTCCTTCGCCGTCGTGAAGGTTTGGACCTTTTTACCACAGTTGGTCCACAATAGAGGATTCTGCTGAGGGGCCTAAACCTGCAATGAAACCCGCTCCAGTCAAGCTTTTTAAACGGTTGTTACAAGTCGTTGTAGTGGATTAGTCAACTAGTCGATTTAAGATTTCTTCTTATTTCAATAAATTTATGCGCACATCTCTGGTACAACTCTTTGTTGATAAACTCAGCTTTATACATTTACTTTGATTGAAGACGACACTAGTTAAAATAATTCAATTATTTTGGGTTTGAATGGAAAGTTATTTTTCTAGTTTCTTTTTTTTTTTGGTTAAGATAAGAGAGAAAATATTATCCTTTATTAGTCCCCCAGCAGGGAGATTTGCCGTATTACAGCAGCAAAGTGGATAGTGCAACAATAAGTATAATAATACAGTAAAGGTATAATAAATATGTAAACTAAGATACACATTATTGCACATATGAAAGATTACATATTGATATTGCACAGAGCTCTACATTGATATTAGTATTAAACATGAATGAATGAGGTATGTGCGGTCTACATGGAGTCGCGTCTGTAACTGTCAACCTAAAACCAAAATATCTGCTCTTTATCAGCCACGATATGTTGGTGACCTTTTTTCAAAAAACTCTATTCTATGTAATCTCGTTTGTCTATTTGCGGTTTTGGCACGAAATGTCAACTCAACAATTGGTACAAGTAAACTTTCTTTTTTTTTTTTTTTTTTTAAAAAACATTATCAAGTGCTTTGCCACTTAAAGCCATAATGAAAGCCAGTAGGCAGATATTAGAGTCCGAGCCGAAAACATTTGAGTGGATCGTCATGAGATCTGCTACAGGGCTGTAGAGTCTCGTTCTGATGACCCTCGAGGCTTCAACAGAGTGCAGGAGCTGGAATTAAAAAAATGATTCACAACACAAGTATTTAAACTCAAGCTACTTTTTAATGGAGGGTTTTCACATAGTGGTGTAAATGTTTTTTTTTTTTTTTTTTTTTGGCATGAAAAGGATTCTCGTACTTTGGAAAACGAATTCCTGCCCTCCTTCGTGTACAGTGTGTGGAAACATGCGTCTGCACGTGTGTGCGGTATGCGCCGCATCCCACAGGGAGCCGAATGCTCGGAGGATGGATTTCTAGGTAATGGGGATATTTTTTTCTGCTGGTGCCTCCCCTCACCCCACCCGCCCCCCTCCCCTCCGTTTCTTTCTCTGAGGAAATCTCTGTAAACACAGCCAGGGGGTCAGGGCCGGCCTGCACCACACAGACTGATAAGACGTCACATGCAGATAGCAACTGTTCCTTCGCCGGCTACACATTTTACATGGTAAACATATCGGTGTGCTCACTTCTCGATTCCTTGAACACACGATAATTCACTTTTTCTTTTTTTTTTTTTTTAGAGGGACACACGTGGCCTGTTGTCTTTCTCAGAAAAGACCACCAACACTTTCCTCTTATCACAGGATGCCAGAGTCCATGTACACTCGCTCATAACTCTTTACCTTTTTTCATTGTCGAGCCCTGTAAGTTGTTTTGGAACTGGAAGTATTTACTTTACATAAACCGTACCTCTGACCTACATACCCTGTTTTGCCTCTCCACATCAGGGAGCGAGCAGATGAAATGTCTCAACTTTAAGTTCAGCACGGGCTATTTACATTTCCTCTGATTTGTGTTTTTCTCAAGCTCTTTTGAAATTATTTATTTTGGAACATGAAGTGGAAAGGAGGGAAGAGCGGGCGAGTCTGTGGAACTGTAACCAACGGATATTGGATGTGTTTAGCTTGATGCATGGGCACAACATTTTTTTTATTTATTACATTTTTTTCTCCGTAGAGCTTCCAGAGAACTGGACTGACACGCGGGAGACCATCGTAGAGGGCATGACCTTTAACCTCCGTCACCTCGGCATGACACTAGTGGACCAGCCCAAGGGAGAGGACCTGTCAGCTGCAGCAGTAAAGAGGATCGTTGCCACGGTGAGGGCCGGAGCAATGATGTCATTCAGGATGTCGTTCAGGTTGTCGTACAGTCAACAGGATTACTGCTTCCTGAATTACTCTTTACTCCTAAAAGTACTAGTACATGCTGTGATGTCTTGCACAAAACATTGCCCTTGTTGGAACGCTGTCTCTACAAAATCAATACTTTTTGAAACGACTAACCCCATCAGTCGTTTGTTTGATCGGGTCTCCCCCTCCCCCTCCCTCTGCCCATCTTCCCATGAACTCAGTTTTATTTTATTGTTTTACATATATATTTATCATAATTTCCTTTTTTTCACTCCTTTGGTTAAACAAATAGTAAACGGGTATAAATCTGGCACGATGAATAACGAGTGATTAAACGGATGGCTTGTAATGTGAATACCTGCAATTTAAGTATTTAAAAAAAAAAAAAAAAAAACTATCAATCACATTTTAAGTGCATCCAGTGGTTTCTCAGGCTTGTAGAATTCCCCAACTCAAAAAGCTATTTTATTATTTTGTGTAATAATTTGTTGTTCGGAATATTTTCCACACTTCTTTTAAGTGCAAACTGAAAATGTGCAGAGAAACAGCTGGATGGAAATAGACTGAACAGCTTACATCACTAAAGTATAGTATGTTTAGTCCAGTGTGACCATTTATAAAATCCCTGTGCGGAACTTAATTCATAAAGTAAAATCAGTCGGCTAGATTAAAATGTCCACTCCACCTGATGAGTATTTTGTGCATTTGGGGATCAAAATGGTCGTGAAGCCTTTTGTATGTACTGAACACGCTCGCATGCTGAGAAACAAACGTCTCTTTTTAACAACGGTTTCGGTTACAGGCTAAGGCCGGTGGGAAGAAGCCTCAGAAGGTTGCGCTCAAGGTTTCCCCTCAGGGAATCGTCCTGCACGACAGCTCCACCAACAAACTCCTGGAGAACGTCTCCATTTACAGGTATGTTGAGAGCAGCGCGGTATGTGCAGATGAATTATTAACCGCGAGTTTACAACCTGACAAAGACCGCTGGCGTGCGGTTGATCTTGCACGCGGCTCGCCCCGGGCACCGTCCTCTAACCTGTCACCTCTCTGCAGAATATCCTACTGCACGGTGGACAAGCTGCACGATAAAGTGTTTGCTTATATCGCTCAAAACACCCTCAATGGGACCCTGGAGTGCCACGCCTACCTCTGCTCCAAGAGGAAAGTGGTGAGTCGCTTGAGTACAGAATCCGTGTTTTATGTTTAATGCATGATGAATATAAATTAAGTTCCAGTGCAGCGATTTATTTCGGCATCAGTTTGCTTTGAGCTTGAGGTGGCGTAAACCTCCCCTCGTGGTTGTGTGGGTTCTCTAATCTAGCTTTAGTTTCACTTCCTGAGTAAAAACCAGCGACCTCCCTTTCATTCGTTTTGAGCCGTCGTTTCTCTGCAACCGGGCTTTTTTCTCTCTCTCTCACCATAGCTCCTCTTTCTCATCATCCATTCTTAAGAGGAAACCCAAGAAGCCTCGCTCCCCGAACCGTCTGTCATCTTCGTGTGTGTGTGTGTGTGTGTGTGTGTGTGTGTGTGTGTGTGTGTGTGTGTGTGTGTGTGTGTGTGTGTGTGTGTGTGTGTGTGTGTGTGTGTGTGTGTGTGTGTGTGTGTGTGCAAACAGAAGGGCACTTTTCCTCTCGTCTTACATGCTTCCCCACTCGTCCCCTCTCTCTCTCTCTCTCAGAATAACATGATAATACCGTACTTCCTTAATACGTGCCTCTCTCATCTTGCTGATGGAGACCGTGGTGAGGAACTCTTTGTCCTCGTCTATAACAGCTCTTCAGTCCCAGCGTTGACTACTTTGACATGACTGTTGACCTTGCTGTCATTTTGATGTATTAAGTATATCTGCTTTCTGATTTTAAAATACATTCTCTATCCGTCTCAGTAGCCTGAGGTCTAGTTTTATGAATGAAAATCATTATTACAATTTAAATCTTTCAAGGGCGAATCATCCTTACTCTTGTTTAATTCAAGTTTACCAAAATGTGTCTGTTACCTTACGTAAAAGCACAGCAAGTAACTAGTCCGTATCTGCAGACCAGAAGTGACTACAGACTAAAGGTCTTACTGATTACATCCTCACTTTGACAAAAGTAGGAACAGGTCACACAATCCAGTGTCTCACATGAGACGTGCATGAATGGCTCTTGATTTGAAACATTATTGAAGATCATGTCTCGCATTATTCTTGTTCTGTCTATACCTAAAGCTGCATTTGGTAACTTTGGTAACACAAATACCTTTTTTGTCATATTTGCTCAAACTGTCACTATGTCCTGACGGTCGTACACGAGACGGATAATCTGTGAAACATTCAGCTTTCTTTGCCTCCTTTTAGTGCTCAGATGTAATTTGCAAGATTCCACGTGCTTCACAAATTATCTGTCTCAAGTACTACTGTGAGGATATATAGACCTAGTATGAATAAGATGTCCTTATTATGTCAAAGTGTTGGAATAAATGTTAAATATTTAACTGCAAAGTAGTAATGCGTGTTTGATACCTTTTTTTTGCATTGAATCATGAATCCTACTGGGATGTTTGCTGAAATTGGATGGCCCTGCCAAAAAAAACATTCCACCAGCCGCCACTGGTAACGCGGTGTATTTGTCTGTTCTCCAGGCTCAGGCGGTGGCTCTGACGGTAGCCCAGGCCTTCACAGTAGCGTTTGAACTCTGGCAAGTGGCCAAAGAAGGTAGGCACCAAACTCCCCAGCCTCCAGGTTCTGGAAATGACGCACGCCGTCTGCAAAGCACACGAGCTGTTGTTGTTGTTGTTGTTGTTGTTGTTGTTGTTGTTGTTGTTTCAGCTTCTGGGACTGTCTTGTGTTTTGTGCTGAATCAGCTTGGAAGCTCCAAGGACGCTGCGATCTGCTGTAAAGCTGCAATTGACACGTTTTTATCTGCTCGTGTCGCATCTCTTCTCTCTTCTAGAGAAAGGGAAGAGGGTGAAGTCCGGTTCAGCCGGGGAGGCCAGCAGTAGTTCCCGCTCGGAGAGATCGAACAGCTTGGGGAGCCTGAAGGGGACAGGTGAAGAACCAAAAGACTTGGAGCCACATCGATAGTGTTTCGCTTGTCGTTTCTTAATTTCTCGTGCAGCTGAGAACGAAAGCTGAGCTCTTACAATTTTGAAACTGAGCCTTACAAGTTGATAACAATGATAATGAATATAGCACACTTTTAAAATGCAGATAAATGTCAAAGTGCTTCACATAAAAGGTAAAACAATCATAGTACAGCGTTAAAACTGAACAATTTACACAAAAGAAACATGCAATTTACGTGGCTTAAAATAGAATAAATATGATTTATAGACAAAATATTATAGAGACCCAAGTTGAGTCTAATGCGTCCTGAAATCACCTTTTAATTATTTTTCTAATTATTTTGTCTAATGTTCTGATGTTGTTTGGTGGGGACATAATTATTAGAAGATTTAAATTGTTGAATACCAACACACAATCTAATCAGTCACACGCACAACTATACAGCATGTAAATAAAAAACCTTAAATCGCAGCAAATTGTAATCCCAAAGCCAACAGCTTCCCATCGTCTCCACCTATAACCCTGTGACTGCAGAAAATAAAGAATGAAAAGGATCAAATTAAAGTGCAAACATGATCTTAACTCCACCCCCTCTCTACTAAAAATAAAGGAGGATCAACACTTTTAATTTAGGGGAAGTGACTTTCCTCTGATGTCACCCTGAGGCCAAATTTAAAAATGTGTTCCACTAGTGGTAAAAAGGGTTGTTTTTTTATTTATGTTGTGAGGAATACAGCCTGAAAAGCCAGCATGCTGGCATGAGTGTTAACTTTAAGTCTCTTTACCATACATTTAGTGAACAGAGTACCTGTCCTTCCCTCACCTCTCATGTAGATGTTGCCACTGACAACCTGTTGGACTTTGACGACGGGGGGAATGTGGTCGTGGAGACCAACGGGAATGTAGAGGAGGATCAGCTGGATAACCACCGGCCCTCAGAGACCAACAATAACCCTGCCTGTGTAAGACGCTCCTCCCCTCCTCCGGCTCTGTGCTCCACCTATAGACGAGTGAGGCGACACGTCGCAACCAAGTTCTGTTTAAAACTTGTGTTTGAGAGTTGGATCTCAAGTCTTCTGTGTTTTCAAATTGATTTGTCTTGAAATATCTTTTAAAAAAGGGGGCAGTTCACCACAAATAACAAATACACATTTTTCCTCTTACCTGTAGTGCTATTATTTATGTATCTGCCATAGCGATGTCTGCCTTTTCTTCAATATAATGGGAATGTATTGCACTCGGCTAGTGGTGCTCAAAGCACTAAAAAATAAACTCAACCGTAGCTTTTCTGTTCGAGAGAAAGCAGATATCTCCAAAACTTGGTAACTAACCCCAAAACGATATAGATTGATAAATTGCACTACAGGTAAGAGGGGAAAAATTGGATTTTGGGGTATACTGTCCCTTTTTCATGTTATGACATTTAAATTCAGTTGACAATAACATGGGATTTCTTGGTTGAGTCTAACCGGTAGTTAAATGAAACGCCATCACCACACACACGTTTCTATAATGTTCACTGGGTGAATATTAAGCCAAGATTCTTCTTCTTCTTCTTCTTCTTCTTCTTCTTCCAGGAGACAGAAGATGGTTTGGATGAAGCCTTCTCCAGGTGAGATATGTCTTTTTTTAATATTTTTATCATAGAATGAAATTAATCCTCGTTGATTCTCTCTGCTGCTTGTTAAAATAAACGACCCAATCCCCGGCCTGGTCACACCCGTCTGTGTACTGTAAGCCACTCTCTACTGCTTTGCCTTACGGCGCCACTTACTGATGACTTCTGTGTACTGCAGAATACAAATCCTCCTGATTTCTTTTTTTCTTTTTTTCTTTTTTTTTTATTTGGAAAGCTAAACTTTTAAAACTGTCCTCAATCTGTGTGTTTGTGTCTCCAGCTGTGCTCTGGATAGCTATGGTTCATGTCCAGGTAAAGTAGAGTACCACTGTCGGCTGTTCCAAGCCTCACTAAGCGTAGTAGTCCTAATTACTAACCTAAACATAACCCGCTCCATTCTATCACCGCCAAACCCAACACCACCACGACGGGTCCGTAATGTTATCAGTAGCTTCCTGTGTCCTTTATCTCCTCCCAGATGGAATAATCGTCGACTGGGCTCAGAAAAGAAAGCTGATTCAAAGTAGTACCGTCGCCTCCCATCTCATATCACAAAAAATTGCCTTTTTTCTTTCCCCCACCCCAACCCCCCAATGACCCTCTTTATAGTCTGTTTGTCTTTCAATGAATGGACTGAATCAATGGGAGTAATGTGACTCCACCGCACACTGAAGGCCTTGTTGTGCAATTATTCTGTCAGTGGTCGCTGGTGTGAAAGGGGAGCGGCGGGTCACTTGAGCCCGGTGACGGATAGAACGATCTCATCCCGCGGTTCGAGTGAGCTGAAGGAAAAGGCAGAGCGCCGACGGACTGAGGGACCTTATTTAGAAGAGATTGAGGCTCTAGTTGCACAAAAGTGTCTGTGAGGCTGAGCTGCATTAAAATGATCACGTGACCCAAACTTTAAAAGGGAGAAACTCCGGAGCTACAGCTCCTCTGACTGAATGACTTTCGGCCTCAAGTGGAAAAGAAGAGGCTGATATCTAGACAGCTAGTTAACAAGCTTTTATTTTATTCCTATTTTATTTCTCCCTCCTCATGTGCAGCTCTTACTTTGTATCAGAATTCTGAATAGACTCCCAGGCCTGTTCATTATGTGGTGAAAAAGTAGTTAGTTTGGTTTCTGTGCAGAGTATTTGAAAAACATCTCTTCTCGAGGAGGTTTTGATTTTCTTTGGAAGTTTTTGCTTTTGCTCCGTGTAACACATTTTCATCTCCATCATTTAGGCTAGTTTTAAATCTTGACTGTGTCATAACTTTGTTCGTTCTGCTGTCTTAAAGGATGAGGCTGGCGTTATTCTGTATTTTTCTTATTCTCGTCATATACCAAAAAAACTACAATGAATGGATCCTACTGACAAGTTTCACCTGTGAATCCAAAGCCCGATCTTCTTCCTCTGAGCCATAGGCCTCCATTGTTGTCCAGAAACATCAACTAGCCAGACAATGTATTCTTTCATGACCATGAACACGAGCATAGGGGTGCTAAGACATGGCAGTATTGATGGTAACCGTGAGATTTTAAAACTAAAATATTGATATAATGGTAATAATGCACGCATGATAATATTGTGAAAATAATCCGGCACCTCTTAAATCATTTTACACTCGTTTTACAATAAACAAAGTTAAAGATGAATTATTTTTTCAATAGATAGCACAATAATATCCTTGTCATTAATAATTTTGTCCTCGATAATCGTGTAATGAAAATGTATCGGATCAGTAGTTTATTTTACTTGGTGCTGGAAAGGGAGGCCCACCTAGGAGAGAAACTAGACACTATCGCACCTCCACGTGCATTTACTTCCCCTCGCGTCTCTGCTAGAAAGAGAGACTTGTTAAAAAGCGGTGCCTTGCCCGAGTCGTAGACCTTCTACATCCTGACCGGCATCACTTACTGGTCTTGAAACTTTTACACCAGGCGGTGCAGAACCAGAACTACGGCAAGTCCAACACAGACGGACTCGGAGGGAGCTTCTGACCTCAGGATTATGAAGCCTGACCTCTGTATGTCCCAGTCCGGCACATCGTCTCCAGCAAATCCTCTGCACCGTCCTGCACATTGCAAATTTAATACGTTTCCTAAAAAATGCACTATCCACCCCTGTTAGAGTAGCCTTTGCTCAAACCTGCAGTGCAGCGTATTGTGGGCCATTGTTTTTAAAGACGTGTGTCAGCAGGAGCTGGAGGAGTATTGACTCACCTTTTTGTTGGCTTTGGTCTATGAATGGAGAAGAAAATAGAATTACATCAGCCTTATCTCATTTGAATGAGGGGGGAGGGGAGGGTTCAACATTTTTTGCGTGTATTTGCATCTGGGTGTCAATAGTCACTCGGCAGCTATTCAACTATTTACATCCTGCCAAGTTTAAAATGCTACTTAAGGAGCTCCTTGGTAGCCACAGACCATTGAACCGCAATGCAAATCTATAAAAAAATGCTACTTAATTTAGCAAAAGTTAGCTAATCGAAAGGCTTCCTGCCAGAAAGCCCCTTCTGGCAGGAAGATTTAGAAGTGTTAGTATAAAGAGTGAGCATTCAGGAGACCGAGGTTTGTGTGTTGTGAGAAGTTATCATTTATTTCCTCTTTCTTTTTCTTTTCAGTCAGTTTGGTAAGGTTTAGGGTCGGCTGCAAATAGCATTGCTAGCTTCTGACACCTGGGTGCTAATAGCATCTTTCTTTTGAGTTGTAGTTTTTTTTACAGGTCTAATCAACCATTAATCTTTTAATTTGTTTCCCCCCTGTGTCTCCGCAGACTGGCAGTGTCGCGTACTAACCCCCAGGTCTTGGACATTGGGGTGACGCCCCAAGACTGGCTCACCGAACCCGACTGGGACGTCGCCAATGGAAACACTCCCAACGGCCTCAGTCCGTTAGGGGACGATATCTTCGGCTTCTGACCACAAACCACACGGCAGAGAGAGAGAGAGAGAAACAACCGGGGGATGAGGGAGGGGGAGTGGGGGTGTCTCTATGTCTTCCTATGAATTAACAAGGCATCACTGTGTATTTAAGACGAGGCGGCAGTAAGTCCACAAGGGAATAAGTGTAGAGTTGCGAGACAACGTTTGGCCTCCTCACCTTGTTGCTGCACTCTTCACGTGGACAATTCCTCCCTCCTTTGTGGGGAAACAGCGCAGACTGCTGCCGCCGCACACCAAAGCAATAATATCATCCTCGTTATGGTTCCTGCATCTGTCCTGTTACTACACAAACATCCTCACAATCTTACGTCACCTTTTTTGTCGTTGTTTTTTCCGTAGTTCTGGCATCATACTCGGTGTTTTGTATATGTGTGTAGGTATAATTTATAGAGTTATAATTATTTTTTTATGGATGAAGAGTGGGATTTAATTCCGACTGATGTACAGACCGTATCCACAGGCCTTAATACCAGCAGGACAATCAGCCACACTACGTCTTCATGTTCCAGTGGATGTAGTTCATGTGAGGGTTTGGCCTTCCGCCACCTTGGATGTCAACTGAAGATCGTTTTACGTCTTAAACATGTAAAAATCAAGCTAGTTGTTGTATTTATAAGAACCCTTTTTGTAGCTGTGGCTCCTACGGGACATGTTGTTACAGGCGGTGCTATTTTTTTTTTTTGTCACCGCAATGTTAACGGTGCTCTCTCGAATGAAGCCCAGATGTGTTGAAGGTTATCAGATTCCGTTGTGGCCATTTCATGTACATTATAATCTACCAGCGTTATAAAGAATTAAAATATATTCCTGAATAAAAGAAATCTAGTCTGTATTTTATTTGCAGTTCAGTGTGAGGTTCAAAGATAATTTACAGTTTTACCATAATATTCAGTCGCTTTTCATTATTACCAAGGTTAAAAATCAACCTTTGAGCACAACTTTTAAGAGGAGACACCCAAACGTTAGCGTTAGATAAGGCCTTGTTTGCATATTTAATTTGAAATTAACATTTCATACAACCTGTAATACAAAAAAAAATGTCTTAATGTAAGTAATCAACTGGGGAAGTCTCATGGTGATATACTTTTTTTTTTTTAATCCTATTCACCAGTAGTGTCTTCAAAATGTATGGAACTTTACAAAACTTTTTCTCTAAATTAGTTGTAAAACTGAAGTTTGAACCTGGTTATCCAACGTTCAGATTTCTGTTCTTGCAAATTAACACATATGTAAGATAATGCCTCATTGGCATATTTAAACTTGCATTTTCAAAACGCTTGTCACTCAATTACATACAATAATTGTCTAATTGTAAGTAATCAACTGGGAAAGTTTCTCAGTGATATCTATTCGGTAAGATGTTTACCCTATTTTTCTGGTGTGTCTTAAACTAACAGACAGTACCATGACAACTGTTAAACTCCATCTGCAAATGAAGATAAAATTGCCTATTTGTAAAGCACCTTTCATACATAAGATGCACCTTTAAAGTCCTTTACATACACATTTACATTAAAAGGAAATCATGATCGATTCAAATTTCTAACACAAACAATTTAAAATGCAATAAAACTAAGCAAAAAAATAGAATATAAGTAAGGGAACAAAAAAAACTTGCATGAAGGCAAGGTTAAAAAAAAATCTCAAGAGTTGCATATTGAATATTTATGGGAAGGCTGCCTGTCCATACTTATTCTTGTACATTTAATGCTGTAGGTGTTGATGACAGAAGGCAGCGGTTATGACTATAGAGGGAGAGACCTTAACAAGCCACTAAATATGGAGCTGCTAAACACCATTCAGAGCCTCGTAAACTAGTAATAAAAATTTAAATATTCATATGAAAAGCGAGAAAGCCAATGCAGAGGTGCTAAAATATCATATTAGAGTATCTCGTCTATTGTTGGAGTGGTTGCTTTGACTTGTGAGAAGGTTATTTGGAATCGTTGTGAATGAGTGCATCAAATTGATGTGGAGTGGGCCTGTCTGACATTTTTCTTGTCCTACAAGGATGTTCCCAAATGATTCACCACCTGCTGTTTGATGCATGTGTTTGGATCCCTGTGTCAAGTCTCCCAGTGAGCGACTACATCATAGCCACCCTCGTCGTCACGGTTACAAGGTTACTGAGTATATTCACTGTCTGCTTTTGTTTTCCACCTGCAATGAGTTTCTGGTGTCTGAATTACTTACGTCAACGCCTGACACATGTTTGTTTTTGTTTTGTTTATTGGTACGGTCCATATGATTCCTCATTTTAGTGTCTCTCTGGGTATAACGTGACAATGTAGTTCTTAAAGGGGAACTACCAGGCAGCAAGCTCTGGGTCTGAAAAGTGAAGCCAGTGAGCGCTTTAAACCTGCATTCTTTCAAATCACCATCAGGGGGCGCCTCCTCTGGTTGCAAAGAGAAGTCAGATCATATCGAAGTCTATGAGAAAATGACCCTACTTCTGATTTATTACCTCAGAAAACATTGTAAACTTGAGTTTATGGTCTCAATCGCTAATTTCAAGAATTTTCATTTAGTAAACGATGGTCCTATTTAGAGTCAAACAGACCATAAAGCAAGGGTTTGCTTTAGGGCGGGACTACCTCTTGATTGACAGGTCGCTACCACAGCGTTGTCTGGTCTGGAAGGTGTCCTGTTATGTTCTTACAACGTTAACCCTTTCACAGTGTGTTTTCAGTTCATGAAAGGTAATTGTAACCTTTTTGGACCGCCTAAAAACGTCTTATTCAGCATTCGGTTGTACTTCGCTCCACCGATCGTGTCTCTTCTGGTTGCAAAAAAAAAAAACATGATGGCTACGGCCAAAATGCTGAACTTGAGGCTTTAAATGGCCACAAACCAATAGGTGATGTTACAGTGACTACGTCAATTTCTCCTTTACAGTCTATGGTAACATCACCTAAATAAAGAATTGTGTAATGTCCATGACCTATAAGAAAGTTAGATCAATATGAGCTACTCTCTCTCAAAGACAGAAACCAGAGACGTTTGTATGAAACTTGTGGTGTCGTCAAGTACTAAGTCTTGAGCTGTTCAATAGACAACAAATGGGAGACTGATTTTATTAGTTTTCTCATTTTAAACCAAATTAAGTCTATAGGCATTTTCAAACTTGCAATGTTTGTTAGTGCAGTAGCTGACAAGAAGTAAACTGGGACCAAAGCTGTTACCCCGGCAACCGAATGGCAACGAAAAGGTACCCCTTACACTCTGTGTCATCTGTAACATCCTTCTTAATTTATTGTCTCTTGAAAAGTTTCAGACTTTGTACTTCACTCTACTACACTCTAGTTGTTGAATTTGTGAGAGTTGTTCATGTTGACTAACATTTTTGAACTGCCTATTTAAAATGGGTGTAGTTTCCCTTTAAAACATGAGGGTGCAGTTTGTTTTTACCAGCAGCAGGGGGCAGACCTGCCCCATCCAACGAAGTGAAGCCCACACACGGTACAGTTAAGATGAGCCTGCAGAAGTAGCTGATGCTGGTCACATCTTCATCTCTGGACTAAGACGATGATGGTGCCGCCTGTCTAATTCCGTCTACTAAGCCCGCTCCCTTCCTGCTCCCATGTTCTAAGTGACAGTTTGGGTCAATAAAGATGTCACGAGGAGGAAAAACCAACCTTGTGTCAGACTGATCTTCGAACTGCCAGCGAGAGGACATGATGGCAGGGGTCTTCAGCCACACACACACACACACACACACACACACACAAACATGTTCCCTGCCATGTTCTGTATTCAAGCCGTGTGTGTGAACAGGAGTCTGGGGGCTGAAAGTCATGCAGTCCCCCCTTCTCTCTCTAACAGGCTCTGACTCAGTGAAGCTGGAGCTTTTTTTTTTTTTTCTTTTTTTTTTACAATTTGTCCCGACAAGCTTACTTAACCACCTGCATTATTTAACAGTCTTTCCTCAAAGGGAGCTCCAACCGATGAAAGCCTGCACAGTGAAAGCCAGCCAGGCAAAAGTCTCAGAAAAGGGGACAGATACCAGAGGCGGATACGCACTTAAATGACAATAAGGGCTTCAGATTCATCGTGATTATTTTTTTAATCAAAGTCAAGTGATTCTGGATGGGCGAGAGCAGCAAAATATGAAGTTTATTTGCAGCAAAACTCACTGTCTGAGAGCCCCAGATTAAACCAACTGGTTCTCCTTTTTCTTTCGCCGGTATATTTTTAATGACACAATAAAGTGTATAAGGTTTCTTCCAACACCACACTGGTGAAAACCTGTGAAAAGGAAGCACTTCTCTAAAATGCATGACTCTAAAATCCAGACTCTTTGCACATTTTTTAGTCTGACCTGTTTTAAAAAGAATTAAAATGTACTTTTCCTGAATGTGTTTCCTATTTAATGTAGAGATGTAGAAAAAAAATATGAGTATACAATATGTGTAGGATTAATATATAGGAATGAATAGTTTGACAATTTAGGAAAGAAGCCTCTTAATTTTCTCACAGAGAGTTTAGTGAGAATATTGAGCTCACTCTCATATCCGTCAGTTGGCATCGCAAGCCTTAAACCTAAAAAAAACAAAAACAAAATAGAAATGAGTCAGCATTTTTGGACTTCCATAATTGGACATAAAACCCTTCAGTAAATACTCCTCTTGCGAATTTTGAAGCCTTTAAAAAAAGGCGGTTGCTAACAAGTTGCTAAATGAGACTACAAAACGTCGACTAGTCCGCCTTAAGAGCCGCGTTGTGTTTATACTCGAGCTCATGGCACCGTGGTGTAGTTTGTTTATAGCCTAGCGTCAGCTTTTTACTTCTAACGATTGCATTCACGCTTAAAAAGTCATAAAAGTAGTAGTGTTTTATTCAGCCATCACACACAATACAATAAATAAAGCCTATGTACAATCTAGTATACAATATGACTGAAAAGGCATAGGCAGAAGCATAATGCTTATATATGCCTATCCTACATTTTAAATATAAAAACACAAAAGTGGTGTTCAAATAAAAACATGTAAGTATCATAAACCTGAACGTATTTTCTGCAATAATCCACAAACCCATGGAAGGCGACGCTAACTTCAGGGCTGGCCTACAAAACATAAATAAATGCCATCCCTGTTGTACAAACACGCGGGGCCACGTGCACATGGAGGGAAAAAAAAACTGTGGACGGAAGTTTCTATCTCTCACTCAGCAGCAGAATCTCCTGGGTAAACAGACTTAGCAGCGGTCAAAGAGGGAATGCGGTGGTTACGTCCTGAACACAAACAGCGGTGTGTTGTTCAGCTGAGACGAGCACTGCGGTGAAACTGGCTCAGCGTGGAGTAAACATTTAAGCAAACTAATCCATAGCTTTGGTTTTTGCAGGACGATTAATTAATCTACGCCGGCTGCGAATCGATGCCATTCTTGATTCACATATCTAATAGATTGCATTTTAATGTATTGGAGCGGTTGGATGGAGAAGTGGTGACATTCATTTTGCATTGTTCCTCCCTCTAGGCAACAGCAGTGAGAGCAGGCTGAGAGAGAAGCAGCTGGATGGAGGGGACTTCGGAGACTTGGATAGGGAGTACGGTTGAGTTAAGAAGGACGTGTGTGTGTGTGTGTGTGTGTGTGTGTGTGTGTGTGTGTGTGTGTGTGTGTGTGTGTGTGTGTGTGTCTCTGTATGTGGTCTGGGTGGGTCCTTGTCTTGCAGACACCAGCGCCTCCTGCCATCCAAGGCTAGACGAGAGAACAGAAGGATTTGGCTCATTAGGCTCCGTCAACCTCCTCCGACAATCTACTGAGTCATCATCTGCCGCTACCCCATTCATTATAAAGCAAATATGACCATTTTATTTGACACAGAGCCATTAGCTCGTGTGTGTGTGTGTGTGCAGGGCCTAAGTGTGTGAACACCTGCGGTTATGTGAACACGGTCTAATTTATGCTTTCGGTTCCACAGGATGCCCAGAATGGTTGGGAGTGAGCGTGTGTGTGTGTGTGTGTGTGTGTGTGTGTGTGTGTGTGTGTGTGTGTGTGCGTGTGCGTGTGCGAGTGTGTGTTATGGGTTGTTATATTGATGCACGGCAGCTGCTGATCCAGCCTCATAAACCAGTCCTGAGTTTGAAGGCCTGGGCAACATCCATCGCAATCTCACCTTGTCACGCCCCCTTATGCTGGAGGCCATCTTTGGCCGCCCACACCCTTCATTAGCACTCGCAGAGAAAAAAACATCCACCGAACCCTAAAGTGATCCCATGTATCGGGCCGCTTCAGGTCTTTTCTTAACGATCCGATGGATGTGATTCAGTGCGATTGCATATTCAACTCAAAATGTTCACAGCCTTTCCTGGAGCCATTAAAAGCCACGGGAAAGGATTGATCTGGACCAAAAGTGGGATGTTTTCATTTTGTGGTTTGACTGCATTAGGAGAACTGGAATGGAAGTGTACAGTGTGTTCAGAAAGTATTCAGACCCCTTCACTTCTTTCACATTTTGCCATTCTTCTTCTTTGCAGATTGGCTAAAGCTGACGGGGAACCGCTGACGGACGTCTTCAGGTCTCTCCAGAGATGTTCGAGTGGGTTTAAGTCCTGGTTCTCAAGGACATCCACACAGTTGTCCCTGAACCAGTCCCATGTGGTCTTGGCTGTGTGCTCGGGGTCCCTGTCCTGCTGGCAGCCCGGTCTGAGGTCCTGAGTGCTCTGGACCAGGGTTTTCATTAAGGGTATATCTCTACTTTGCTCCCCATTCAGCTTTCTGTCAACTCTGACCAGTCAACGGTGAAGCGTGGCGCTTCCACCACCATGCTCCACCGTTGGGACGCCGTTGTACAGGTGATGAGCCGTGCCCGGTTTCCTGCACGAAATCATTGAGGCCAAACAGTTTAATCTTATTTCCATCAGACCAGAGTCCTTTAGGGGCAAAGCCAGCTCTCATGTGTCTTTCATTGAGGCAGACGTCTGATTCGTACCTCGACACGATCCCCTTGAGCTCTGCAGACGGCTCCTTCCACCTTTCTTATCTTTCTTTCTTATCTTTCTTGAATTTACCACAGCGCCAATCAAGGTGCAGAGACATCTCAAAGAGCGTCAAGAGAAACGGGGAAGCACTCGAGCTAAACTTCAAGTGTCACAGCAAACGGTCTGAATATTTAATCGAGTCAATGTGATGTTCCACTAATAAAACTTTCTAAAATGCTGTTTTCACTTTGTAATTAGAGGGTATTCAGTGCAGACTGGTGAGGGAAGGAGAATTAGGTATAATGACAAAATGTGAAACGAGTGAAGGGGTCTGAGTACTTTCTGAATACATTGCATTTAAGCACTTTGGCACAATTCGAGGTACTTGTACTACACCTGAGGATTTCAATTGTATACTACTTACTTACCATACCTCATATCAGAGGCAAATATTGTACTTTGTACGACACAAAACGTATCTGACAGCTATCGTTATGACAAACAAAACACCTGTGATGACAGTATAACATATAATACATTATTATGGATCAAACTACCCAACGGTACATGAAGTAGTAGAAATTTGCTCACCCTTTGACCTGCCACAAATTAATACATGATTATATGGTGTCAAAGCAGGAAATTCTGCTGCATGAGTACTTTTACTTTTAATACTTTAAGTACATTTAGCTGATAAGCCTGTACAATATCTATACCTGGGATGGAGTATTTCTCCCACTGTGGTATTTATACTTGTACTTAGGTAAAGGATCTATTGGCTGGCAGCATGGTTTGCTGAAGAAGACCAAATTATAAGATCATGGACCTTGTGATGGGATTGTTTACTCAACTTTCCAAGCTGAAGAATGAACTTTCAAGCCAACATAGACAATGAGTTCTTTTAATTTCTCAGAAAAAAATGGAAATTTGAACATGTACGACTCCATGACAAGTGGACAAGTTATCGACCAATATTTAATTTACATGGATGTAAAAACAAGACAAAATATAGCTGTGGATTTATTTTTCTGTTGATCAACTGATATACTATTCAATAATTAATCATTTTACAACTAGAATCAATCCTTTTATATATTTTAATTATATTTTCTTACATTCTGTTACATTCAGCTTTTCCCATCATGATATTCCTCTCACTGACAGAATGTACAGTAAACACCAAGACACATAAACGGTGCATTGAAAATATTTTATTTCTTTCCTGTGTTAATACATAATTAGACATTTATATTTTCATAGAAATAGCATATATACCATGGGTGTGAACAATAGCAGAGTCATGCTAGCCCTCATGAACAGGATTAATCCCATGAACATCAAGATGGTTCAAACACAGACGTCATGATTGTACATAAAACACAGACTCCATTATTCTGCTGTAAATCCATGCTTCTTGGTTATTTGCTTCGACATCAAGTACAAATATACGCCATAAGTAAACGGCCCTATTCTTTACTATGTGTAGGACCTCGGGGTGAGTACTCAAGGTTCTCCGAAGTCACATCCAGTCATGGACAGTACAGGCAAACCAGGGTGAATGGGATGACTTTAACCATTTTTGTAGTCTTCCATTGGCACATGATGATCAGGTAAGCAGGAATTTGGTTTAAGGCTAATGCTAAGCTCACGGTGTCGCAGTTTGACAAATTGCACTATTAGGTTATTATTTCTTAAGTTTTGGGGGCCTTAAACATCCAATCAAGTGAAACAATCGTACTTTGGAGGGATTGTGGAGGCAAGCAAGCGTTTGTTGGAAATAAAATCCAGGGGTGTTAATTCACTAAAACCTATAAATGATGGTAAAGTTGCCTTCGATCAGATATTATTTGGCCACCAGGACATGTCATGTCTTGTGTATGCCATTTTTAGTCTCCCGTTATGCTTTCCAAATACATTCCTTTGCTTCAATGATGAACCCCACACCAACAACATTCAAACATCTCTCTCTCTCTCTCTCTCTCTCTCTCTCTCGCTGTCTGTCACTTCCAATTTTACTCCCTCTGATTCTCTGACTCATCTTCCCCGTCTTTCGGTCTCTCTCTCACCTAGTCCCAAAATTCGCCCATGCCTCATTGGATGTTCACCTTGAGCAGCTGTCGAGTTGCCCCCTGCAGCCTCAGATAGACAGAGACAGATCTGTCTGGGCCACGTCTGCCTTCTGCTGCTTCCTGAAAATGTGTCAGTTTGGACCGCGGCCAGCCGGAGAATGGACTTGGTGCACGAGTGAGAGTTTAAGGGTGTGCTTGGGATTAGACCCGATACAGGACAATTGCCACTTCGGGTTCAATGGCATTACGGTTATGAAGCACGTTCATGCTTTTATCACTCACTATATCAGATTAATGTTCAATGATCCAGGGACTGTTGACCCCCATGCACACAGTTTAATGAGAAACTTAGAAAAGTTCATCCTGTCATGTTTGTGGCAAGATGTTCGACAGCGTGTTTCCTTTGATCAATCGCAAAAGAGAGACTCTGTTTTACAAAAGACATCAGAAGACGCAGCCGTTACTTTCAGAGAGTGTGACATCAATAGATATAGGAGCGGTCCAAACTTTGGAGCGACGTGCTTCTTGCCCTTCAAACTCTTTGACATGTGAGAAAAATCGCTTTTCAAAAACATCACTCTCTCTCTGTGGCAGCGGAAACCGCGTTCAATTCAAGAGTTGTTAGTCTATAAATTGACTTACAAAGACTTGTGCAGCTGCATAAATCTCATCCTGGCTTTAATTATTAATTATTTAATTATTTTTGTTGCTATTTTTCATGGAAGTATCTACTTCGCTTTTTTTCCAACAAGCTCTAATTGGATCCAACCAGAGGCGATGGAACAACACCACAATTATTGGGAGCAAATCAGAGCCATTTGCGGTGATTCATAGGTCTGGAACCAGGCTAGCCTAGCTTAGCACAAAGACTGGAAACAAAGGGAAACTGCTAGCCTTACTCACAACTGACTAGATTTGTCAAACAAGCACATTCTCCAAATTTGTGACCTGCTCCTTTAAAAAGTGAATGTTGAGAGTCGGGGCTGAGGTACAATCTATCAAAATAGTTTGTGCCATCTGTTGTCTGGTCACGTCAGAAAGAAAAGAAAGAAAGAGTTGTTGTGAAAGACTACACTCAAAGTGTTGCACTCGGTTATTTATATGAAAAGTGACAAGAATGAAAAAAAAAAAAGGGAGCTGGAGAGAGACGGGCTAATCCTGGCTCATTTCTCACCTCCACACAGCTGGCCAATCACGGCGTGACGTCGGTGTGAAGATCAGTGGTTTCGAAGAATTGTTACATATCAGATGTCGGAGAGATTTGTGAGTCGGGTTTCTGTATATAATAATCAAAGGAGAAGAATGGAAAGTATGCGTACGTGTGAAGAATCGAGAATCGTGTCTTTGTTCTGTTTTTCCTCCTTTGTGACAGAAAGAGACTAAATGCTTGACAGCCACGAGGAAACTGATTCGCCGACTGGAGTCTTTCCCTGCTTTCACCTGGTGCATCTGTGCAGACGTGAGCAACCACAACCACTCCGACTCCAGCGTCCTAATGGGCATCGCTCAGACGCTACCAGCCACACTCCCCCTTGAAAAAACCTTGACATTCAAATCCCGGGTGTCTATTTTGTCTGACGCGCTTGTTCTGTAATTCTGGCGTGTCCCACTAGCCAGCCATGATGCCCCACTTCAAGTATCATATGCTTCAAAAAGGTCTCTCTCTCTCTCTCTCTCTCTCTCTCTCTCTGTGTGTGTGTGTGTGTGTGTGGGTATTTTCTTTCTTTGTGTCAGATGGTTTTCTCTTGACAACCAGCCTCAGAGTTAATAGACCACCACCGGAGTCACTTATTCATTCTACACGGTCCTTTTTTTGAATCTCGTTTCCCTCTAGATGCATTTGTTTCACAAAAACCAAACCAAAAGGTGATGTCACGGATTCCGTCACAGCATCACTGCAACTGTTCATCGCAACCACTTTTAGATGTTTTCCAATGGACGTTTCGTTGAGCTCCACACGATTTCTTTGAAGTTGTCAGGCTTTCTCTTCTTGTACGACCCATATGCAGTTCACAGTGAAAATATGGGCAGATTACCACTCAAAATGTGTCGCAGTTTTTGAAAAAAGTTGGGTCCTTGACTTCAGACAGAGGCAGACAAAAGTAAGCTTCTCGTCTCCAGCCAGCAACCGTTGATGTCTATAACCGGCAGATTTTTTTCACCTGTGGCTAGCTAACTTATTCATCTCTAAACGTTAGATCCATGAGTTGATTGAAACGCGGCCTCTGGTTTTCTTTTATATGTTTCCAGCTGACTCGCGTTAAAACAGGTGCAGCCTTGAACATCCAATGATGGCTCCATACATGATATTGCCCTAACAAACTGAGGAAAAACGGTAGCATCCTCAGCAATCTTGGAACCCATCGGTCTGACGACGTGAAGCCTCTAGGGGTAAGCTCATGTCTAATGTCACTCATGTGACTATTCACCTGCATTCAACCAAAGCCTTCTCCAATGTGATTGGTCAGCGCTACTCGGACTACAACAAGCAAAACAGAACGCTTCCGATACCAAAATCTTGTCCCGTTGATTCTACATGTGAATTCAGGTTCTGTTCGTAGAGATTACACCCCCACCAGATGAACATCCTTGAAGAAGACACCCAAACTCTTAAAATGCTAAATATCAATCTTACAACAAACCGCACACACACGGCTTCAACATCGCTGTTCAGGGTTGGACTTAAGCGAAAAAGTCACCGTTTTGTGTCCTCCTTATATGTGTCAAATCTTGTTCCACCGCCTTTTTAAAAAGCACTTATAAAACTCAACCTTGTGCTTATTAATAGTGGAAATAAAGTGCTTCATTTTCCTTAGCTTTATCGTATCTCTACCTTTCCTTTCACTTCTCCTCTTTCATTGATTCCTTGATTCTCCTCCTCCCTTTACTCTATTTCACCTTTACTTGTTTACCAGGTGAAGCGTCCATCCAGGCCGGTCTGAGGCAAAAATAAAAAGGTGATAAATGAGCTGAGGCGCGAGGAATAGGCATTGAGCCGGGAGCCGAATGGGAGAGAGAGAAAGAGAGAGAGAGAAGAGCTGATGCGTAGAGGGAGAAGACGGCTAACGGGAGTCTGAGAGGGGAAATAATGAGAAACAGGGGAGAGGGAAGCTGGGAGGTGAGAGAAGTGAGGACAGGACTGGTGAAGGGGAGAAACCCGGGAAGGGTGGAGTGATGGAGAGCATTGCGACAGAGGGATAGAGAGCGAAATGGGAGAATGAAGGAGGATGAGGGTGGCTGGAGAAAGAGGAGGAAAGAGAGAGGCTGATAACGGAGGCTGAGGGGGAAAATAGGGTGCGCTGGCTGAACCGATGATTGAGATGAGAAAGTAATGGCTGACTCTCTCAGCACAGGGATGTATTTAAATAGGCAAGGCATTTTGTGAAATCCAGCGTGTCGGTATGTGGTGCTGATTAGCAGTCATCCCAACCAGCGAGGCATTCAGACATTCACTCATTATCTCTGATACGGCTGCAAAGGCTGCTGAGTTCAGCTCCGCGTTGTCCTGTCAGACTTTCTAGTGGACTCGGCTGGTGAGCGTCAGTATTCTGGGGTCGGGGTCCGACACATTCGCAATTATACGGAAAACACATCATAATTAATCAGGAAGCAGGAAGAAGATAATGAAGCGTTATCATTAGCTGGATAATTCTGATGAAGCCATTGATGAGGTGGTAACTAACCAAGTGGGAAGTGGGCTGCAAATAGTAATGATTTTCCTTGTTGATTAATCTAGCCATTAGTTTTTGCTTTTCAGGATTAGGTTGCCATTGTTCTAACAAATGTCATGAAAAGACCAAAACCGACAATTTGTAAGTCCGTCTCTCAATACTTTCCCACTTCCCTAGCCTGTCTGTGGCCCTGTAAGCCCATTTGTTCCTACTAAAGATGTGAATCTTTAAAAACGGCTCACAAATATCTAGTTTAATTTTTAAATAAAGCTCAGTAAATTCCTGTAGTTTTTAGCAAATGTTGACTAAACAGGAGTAAATATTTGTTCGGGACTATTTTCAGCTGCGTATTAACACACATTCTGTGCAACAGTGAGCTTTTACAGTATTGGGATGCTGTGGTAGGGACTCAAAATAAACGTGTCACTAGCTGTGTTTCCATTCAATTGTCAAGCTAATTTTTTTTAAGTAAACTTTTGAAATGTCGAATGCAAATTAGGTGTTTTTCCATCAACTTGTTTGGAGTGAATAAACTCGGCTACAGCGTAGTTTGGTCAGACGCTGGCGCTTTAAGGCTGTAATCTGCCAGTAAACGGGGTAGAAGACGATACTGTGAATCAGATACAAAACAAGTCAGCTGGCCGATTATCTACGAGACAAAAAGGGAGCGAGGTCTTCAGGAATTTCTTTCAGTTGGGCAAGTTTGAATTGTTCTTTCACGTCAGCTACCATTGGTCATGTTTCATGCTGTCCAGAGACGAAGACCAGCAGTCGCACGTTATGGGAATATCAAGGACGACGGCAACAGCAGAAACAGCTGATCGTGGGAGGTCAATGTTCTCTAGAATTTATTCAGCAATGGCATTTCATCATCTCTTTTTCAACAGATGCAAAAAACACCTCAAGCGAGCATACAAACTTTGAGGAAGTCCTATGGAATTACGCCGTTTCCATACAGCTTTTCTCATGCGATACTTTAAAATGCCCATTAAAATATCCGAATGGAAACACGGCTGCTTAGTGCAAGATTGTGGTTCATCGGTGTCTTTGAAATAGTTTTTAGACAACGATGGAGCTCAATGACGCAGAGCAATAACCTACTTATTAGTTTTGGCAAAACAGACAACACTTGTTGTGACAGAAGGATCAATTCATTTTTGATTTCATTCTTTTCATTCGATTTTTGACAAGAATGAAAATATGGAATATTGACCGTAAATTGAGTAAATTGAGTAAATTGATTTCCCCGATGATCAGTCAAAGATGATGACGAATGCCATCAGTTATCATACCCCCATGTCAATGGACACAATGACTTGAAAAGATAAGAATCTCATTTATCAGCATGTAGATTACATATTCATGCAAATTGTAATTGTCCTGCCAAGCTGCACAAGTTCTCCACAGTGCTGGCAGTTTAGGCGATCAACTCTGCATCGGGTCTTTAGCGAATCTACACCTGGATTTTATGCATTTTATTTCCCCTCCATCCCATTATAGCGTTGAATTTTAATGATAGTTTTAGAGAGAAAATGGTTTACATTTCAAAACAGCCACACAGCCGAGTGGATTATCGGTGTGCTTCGACAGCCTGGCATCCCTGCTGTTCTCCTTCTGAGCGGAAACCGAGCCAAGCGTCGCCCGGTGTAATACGTTTAATGAGGAATGATGCCCCGCATGTCCCCGTCTTTTATTCCCCTGCACATCCGGTTGTAGACCACAGATAGCATATGGCGCTGAATATGCAGTGAGGAACAATAGACCTCAATTTGAACCTAAATCTGTCATTTTCCCAGCCATGCCGATCTTTTCAAAGTTTGACACTGAAGTTAACTTCTGGATATCGAACCTGGAAGTTGTTGCACAATTTTGATGCGGAGCGAGACGCCACTGTGATAAGAGAGTGCCTGGTCAATCCTCGAACCATGTCTGAATCATGGCTGCATTCAGACGGTGTTATCCAACTCACGTAAGGAAAATATGGTCTGCTGTAAAAAAACGTATCACATTTTTTATCCCCGAACTGACAAGGGTGTTAAGGTTCCAGTTCAGGGGGTGGGGGAGGGGGGGGGCAGAAAAACAGATGCATCATTTAACTGATGACACAGAGACAAGACTCAACGTGCAATATTTCTGACCCAACAACAAAAATTATGCGGTAATCAAGACTGGGATTGTGAGGGCTCAAACAATCACAATAGGAGGAGCACCAAACGTCAATGTGCTTATTAGAGAGACACCGACACGGAAAGACAGGGAGAGAGATGAGCTGCTACACACAGGGCTGTAATAAAGACAGAAAGGAGGGAATGCGGATGGAGAGACAGAAAAAAAAGAGAAAGTCCTTTAAAACAGAGCTCAGCTTGTTTAGTTGTGTGCTGACTGATACCTGGACCTGAAGGACCAGCTAATCTTGCGAAGGAAACTTACATTTCTTCCATCTATTCCCAGTGATATGAACCAGAAGTGGTCCAAAAAATAAAATAAAAAAAATACTCAGACATTCATGATTGATGATCCGTTCCTGGGATTCGATGCCACTGATGAAGAGCATTCAGAATGAATGAATCAAGCCGTTCTTGTGAAGAGGAAACGATGTCCCCCTCCCATGCTTTGACCGACAGCCGTTTTATGTCCCGTGTCTATATCGGCTGTTCACTGAAAGTAGGCCAACAGTCCAGTTTTTGGTCACAACAAAGGTAAAAGTAGGTCCGTCCTCCTCTGTTTCCTGTTTGCGGCCTCGGATTCGGAAAGACCAGACTCACGTCCGTTGTTTTTGAAGAGCTCTTCCTTGTGGAGACAGGAGTCTCTGTAATGGTTTATCGCTTCTTCTGTATGATGGTGTCTGAGAATGGCTTTCTGTTGGTCTCAGGGTCTGGAGGAAACACATTTTACTGAACTTAATGAGAGATAAAAGGACAGTAGGAGTTCAGATATTGTGAGGACCGGAACCAAAAGTACTTTCCAGGCCAAAAATCTACAGTCATAATAGTATTTGTTTTGTAAATTTTCAAAACGTGTCTGTTGGCTAAACTGCGTCCCCCATAGCTACTGTTGCTACACCATAGCCCATAACCCATAGCTACTGTTGCTACACCATAGCCCATAACCCATAGCTACTGTTGCTACACCATAGCCCATAACCCATAGCTACTGTTGCTACACCATAGCCCATAATCCATAGCTACTGTTGCTACACCATAGCCCATAGCCCATAGCTACTGTTGCTACACCATAGCCCATAGCCCATAGCTACTGTTGCTACACCATAGCCCATAGCCCATAGCTACTGTTGCTACACCATAGCCTATAGCCCATAGCTACTGTTGCTACACCATAGCCCATAGCCCATAGCTACTGTTGCTACACCATAGCCCACACCCCATAGCTACTGTTGCTACACCATAGCCCATAGCTACTGTTGCTACACCTGTTAGGCTTTCCATTTCAGCACTGCAGAAACTGCAGCATAATGGTAGCAGATTTACGACTCAAAATTCGTATTATTCTTTTAAACAATGGGTTCTTGAGGTCAGACAGAGACAAAAGCAGGTTAGGTTGTTGCAGAAGCATAATAACAACATGGAGCAAAGACAACAAAAAAAAGAAGCCCAGAATTATGTAAAGAACAAAGAACAAAGTATTTACGTGAGGTATTACATAAGATGACAATGTCCTGTTCCTCACCTGTCCTGAGGTTCGAGGAGTTGGTTATTGCACAAGGCTATGCGGGGCTGGTCTTAGACGTTGCTGCGCAGTAGCCCCCCCTGTGGGTGCTCTGGAGTACTGCACTCTGAGGAGTTCTTGGCTTTGTCCTTGTTGTTATTGGGCTCGTTGTCCTTAATGATGTCATACTGGCGACAAAACAGAACGATCACCCCTGGGAGACAAATGCACATGATACGTATTTGTTGTAATAATAACGGCTCCCTTTTTACTTTGGTTTATTTTGTGCTCTCCTCCATGCTGAGGTCAGAGGTCAAGATAAGCTATTGGGGCAGTAATCCGGGAATGTCATATTTTTATTTTTTTAAGCTTTAATTGAGGTTTCTGAATGAAGCTTTAATGTCTGTCGTTATATTTTATATTATCGTTATATATTTTATTTATATTTTATTATGGTTATATAAATGTAATTTATGGTGTCGTTAGATTGCTGCTGGACCGCCCTGTTAATACAGGTGGGTGAGGGAGAGTAGTAGAAAATCTTGTTTTTGAAAGGAATAGTTTGACATAGATAGTATCGAGCTTCTCATCTCACCATTCGCAAGAGAGGGAATAACCGTGTCTCCAAAAGACAAAAAAAGTATTCCTTTAACAGAAATGTAAGAGCCTTATATCAAAGCTTATTAGCTCTAAAATCCCTGCATTAATCACATATTTCAATCAAATTCAATCTCTACTTTCCACATGGACAATGTATCTTAAAATGTACTGAGAACAATGTTTCAACGTCTACACTTCCATGACAACTGAGCAAACCTCCTCTGCTGATGAGGACCATGTGATATGACCAGAAGCCCCCGAACATGCAAGCAAGTGGATATTGGATGTAAAGAGATCGGCCAATTTCAACACAGTTTTTTGCATTAAACACTTTAAATTTGCTGTCAAGCTTGTAAAAGAAGCATTTAAAGCTACTATGCTGCTGTGTTTGTTTTACCGCCCTCCCTTTATAAGGCTTCTTCATTTCTCACTTCAGGAGATTTGCTGGCTTGGTTTCCAGCCCTATACACCGAGAAATACTGATAACCAGCAACACGTTTTTTCCAATAACGGGCGGAGGAAGTAATGATATGTCGCAATTTATCTCTATTCATTCAACTGCCTTTGATGTGTCAATAAAGCAGAACGAACTGAAGTGAGAGCGAAACAGGAAATACAGTGAAACGTACAGACGGAGATATGAACCTGATGACAAGATTGCCATGTGAGGCCTGCCTTCAGTCATGGAGAGTAAAACACAGCAGAGGAGAGGCAGACGCTGAGAGCGATAGAGAACTAGCACAACAACAAAAATAAAAAGAAGAAAGAAGAAAGAGAATAATTCATGACGGCTGAGGAGCGTGTGGAGGAATCTGGCCTGAACGGGCTTCAGTTCTGCTTAAGTCAGACTCTGCTCATCTGATCGCTACCAAATAGCAAGGTGATTTATCTCACTGTGATATCCCCCACCAGGCCCAATTAAAAGCTGAAGAACACAATTCACCATCAATTTCTTTCACCATCCTGCGGTCTTTTTTTCTTCCTCTTCTTAAGACTCAGTTCTTTTCTCGATCTTTTCCCTCCCTCTCCAACTCTCTTTGAATCTCAGTGTCTCGTCCTCTCACGGGTAATTTCAGAGGGAGATCTAAGCCGCTTGCTGTTCATGTACATGCCATATACAGTATTTGGGGCCGTATTTGTATCTCATTACACTCGGTTAAGTGGGTTAGGAAGGAATATTTGCAGCCGTGTTCTTCTGTGAAACAATGCTGGGATGAAAGGAGCTAATGACTGGGAGGCTTAAATAGGAAGCAGCCACAGTCTTGTAAAAAAAAAAGAAGAAACTGTATTGTTGTACAGATGCAACAAACTTTGCAAGTGGCCACACACATATGTGAAGCCCTGGAATAAAGTGTCCTTGTTATTTATCCTTAGTTAGGAACCAAACCGGTTAACGCACCCATTGGGAAAGAAAAGTTAACTTTTATGTGAATGTAACAGAAAGCTAAGTTCACCCCCTCTGGCTGGCATCAATATGGTCTCTAAACATGTGAATCAGAGCTTCTGCAGCTGGTCGGTTATATTGGTGACATTGAACCCTAAAAATTGCTTCTTGTCGAAGCGAAAAACTCAAAATTCACAATGACTCAAAAATACGCAGTACTTAAAGTTCAGTGAAAATATCTTACAGATTGTTTTTGGTGTCAATTAGCATTTGAATAAAGTTTGAACAATATCTAAAACGTAAATAAACCTTCATTTGATTTGACCCAGCTACCTATCTGTGACGGGTGGACACAATTTAAACCTTGATTTGAGGCTTTCGGGTCACATACGAAATGTTTTCATCGTCTTAAAGCACTGCAGGGCACCAAAACAGTCATCGGAGAGAGAGATTACTCCACTGCCAGCGTGTTTGTCTCTTTATGGGCCCTCAGTCTGAGAGCTTATTTGCCCCAAAGACAGTGTATCCCTACGAGGTCTGCAGTGATAAATGTGCGTTGCTGAGGAGGAAGATTACCTGCCCACATGATGAGCACCACTACAATGATGATGAGCTCTCCAGCCCTCAGCTGAGCAGCCTGACCAACCTCCTCCATCGTCACTTCGTCTGGAGAGAGAACAGACACACACACACACACAGACACACACACACACACACACACACACACACAAAGAGTCAACAAAGTGCCACACTGCGATTCATTGTGCCAGAGAGAGAACGTGAAATTGCCATCATTCTGAAAGTCTGCAGGGAAAGATAAAAGAATAAAGCGGGGCGACAGGAGAGCACAGAGGCCGCCTGGTGTAAATTTTCCTTTCTGGTCATTGTGATTAAAGTTAAGTGAGCGCAGAGGTCTACAGAGACAGAGAGAGCGGGATCCCAAACCCCATCACTCACCGTGGTTGAAGGATCAGGCAGCTGCAGCATTACACCAGTCACAGGGTTAAAGGTTTCAACCTTTCAGCAGTTCTGGTGCTACCGTAAATTTCCCCTGTTCAAAACTTGGCATACAGCGCTGTTTAATATCAAAGGGGATTCATGATTCGCTGTCACTTAGATGTCTTTACTTTGCTTTTTAATTGGGGGAGTCTCCAGAGCTAGTTGAAGGGGGTTGGCCTTGAAACTACAAAACAATAAATACAGCATTATTTCACCATTAAAACAGTTTACTGCTGCAGTTCAAGGGATTGCCACAGGCAATCAAATCTCAATGCAATAAAATACCCATTTGGCAGTAAATAAGTATATGTATAAAATGGTACTACATTTCATTTATAAGTAAAGAAACATGAATATAACACTGTAATTTAGTCAACTGGAAAATAATGTTTTTTATGGATACATGGCGCATTAATCCCGAAATCCTGATGAAACCGTGGAGATTATTCTCACATATCTCACCGGGGGAGCAGGTTTAAACATTAAGTCAACATCCAAAGCTGCAGCTCAAAGAACAACACCAACAAACCGCTGAAGCATTTCAAAGAGTCAAAATGTTTCATGTTCCGGGTTCTTTTCCAGAAGTAAGAAAACCTCATTCAAAGCCGATTTGTTTTAGAACATTGACTGTAAACCACAAGAACACACTTTTTTTTTTTTAGAAAAGACAGATGACAGGCAGAGTTGAGTTTTCCCCATCTCGTCTGAGAAAGTCGAGAAAAAGACGGAGCTCCCGTGGTCAGGCTTGCGCGCAAGTCTCTTGTTTCCATGGTGATCGTTATGAGCTGAAGCCGAGGCCACAGGCTCGACAGAGGGGAGTGTAAATAGAAAATTACATGTTTCCGTTGTGAGGGAAGACCTCTGAATAAGATAAGTTTGGGTTGGTGGGTTTGACGTGAAGCTGTAAGTTGACGTCTATACGTCTCTCGGATGTGGAGGCCCGGACACCGACCCTTCAGTAGGATGGAGAAAGCAGCAGATCGGCGACTACCACGAGTACGCCGATACTCAGGAGTCACCTAGTTTCGATCTGTGAACTGTGCAGCTGAGGTTGTGACTCAGGCCAAGTAAACTGCTGATGGTTAGCTAATCCCCAAAGTCTCGTTTTCTATCTCTAAATGTGTTAAATGCAAATTTTTAAGTTGTTTAAAGGCCCCTTTGATGGAGCTGGACTGAGTAACAAAAGTAACGTAATGAGTCAATGTATTCGTATACAACGGTTTCTATAAAGTTAGTTTGTTTTTTCCCGTTTTCTTAGGAATGTATAGTAACACGACTGTTTGCGTTTAGGCAACAATGCTCTTTGGTTAGATTTAGGAAAAGATTGTGGTTTGGGTTAATAATAACTTCTGAAGTGTTACTTCAGTACAAAAGTTACGTGATAAATAAGTCATGATTGACTTCTGGGTTTCCACTCATCCACCCTCTCTCATCGCACCCACATCCCCGGGACGGATCTTCACAACGCCTACTTTGAGTGTCTTGGCATTGACCACTGACCCCCCTTTGCATCCATTGAGGGCAGCGAGCCGTCTGCGCCACGGTTTTTATGGCCTGGCTCGCCCAGGCGTCTTTCGTATCGCCCCCTCTACCAGACATCTGGCAGGGCGTTGACGCGTCCTGGCAGCAGCCGCTGAAGACGAGAGCCCCGGTTGAAGGTCTAGAGGATGTTTTTCCGGGTCCAGGGTATCCCGTGACCACGGACTGTATATAAGAAGTGGATGTGGTCCTCGTGACGTGATTTGTGGACTGCTGTTTTGAAGCCTCGAGTTCGCCGATTTCGCCGTCGCCATCTTGGAATACGGCCGTCGCCGTGTTTTTTTCTTTTGTAAAACCAATAAACGAAGGTTACCATATTTGGAATGCAGAGGAGTGACGTAGAGACGCTGTATATGGCTCTTGTAGCGGCATCAACCTGTCAATCACAGTAAGCCCGCCCTAAAGCATACTCTGCTTTATGCTCTATTTGACTCTAAATGTACCATAATTTGTTGTATTGAAGAAGACTTGACACTAGAGATTGAGAACATAAATTCATGTTTACAATGTTTACCGAGGTAATAAATCAAGAGAGAAGTAGAGTCATTTTCTCATAGACTTCTATACAATCTGACTTCTCTTTGCAACCAGAGGAGTCGCCAGAATCCATTACATGAGGACTTTTACACCTATTTGCAAGTGTGTAAACAGTATGGTCATAACTGGAAATGATTGCAAAGCCAAAGCATCTGTTCTTTGTTCTATGTTGAAAACATAAAGCCAAACAAACACTCTAGCAATTCCATGTGCCCGACAGAGCCCCCTGGTTGTGCTGGAAATCTTCCATACTGTACAGCATGTGAATACTGGAAGCAGGCTGCTGCTGCACACCTGTCAGAGATGAATTAAAGGTTGAAACCGGTCCGACAGTGAGGAGTCGCTGTAATATTTCACTGCTGTCAGAGATTGATTTACAAAACTGCAGATTTTGCAGCTCCTCGTAATTACACCTCAATACGAGAAATCAGATTTTCCTACATTATGAAAACTTCAGTGTAATATTTTTGCTGTTATTGGATGTGAGCTTCAGACAGGGAGATAGGCAGATGAACAGACAGATAGGAACACAGACGGTTGTGTGTTGTTTTGCATTGTGCCTGCAGATACTAAAGGGTGTCGGGCTGATTAATGCCCGCTTAGAAAGGGGAGGAGAGCAGTAATGGCTGGAAGATTTAATCAGCAGCTAATGAATGCTTCCACACACACACACACACACACACACACACACACACACACACACACACACACACAGGAAACTTCAGTCAAAGTCTGAGAAAACAAAACAAGTCAGCCCCTCAACATCAAGATAAATTGCACCGCTAAACACTTATGCAAAATACAGCTAACGTGACAAATATTTCGATCTAGCGCTGAGTCCTAAAAACATATTTGCATAACCCCCACTTCACCATAAATAATATTTGTATTATATTAACACCTGAGGTAGGTAATAAGAACCAAAGGCCGCCCCTTTTCCAACCGTTACGTTCATCAGCAAACTGCGATTCTTAATCCTCGGCCCGCTGACCCCCCCCTCTTTGTGTCCTTTCCTATAATACTGCAGAAGTTACCTGTGACAATTCCAGCTCTGAATAAAAAAATAAGACGCTAGCTTAGTCCAGCTGATGCAACGAGCAACGAGCAACGAGCAACAAGCAACGAGCAACGAGCAACCAGCGCGGAGGGAGTTAGAGTTATCACCAAAACGAAATGCAAATCCTCCTCACAAATAACCGCTTCGTCACACAAGCTTCGTGGAGGCCGCCTTTCCTAACACACAAGACTAACAAAATTGAATAAGCCTACACACACACACACACACACACACACACACACACACACACACACACACACACTAATCCTTGCTCATAGCCAACATGAGGGGAAAAAAATTCCCAAATAAAACGCAACATACGCAACAGCGGCCAGAATAATGTCAGTTGGCACGGCAGCCGTTTAAAATAAAGTGCAAACTTTTTGGATTATTCTTTTTTAGAAGTGAATAGTTCCTGTCGGTTCCCTGTAGCCAAACTGCACTCTGGGTATTGACAGCTGCTGGGAATCTGAAACATTTGGAGGAGCAGGTGTCTTTCCTGTTGGGACTGTGAAGAATATGAGCACTCCTATGCATTCCAGTTATGGAGGATGTTAAGTTCACGTTGCACGGCAAAATGAAAAACACAAGCCCCTCCCCAGTGTCGTAAAAATGATTTGACGTGCCTCCCCCATCTTGCAACCCCCCCATCCTCTCGTGAATAGCAACCGGTGCCTAATGTCCCCTGTTTCCTTATCACCTTGCTTCTGATGAGCGTTTATCATTTCCCCGGGTCCCTCTGAAGCAGCTGCTCTCGGAGCCGTAAACTGGGTCGGACATGATAAAATTGGAAGTACAGCAAAGGCTGCTCCAGATAACAGCAGCCTCCGCATTTGAGAATTAGAACGGGGCATTGTACGGGAGGTGAGGTGTGGGCGGGGGAGGGGGGTGGGGGGTGGGGGGGTTCTTACAAAGACAGCCTGCCTTTTGTTTGTATCAGATTGTCAAATAACCGTTTTCTTTGTCGTGATGAAGCATGGAAATGCAATCAAAACAGTACTCTGCGGGGTCATTGCCTCTCGTTAGAAAGCTGCTATTAAAATATGTGTGTGTGTGTGTGTGTGTGTGTGCAGGTACACGTGTGTAGATAAATGTGTGAACTTGAGTGTGTAGGTTTGTGAGTTTCGCAGAAGAGGAAATCGTTTGTTTACTCTCTCTGAGTGCTCCCGTGTTACGTAATGCATGATCGCTTCTGTATCTGTGTGCTTTTCTAATTGCTTTTCTATATATATAAATATATATATATGTATATATATATATATATATATATGTGTTTGTAGCATGTGCTGTGCAGAAGAGAAAACTTGCCCTGTTGGTGTCAGGCTCATTGTTGTTTTTTGGCTTTTGCCGATTTTCACCCCCAAAAAAATGGATGTTTTTTTTTTTTTTGCAAACGCGTTCATCACTTTAAGGGTTTTTGCACTGAGGTCCTCCTGCGGAGTTCACAGCTCAGAGCTTCCAGTAACAGTAAGTGAAGATAGAATTGTGGACAAATGAGCTGCTTATTATGCGCCAGTGTTTCTCTCGGTAAGTAAAAAAAAAGAAACCACACAGTGTTTGTGCTTTGAATTGTATTTCAAAAATTGATTTCACACCCAGATTTGTATAGATGTTGTTAAATTACTCATTTAAATAATAAAAAAAAAACACAGATGCAATTCCTTGACAACCAAATAAAATAGAAAAATAGTGAGTTATCGTCCCTCACCTGGGCTCTTGGACGCCATCTTCTCCGACTCCTTGGGCGTTCTGAAGAGGACCGGCTCGCTGGGGGGGCTGCTGCCTCCCATGCTGATGCTCTGAACGTGAACGATGTAGTCCGTGTCCTCATCCAGATCCCACAGTGCACAGGAGCGCGTGGTGGTGTTCACTTCCTGGATGAACCGCAGCATGCGGACATCCTTCTTCTGCAGGGGAAGCGAGGAACAGAAGGGCAGAGGTAGAGAAATCAGGGCCAGGAGACTCGATGTAATGTGATACTTTATTGATCCCTGCAGGGGAATTCTCTTTTTCTCTGGCACCACCTCGGCGTAGAAGTCGCAGGTCAGGGTTTAAACTGGTGCATCAAACCGCCGTCTGATATTTTGTAAGCACGGATCACAGCGGGGTTTGATTCTACGTGTTTGTGAAGTTCTTCCAACGTGAAAGGTTCAGAATCCGGCGGGAGAAACTGACGACTTGTCATTTCTTTGACACGAACGCATAACGTGGGCTCAAAGTAGCAACATCTGCAATCAAAATCACTCAAACTGAAGTCACAAGTTCAGCCGGCTCCTTCGAGGCCATATAAAAGGGTTTTCTACTTTGAAGCAAAGATTCCTTGGATCCATGCTCTATCAAATGCAGATTTCTGGTGCTCTCAATTTTCCTGCTGATGATCTCGCTTAAGAAATATTCAACACGCTGCCCTCTAATTAGGGGCAGATTTGGTGCAAATGAAAACCCGTTTCTCTTGCAAAGTTGACAGTTAAAAGCTGAAATTAAGTGTCCGGGTTTTTGTCCTGCAATGTAATCAGGCTTGAAGAAACAGAGTGCTTCTCTGGCCGTGTGCACTCTGATTGAAATGTAGGTTTTTATCCAGCGAGGACTGCTTGCTCAGGTCAATTGGTTCCTGCTAGTTCAAGAGTAAATCTCTCTCGGGGTCTTTTATATTTAACGGACAATTAAACTGGATAATTTATTGACCTTTCTAAACTGCACATAGACAAACGTTTGAAACGTGTCTGAAAGCAGAACTATTGGGCTGCAAAAAAAATGTACTAATCAAAAGTCAGTAACAACAACTACAACTTGAGCCTTGAACTGGTTGCTTTCGCCAATATTTCTTTACTTTTTTTGGCGAATTGGCAGCATTACAAATATGGCGAATTATCTGTTAACAGATCCTTTTTGCAATGTGCTCATGTATGTATAGACTACTATCACTGGGTGACTTTAATACTGAAGCAAACCTAAATATTTTTATAATTCTCAGGCAAGTTCTGGAGTTATAAGGAGCATCTTTCCTCCGTGTCTTCTAGGCAGATTTATGGACTTTTATTCCCGATTGGGTGTGAAAAATATGCTCAGAAAGTGTAAATCACACTGAAACATCATGCTGTCTATCACGTCTGTGTGTTCAGATTTGACGAAGTTATGACTCAGAGAAGGAGAGGGATGTTTCTAAGCTAATTGCATGACTCTTCTAAAGGTTTAAAATGAGATCTGTAGCACGTCAGCATGCCAAACTACAGATAACTTCCTCTTGTTTTTAGATTCATGCACCTGTCCCTTTCACCTCTTTTCTTCGCTTTGTCCAAAGATTCTCTCGACACACACACACACACACACTCGCATTGAGGACATGACACACACATAGAAATACCTGTTGGGTGATGGCGAATCCAATGACGGGGTCGCCCTCCAAGATTTCCCACGTGACCATGGCAGAGTTTACCTCAATCTCTCTGATGGTCACATTGAGGGGAGCTGACAGCAGGGTGTCTGACACACACACACACACACACACACACACACACACACACACACACACACACACCACACACACACCACACAAACAAACACATGTAGCATGGCCACAGGAAACAATTTCATTGAGAGAGACAGGTCATGAATAGTCTGTTGTTACATCTTGTAATACATAAAAAAAAAAGATCTTACACTGTAGAGCTGAACACATATCTTTCCCTCTCCATCACTTTCAACTCTCTCTCCTCTTGCTCTCTCGCCCCACCTTCCCTGAAATCTTCTCTTCCTCCTCCAACAGATTAATTTCTCTGCTTTCATTAACACCAGGCCTAATTAACCACACACAGGTCTCTCAACGTTTCCCTCGAACAGGCTCTCTCTCTCTCTCTCTCTCTCTCTCTCTCTCTCTCTCTCGCACACATTTCCTTGCCTTTACCGTCTCCTCTCATCTCGCTCCTCTTTCTCCCACGCACACATCTCATTAAAGTATGACTCATGGGGATGTATTTCCTCGGTCATGCTGCCAATTGATTTGAATGTTTGGGCTAATAAAAAAAAAAATACACATCGCAGAATTCAGTGCGATGTTTGTTGATCAGGAGATTAGCTATGACGGATTAAATTACAGCCTTGCCGAACTTTCATGCTTCCTTAACTGTAAAGGTAGCGCAGAGTGGAGAAAAAAACAAGAAGAAAAGAAAAACATTGGTAGTGTGTGTGAGAGAAAGTGTGTGTGTTTGTTTGTGTGAGCGCTGAAACCAACTCAAAGTCTTCTATGAACAGAGGCGGGGTTGTATTTCCCATGAGCCTGACTTGTAAAAGCAAAAGACGAGTAAGACCTTGTGTGTAATCAAATTCACACTCATACACACACACACACACACACAAGCACACACAGGATTAGCATAGAAAGGTGCTATTCTGTGCTACTAATACTCCATGATTTAATTCCATCAGAGGAGGAAAAGCGTCTTTTGTGAGGTGACCTTTGACCCCCATATCGAATCAGTTCATCCTTGAGTCCAGGTGGACGTATGATATGTTGTTTTAATGGGTATCGGCTACCCGAACCCATAAAACACGATGCCTAATAGCGTCTTTCTTTGTGAATGCTAAGTTAGAGACCACTCCCATTTTCCAGTTTTAAACGTTCTCCTCCAGGTGTGCACCCAAACAACCAACGGCTTCCCTCAGCTCCGTGGGGCATTTTAACATCTCTCAGCTCCCTGTTCTGGTTTCCAGGCCTGCGACTTCATTGTCCCACTTAAAGGTGTGTGTGTCTGCGTGATCCCACGGCGCCACACTGCTCTTTCTTCCTCTCTGTTTACCCTCCAGGTGACCAGCAGGAACTGCTGTCTGTCAGCTTTTCTTTTGCCAATTAGAGCGACACATTGTCCCCTCTGTGCAAATATTGAACATTAGGCCTCCGACTTGTTCGCAGAGTGGCTGGTGAGTGTGTGTGAGTGTGTGTGTGTGTGTGTGTGTGTGTGTGTGTGTGTGTGTGTGTGTGATACATTGCTACGACTCCCTGTTTGACTCGCTGTTTATCTTCCAGCACTCATGCACAGAAACAATAGCGGAGCGCGATCCATATCCATTCTTTAAGCTGCCAAACAGCGGAATCTGAAAGACTCCCTCTTGAAACTACATTCATCTCCAGCCTCAGGAAGCCAAATATTGAATTTCCCGAGGACGAGATGAATCCCAGATGTTTCTTATCGCCAAGATTTCTGCTTCTCAAAGGACTATCTGTCATCTCTCAGCTTATCGCCGGGACGCGATGTAACCGAGATCTTGCGCTTGAGATGAATGTTCTTCCTGGATTCAAGCGGCTGCAGGTTTTAAAAAATTTGCAACACCATGAAAGATAGATGAGTTACTCTATCCACCGTGCATAACATGATTATTGTATGATGTACGTTGGGCTTTCAATAGGAAAACCTCCTCCTAGTCTAATCTAACACTGTTTCATAACCCTCCAGGACACTGATGCATGTTGAAGCTGAAGGTTTTCGAGCAGCGATTATAGTAACCTATCGATTATTGTCTTGATTCGAGAAGATGACATCATCAAATGTCTTGTTTTGTCCAACTGGCAGTCCAAAAGCTAAACATATTCACTTCACTGTCATCCATGACAAAGAAATGCAGCAAATGCTCACAGTTGTATAACTAGGGCAAGCAAATGTCTGGCGTTTCTCTCAGATTCATGATCTGACAATCAATCAATCAAGTAATTGTTTGACCTCTAACACTTCTATAGTTATTTTAGTGTTAAGAGTCAAGAGTTTTTATATAAATTAAGTGAAAATTAGCAAGTGTGTGTCTCTAAACCAACCCCAGAGTGCAATAAAGATGAGCTAACCATTTCAAACTGGGGAGGAAAACTTACATAAAGCGCCACAATAGTCTGGATGTAGAGCATGCACATTTTTATTTGCCATTACAAGCCTCCTGCTTCACGTTGACGCGGACACATCCACAACAATGTGTCGCGTCAGGAATCCATTGCACGATAATGTAACTCCATGCATCACATCGGAAAAGCTCTGCTTCCAAACACAACAAACAAACAATACAAACAAACACAGCAGCCGTGCAGCTGTTTGATCGATCCCCCCTCGCCCCCCCCTCCCCTTCCCACCCTTGTCCACTCGCGGTGATCGCCCGTCTACCTGTGGGGGGAAACTCACCGGCGCTAACGGAGGACACCGAGAGGAAGCCCAGCAGGAGCAGCAGCGGCACCGCCGCCGCCGCCGCAGACGATCCCGGTTCAGCCATCCTGCTGCTTCTTCTGGCGAGGCTTCACATCCCGCGCGGCCCATTTATAACCATCCCATTTCAACGGGAAGGAGCGAGCATCCCGGAGCCGGAGGAGCGGACTTGTTGTGCCCCAGCGGGCGATGGAGGCTCACCTGAACTTGGACGCTGCAGCAGAGGCGCGCACAACAGCAGCCAGGCGGAGGAGGAGGGTGTGTGTGTGTGTGTGTGTGTGTGTGTGTGTGTGTAGCGGGGAAAGGGGAGTGAGGGGGAGGTTTTTGGTACCGTGATCGTTGGTCTCGGTGCAGCGACGGCCCTCGGACCACCGGCGGACTCGGTCGGGGCGGCGGCGTGGAGAAGCTTTTACTACGCGGAGAGGTGAGCGGAGCGGGAAAGGCGTGCTGCAGAGTGCAACGTGCCTCCACACCTAATGACTCTCTCTCTCTCTCTCTCTCTCTCTCTCTCTCTCTCTCTCTCTCACACACACACACACACACACACACACACACACACACACACACACACACACACACACACACACACACACACAACTGCAGTTAACCCCCCTGTTTGTTTTCTCTCTGAATAAATAGTTCATTAAATCTGATCGTCACAAGGTTCCACCACTTCGTCCATACAGAGCATCTGATCACACAAAATACATTTGGAACATTTACATTTCATTTTGGGTGTTTTATTTGAATTATGTACACTTTTTTTTTTTTTTTTTTTTTTACACAAATGAATGGGTGAGACTACAATTTGTCAATTAAATTGAGTTCATGCTCAGTCATCAGATGGATATGTGTGTGTGTGTGTGTGTGTGTGTGTGTGTGTGTGTGTGTGTTTGAGCACACACACACACACACACGCACACACACACACACACCTCACTCCCCTTCTTGGCCCCCATGGGAACTCTCCTATTGGGGTTAACAATAGAACCAATAAAGAGGCGAAGTCCCGTCCCCTTCCGGTGTTTCTTTCGTAAATAAATATGTATGGTCGTCAAATATGACGATTGTCAATTTAAAAGATAATAACAATAAAAAAAACTCCTCTTCATAATGGCCCATAATGGACAAACCAAACCCTGGCTCTAGAGAGAGCCTTTCACGTGTTTTGCGTCTCCTACACAGTTCCAGTTGGCTGCAATCTGCGACCTCAGCACTAGATACCGCCAATTCGTACACGCTGCCCCTTTCAAGCATCTTATTTGCGAAGTGGAACGACTGGTGCAACACCAAAGGAAAGCCCTGCAGCAGAATATAGTCCATGTATTAAATCAATTTCTAACTTTCATTCAGCACATTCTGTCTGGCCTTAACCAACATAATAAATCAAATTCCCTGGAGTGTAACCAGGAAACAGGATCCCCGATGTATATACAGTATGTGTGAATCATTGGCCCTATACATCTGTTCCATAAAACATGAACTATCTGCTCTATAAATGAAAAAACAAACAAAGGCGTACCCAATATAAGCAGGAAATCAGCCCTGAGTGTGCGCTATACGTGTAATACAAGGGTCATATTTGGAATAGAAGGACCTATGGGTGCCATAACTCCACTCGATAAAATGAAACAAAGCCAAATAGCGTCCTATATGGTTAATTTAAAGGACATAGACGCAATATACGCTGTCCAATCAATACAGAGGAAGTAGGGGTCCTTCAGTACATGCACCTTATTAAAGTAAAATAGGCAGACGGTGTGGAGGAGTGACGTTCATCGCCCACACATAAAGGGACCCAGGGACAAGAGTTGCTCGTACAGATCACAGATCGATGCGCATTAACATTCCTAACAGAAGCCTCTTAATGTCTCTTTCATTTCAATGAGAAGAGGCAGAGGTGCCACTCTCTCCCTCTCCTTGTCGTCGGCCCTCACTGTGTTCACTTGAAGGTTATGAGAACGATTTTGGACGACAACAGTCATATCTCTTTGCTCCGCCACTGACAGTTTTATCATTCGACGGAGGTCCAGATGAGCAAAGTCTCTTCCAGTGACCTCTGGTTCCAGCAGCTCCAGCTTTTGCAACAATGAGGTTGCCTTTTCACTTACCGTGGTTTCTCATCTGTTATTTCCTTGGGCCGTGATTGGCCATAGATGTATATATTTTGCAGAACTCCCTTTCGAGGTTAATGTGTTTGGAGCCATGGTAAGAATATGCAGATTAGGTGTGAGAGGAATACCTTATAAACTACTTTCGAGGTGAGGAAGATTGTTGTTTGACCTCTACACAAACACATGCTCACCCCATTCACAAAAAATAAAATTACTTTATTCCCGTACTGTGTCTGTGGTTATCAATTGGGAGTTTTAAGGAACATAACTGCAATGTAATCTAGTCTAATGGGAGGCGTACATGTCTGTTGGGAATGTATTTTGTTGTGGCTGGATGTTGGTGTCTCTCCAAAATGACAAAAAATGACAACTTTTTTAGACTGTAAACTAATCAGCATTAACCAGCATGCTGGGACACATTTAAAAGCTGATGCCCATGAAGGAAAATTATTACACTTTATTACACTTAATACCCATTTAACTCACAAATGAGCAAACTCAATACAGAGGAAGACCAGGAGATTTTGTTTAAACGCTCTGGAGAGCCTTAACAAATATGACATCAGACTGCAGGAGATGTATTTCATTTTTGGGAAATGAAAAAAAAAATATTTATTGTGTATTTCAGCAATGTAGCTTGTAGCTAATTGCTAATTACCGTACTGGTTACTTAGCTTCCAAACAAGCTGTGCAACATTTGGATGAGGTTAACTGAGCTGACTCATCTCGAAATACAACTTAAAGAAAATTAATTGACACGTTAACCTCAAATTGGATAAATCAGTGTATTACAATTCTTCATTTACTCAGTGTGAGTTTATAGTGACAATTTATTGTACTTGATGGGTTGTTTTCCAGTTAGATTTTTTTTAGTTTGGAATGTCACAGTAAACATCTGGTCTGAAGAGATCTCCGTGCTTCATGAGGAACTAAAGGGAGCCGATACAAACAGGCCTGAAGTGGCCTTAATCCTTCTGAAGCTGCAGGGGAATAAGTGAGTCTGCAGCATCTTTGAAGTGGTGTTGCCGCTCAGTTTTTCCTCGCCTCCAGTCCTCTCACTGCCAACCCCCAAACTGCCCCATGGAACAGTTTCATTACACTGTATATTTGGGTGTGTGTTGGGCAGAAGAATTTCAAATTATAGTAGAAATTGCACCAAAAAATCGAAATAATCAAGCGGTGGAGACGGACAGAAGGACACATCTTTCAGCTATCTAGATAATTTAAGTCCACCAGAGTGAATGATGTTGGGGGAGGTGAAGAGGAGGAAAAGTGAAAGAAAAGTGTCGAGAGTGTGGCATAGAGATGAGAAAACGAGTTTCAGCCCATTACCTTACGCAAGTCCCTTAGATGCCAAACTGAACCCGTTGTTCCACCTCCGCAATGTCACACATAGTAACACGTGCGTGCACACACTCACGAATGCTGTCATCCACCAAAGAGCTGCTGACTTCATCAAATCTCCTCTCATTCATGGATATTGGGCCCTTCTGTCCTTGGCGGCCCAATTCAATTTCAAGGCTGATCTCAGGGTACTAAAGCGATTGACCTTTCTCATGTCTCCACTGTGCATTACTGCAGGTGAGCGTTGTATTAAAATATATTTTCATCTTTTGAATGTGAAGACGCTCCAGAGTGACTGTGTGTCAACTAGTCTGTGCGAGTTTTCTGAAAACGATGGAAATGTGGGTGGGAATGGGAATGTGCCAAAACGTTCTCCCTCATGGCTTTGTCAGACCCTTTGCCTTCAATTTAATACCACACTGGACGATCCAGTGCATGGTCGCCTTGAAAACTTTGTGAATTTGAACAGAAACACTTCATGGTCGGCCTTAAAATGAGTACGTACACTAAGTAAAACTTAAACAACGTAATAGTACGTAAACATGCCACAAACATAAAATATCCCGAACAAAACTTCAAAATAACTCGAGACACGAACACCGGCCTCCTGGTTGAAAGTCGTGTGTTTGTTCACGGCGTGTTTTTTTTCAGTCTTTATATTATATTACGTCCTCACTGGATGGGTTTACATTATAGTTACTTAAAAGCCTGCTGTGTCTAATACAGACACACCGAGGTTTGTGACAAAGCGTTGGTATTTGGTATATGATCTTTAACTAAACCTAACTAAGTTGTTTCCTGTGAAGACGCAAGTTCATTTTGAAAAGACTGTATGCACGTAACAAGTGGAAATCTACGCTTTTTGTTGGACTTTCATAGGAAAATGCAAAAAAAAACAGATCAGTTGCTTTTCGCAAGATATCGTACATGTGGCCATGCATGAGGACACGTTGCGTTGTTGGTCCCTAGAACGACACATTTTCTCTCATCTGACACCGTTATGGTTAAGGTTTGGTTCGGTTAAGGCACAAAAACAACTTAGTTGAGGGGAAAATCATAATTTGGGGACCTTTGTCACCATGGTTACAATAATAACCAGTTGGTTAAGGTTAGGGAACGATCGAGGTTGACGGCCTGTGGGCGATGGGAGACAAACAGCTGTCTCCTGTGTCTTAGTGTGATGTTTCTTTGACTCATCTGTTCATTACCAGTTACTGCAAGTTGTCTTTCTAACTCTTGAGGTAACGTATGGCATCTACTACAACCGAGCATATGATCTCCTTAAGTTTTATTATGGATTAACACATTGAATGTTGGCCTGCTCCTATCACTTAAGAGGGATTTATAGGGCATACGGAAAGGATCCTGTCTTCTTCAAAGGTGCATGTTCTCATACAGCAGTTCTGCACCCGTGTCACTGCAGTGGGAAACGTTAGCAGCTTATTTCCTTAAGTGGTCCAGATTGAAGTGTTGGCATCAGGTAGGGGGACCGTCCTAGGAGGGATATAGGAGAGTAAAGCCGGAGAGACTGGCGGGTGAGAGATATAAAAAGTGTGTGTGAGCCGGAGAGAGAAAGAGAGGGAGGTAAATGGATGCTGCTCTGACGTCAACGTCTTTTCTTAGCATCCCTCTCCTCCTCCAAGGACATGTGCAGGTGCCCATGGCTGAGGGTGCAAACCCCTCTGTTACCTACTCAGCCACGTGTGTGACAGTGTGAGGGTGTGTGTCGTGTATCGGAGAGTTAAAGTCACTTTCATCCCCGCACACTGGCAGATGAAACTAATACTGTCTGTATCTCAGGTAAGATTAGACCCGATGGACTCATTTGATCAGATTAGTCCCTGAACCCCGGCATCATGTTGTTGTGGCTGATCATTTAGTATTACATTTTCGAGCTGTTTGCTATGTACGAGGAGGAGATAATGGCGGTGATGGCAATGCCTATTATTAAATCATCCTTCCTAATTCGTGCTCTACTGGGACATATTCTCGGGAATCAAATTATGGTGAAATTAAACTCCTTTAAAGTCTAATTCTGCCGAGGAAACCCCTTGAGGCCCGCCCTCGGTGTTGGAATCCTTTTTTAGCACAGTCATCTCGCCGTCTCCTCAATTCTTCAACACTCCAATCCTCAGTTAAGCCTGTATTAAAGTCAACTTGGCACTGAAGGCCTGTCAAGCTTTGGATTTCTTTGGATTTGGAGCAGTGTGCATGGGGCTATAGGGGAGAGCGGGGTCTGTTGGGATGAGGCGGAAACCCCCTGGGTCTGAAAATTGAAGCCAATGTGGAATCGCCTTAAACTTGCATTCTTTCTAACAGCCAGGAGGGGGCGACTCCTCTGGTTGCAAAATTAAGTCAGATTGTATAGAAGTCTATGAAAATAAACCTACTTCTCACTTCTTTTCCTAAACCTAACTAAGCCAAACCCGGTCTCGTACAAAACTACGTTCCCATAAAACTAAATGCCACGATGTGTCGAGGGAAATATTTTCTCCCCTGATTACTGACGCAGTTATGTTATTTATTTAAAGAAATTATCAACTTGGTTAGGTTTCGTAAAATAACATCATGGTTTGGCTTGAAATTACTACTAAATTGAAAGAAAAGAAAAGAAAAATGCAACAAAAGTACTTGGACACTAACAGCAGTCTCCTGGGTGAAAGTCCTGTATTTTTTTCCCACCACCACGACCTCCTTCTCATTTTAAACTCATCTTTGACACATCAAAGGCAAAATGCAGTTTTTTGTTTATTGGAACGTCATTATTTTGGAGTCAGAGCCAGGAAGAGACGGTGAGGAAGAGGAGTTCATGAGATGAGGGGAGAGACGAAAGGGAGGGCAGGCTTTGATGAATACCTGTGGTACTGATGCTGACAGTACACACGTCAACACTTCGTGTGTGTCTGTGCGTGTGCGTCACTATCTCTGGCACATATGAATCCTGTATCTGTCACTGCTGTTTATGTTCTGTTCTTGTCGCTGTGCTGCAAAATAGCCTTTCTTTCTCTCCTAAGACTTGGGCGCCAGCGCTATCACTGACAATGAAACACATCTTGCGGGAAAGAGAACCTGATTTTCTAATGTGTTCCCGTCACAGGCCTGTTTTCCAATCTCTAAGGCGCCACTGATTCCCCTAAGAAACACGCACACACACACACACACACACACACACACACACACACACACACACACACACACACACACACACACACACACACACACACTTTAACATCCGTGCCAGTGTGCTCTCGTTATGGGGACACATTTCCCATCTCTGCTGGAATGAGTGGAGCAAATACCTCAGTTTACTTTTATACTTTTTACCATTGAGCCTTCATATCAAGAAACATCCAGACAATATTATCCCCGTCATCATCATCATCATCACATCATCATCTCTACACCATTATTTCTTCTACACACACAGTTTAATGATCCTTCTGTTCACAGAGCGGTCCCTTCATTAGCGCTGCAGTAACAGTGCAGCCAGTGGGAAAAGTGTATTGATATGAATGACTAATACATCATATTTAGGTGCAGTTAGTGTGATTTCTTTTGTGCACAGGAGTAGAAACCATTACCATAATATCGCCAGGGGGTTGTGTGTTATTGCCAGTAACTCAGCGATCACAGACAAAACTCACTTTTCAAAACAACGCTGGTAAAAAGTCACCTCTCTTCTTCTGGTAAAAAGTTACCTCTCTTCTTCTGGTAAAAAGTTACCTCTCTTCTTCTGGTAAAAAGTCACCTCTCTTCTTCTGGTAAAAAGTCACCTCTCTTCTTCTGGTAAAAAGTCACCTCTCTTCTTCTGGTAAAAAGTCACCTCTCTTCTTCTGGTAAAAAGTCACCTCTCTTCTTCTGGTAAAAAGTCACCTCTCTTCTTCTGGTAAAAAGTTACCTCTCTTCTTCTGGTAAAAAGTCACCTCTCTTCTTCTGGTAAAGAGTCACCTCTCTTCTTCTGGTAAAAAGCCAACATGCCTGAACGGAAAGGAAATCACTATTCACCAGTTCACTAGTTACATGAAAAGGAGCATTGCAAGACAAAGTAAACACACTGGCCACAGCATCTGTTTACATTCTGCTCCGAATACAAATAGAGAAGATATCTGCTGTCACATTGGCAACACGTGTTTTAGTTTGCTTTGTTCTGCGCTGGTCTGGGAAAAGAAGAGGAAGTTGTGGATGAAGAAGAGGCAAAAACAAGTGAAATCACTGATTCCCACGACTAAACATCTGTTCACAGTAGCTCTCCGCCACGTTGGCCTCCACTGTGGATTTACAAAATTGACTGTTGAGTCAGACGGGTGTGTTATGCTCTATCAGGGAAATGAACACAAGATAACCAACAAAAGCCTCGAGGTGCCCTGTGGCTGACTGCTGGTGTGTCAAGGCCCAAAGACTCGAAGATGGGGTGCAGAATATTGATTTTACTTCTCCTGGTCATTAGGCATCAATAGAATCAGGGATATAATATTGTCTGTATGGTTGTGTAGTAAACATATTACCAGTGGTGAAATAGAACCAAGAATACTCATTCAATCACAAATCAAATGAAATCATATATACATATAATACTTTAAATTACAGTTTTCGGAAGATGTTGTGTCTATATTTTGCATATATCTTCCTCACTATCACTCAAATTGATTTATAGCCAAAGAAGATATATCTGTAAATATGTGTGTGATTGTGATTGATAAGAGAGGAGGAAAAACAATTGGAGGCATCTCAACCCCACAACCAAGGCAGCAAAGCCAACCCTGCACAGGAACAAAAATCTGTATTTAAAATGTTTCATAGAAGATCAAAACAGACGACCAACAGTGTAACAGTCCACACTGTGCTGCACATACTGTACAGTGATGGAGGATGGAGGATAGTCCAGGGGTTGAGGTGGTTATGTAATAATCCTCTTCTTTCTGCTCTTCTGCACACGGCCTCTATATTTGGCAGCAAAGGCATCAAAAAGGTGCAGCTCTGGGACTCCAGCTGGAGCCATTACTTATTCACAACAATGGCTTTGTGAGCAGTGGGAGGACAGAGCGTGTGTGTGTGTGTGTGTGTGTGTGTGTGTGTGTGTGTCATCATTAAACCACTACTGTCCCACGTTTCCTTCCTCTCCCAGATGCTCTCTATTTTTCTGTTTCTCTAAACTCTCTGTCAGTTCTGTCTAAAGCAGTATTTTAGTGACGATGCAGAAGGAAGAGAACGACGCATCGTTTCATAACTGTAGTTCCGTCTTTTAGCCAGCAGGGGGAAATGTAGGGTAAACACCGATGGCCTGCAGGAAGACACACTCTGTGTTGATTTTTCCTTCCTTGATGGATAAGGAGTAACACTATCGAAAAAAATAAAAGAAATAATAAACTTGATGCATTCAAATGTTCCAAAATGACACTTAACTTATATCTGTGCACATTTATTTGTGAAGAAAAATGTATAGCCCTCAATTAGGGACTTTATGTATTGTTACTCCAGCCGAGGAAGATGTACTCAGATCCTTTACTTGAGTAAAACTACCAATACAACAATCTAGAAATACTCAGTATGTACAAGTTGCAACAGCTTGTCCCTCCTCTTCAACCACATCTGTTTAGTGGCAGTTCCCCACCTGTCCACCAGGTGCCCTCAGACTTTTTTCACCAGACTTTTCTCATCACCTGCTCACCTATTCTCACTTCCCTCATCAGTCACTCACTTCACATACCGGCCCACTTCCTTCGTTCAAAGAAAGACATTTCATCAAAGCAGTACTTTCCTCTGAGTTTCAGCCGCGTGTTTCCGATCTGTTTCTGTATTTTTTTCTGTTTCCTGTCTGTGGTTTTACCTGAGTTCTGACCTGCTGCCTGTCTGGTCCTTGTTGGATTTGTTTGCCTGTTTGAACAGACTTCTTGGTGTTGACGCCTGCCTGTTTCACAAATCTGTTTGCTGTGTCCCAATAAATTATTGAACGTTCCCTGTCTGCGTCGGAGTCCTCCTTCCTCTGCTCATTCCGGCCGTGTATCATGGCAGGTTCGTGAAAATAAATCTTTTGTTTCTGTGTTCAGGGACACAAATTATCCATGTTTTTCATGTTGCTCAGCAAGAAAACAATACCAATGGAGAGTCACTTAGGGACCGTTTTCATGGTGGACCCACACATTAAATGCATCCACGTGACTCTGTGATTGTCATAGCTAGTGACGTGGTTTTAACTGACCGGAAAAATTATTTGAGCCGAGCACCCCAAAGAAATTGGACAATTTGTGTCGTTGAGCGCAAAACCAATAGATTGCATTTCGTGACTATTACACAAACTGCCCGTGAGACTGTGTTGTACATTCACCACCGTGACACAAGGCCTTCATTCAAAACCCTAATAGCAAAAATACACAAGTATTTATATCTAAAAGTTCTAAAATTAACCTGCAGAAAAAATGGCCCCTATGATTGACATATGTGACATCATTAGATTGTTGCTGATGCATCAAGAAGCATTTTACCGGCAAACTAGTTTTTCAGTACTTTAAATACAGTTACATATTTTATTCCGTGAGCCACAAGATTAACCTGAGGTTTTAGTGTTAATGTGACAGGAAAAGAAAACAGAAAAAAATAAACTAATGTGACCTCTTTGTATCTCTATGGTGGAAATGTGAACATCCCACATATGACAGGGGGCCTCAACTAGACGTTTGAGTCAAAGGTCACAAGCCAATAAGGTTGGGGAGCAGCAGTTTAACCTTTAAAACAGAATTGTATTTTAAAAGATTAGCATTAATGTCTTTAACATCTTAATGTCAAACGAAAGTGCTAACTATAGCTGTCAAAAAAATGTACCGTGGTAAAAAAACAAGAGCAACATTTCCCCCTGAAATGTACTGCAGGAAAAGTATAAAGTAGCATAAACAGGAAATTAACATAAGTACCGTAATTGAGTGAATTTATTAACTGCCTGCACACCAGCAAGGACCAGTTGCTGAAAAACTGATGTCTTTAAATTACTTCCTCAAAAGCATTGAATTAATCCTTCTGTAAATAGCAGCCTATTTGGTCACGCTGTGGAATTAAAGTGAAAAAATAAATAAATAAATCGCTCACACTTTAACAAGGGCAAACACAGGTGCTATGACTGATATGCAAATGTGGACCTTTAATAACAAACTACAATTAAAATACTGGTGAGAAAATAAAAGTCATGATATAAGTCAAACATCAATTAACAAGCTCTCCTTTTAGAAATAAACCTGCTCTCACGCTCAGATTCAGAGGGGCTTTTCTCCGTCAAACAGCCAGTGAGTTGCGAGCCACGTACGCTCCGTCAAAAGGAGGTCACAGCTTGACTTTTACGAAACGATGACAGAGTAGCTTTTGAAGTGTCGCGGCTGAGCGGAGGGACATCTCCAAACAGCACTCAATCGTACGCGTGTGAAACCCGGTGAGACGAGGCTTAATTGCACTGCAGCCAATGTTTGGTATTTGAACCCGGCGACTCCTGAAAACGTTTTACAGGAAGAGAGCTGGATTTTGTGCGACAAAAACGGAGATGGTATATAAGGCATAATCAGTGTTCATTTAAATTTTCAATATCCCAAATGTCTTACTTAGATACTAGTTACTTTGATGTAATCAAACCCCTAATCAAGGCTTTTACTCTATAATCTGTGCTCATCACTGGTTACTGTTGCATTCATGCATAGTAGAGCTGATGTGACTTCGCAGCCCAGCACTCCCGCTATTTCTCCAGCTGACGCTAATGGCTGCCAACCGACTTTTTAGGCCAAGTTATTTTCCGATTTACACGTTATTAACTCAACAACTCGCTAATGAGCATGTGTGCTGAGGCAAATATTAATTAAAGGAATAATCAGCCACAACAGTAATGATTGAAAGTGACAATAGCAAATCTTAATGAAAATTGAACATGGGTATTAAACGTACATTATGGAACACAAATGAAAAGGAGGAGGGGGTTGGAGAGCAGCTTATATTTAATGGTGATTGAGCTGGCGTCAACTCGAATCCATTACTAGTCCCATTAAAGACCTTGTATTGAATTACTTTACTGGAGGAGGGAGAAAACATATCAGTAGTTTCAACAGTTACAGCTTGTGAAAAGAGGAAAGCGACTGAGTTATGGCATGAACCAAACGTTTCACCCTCCATAATATGGGAATAGTCTCATTGTGGAAAAAGCACTGGGGTTTTATATCTGCTTTCAAACACTCGTAAAAACACATCGCTTCAAAAAACAGTAAAGAAAAGGAGGCGTCGTCAATCACACAATCATTGCTAAAGTAAAAGAACACACACACAAACCTATTTTTGTCCCGTATGAGGACATTGCAGTCACTCAAGACTTACGCTAACCTTCTCCAAAACAGTTGTTTTGTCCCCAAATGGAAGTTAAATCCCCGTCACACGACTGTGTGAATGTAGTTTTGTCCCTGCAACATGATCAATTAAAGTATGCACACACGCATACACTTGTACTTGTGCATCTACACTTGTGAGGACCATAGTTTCCATACTCATTTCCTCGGGCCCCAGCCCTGACATTAAAGGGTGAAAAAACTTAAAGAGTTAACAACTAAATCAACTTTTTGGAGTTATTGAGTTTTATGTAATGCCATTTTAATACACTATCTATTGATCATGGTCCCGTTCATTGCAACAGTAGTTATTGGCATTTTTTCCGGAGAAAATTAAGTACGGCTTGACCAGGACAAAACAAAAAACAATCGGTGACAAATCTATGGCAGTACCCGTCACTTGATGAGGCAGCATCACATTCAAGTGGGCCGTTACATAGCTAGAAAGTAAAATTAGTGATTATGTTACCATGGTTCCATGAATTTTGTATGTCTGGCAGACTTACTGTATATGCCGGCATCAACATGGCTGAAATGTGTGTAGAGTCAGAGTGAATGGAACAGGAAAAGTGATGCGACTAAGCTGAATAAGTGAAAGGAACATGCTTGTGCTGTGATATCAAATTGGTCATTAAAGGTGCAGTAATTGATTGTTAGGCATCATGGGGGCAACTGTACAACCTGAAAACACAACAATTGTCATATTGTCATCTAGTTGTGTTGTTATGGTGCATTCATTTAGAGTCTTGTTTCTAACAAATGTAAGTCTAATTTTCACTCCACTTTTAACCCTTTTTTGGTCGAGCTACTTGTTGGATGTTCAACTGTCTTCACCAGCTAGTTGCTCAAAATCCCCCAAAGCTCTGTTAAGTTGAGGGGAGTTGTTGTTGTTGTTGTTGTTGTTGTTGTTGTTGTTGTTGTTGTTGTATTTGAAATTATTATTGTGAAGCATAATTTTCCAAGATACAACGTGACCCTAACTCTGACTAAGTCTTAATCCACATGAAGTCCTCACTTCTTCTAAAATGTCCCAGGTACACAAACACACACACACACACACACACACACACACACACAATTGTGTTTTAATGACTTTAGAGGACATTACATTCATTTCCTGGAGACTTACCCTAACACTATCCATAACCGCTATCAGCTTGACCCTAACCTTAACCTAAACCTAATCTTACCCTAAACTTAAACCAAGTCTTCACTATAAAATTTAATGATTTACATTATGGGGAGATGCCATGTTCCCATTTCATCCCCCAAACAAATGCTAGTCCCCACAATGTGACTGTGTAAGCAGAAGATAAGCCTTAGCACACACACACACACACACACACACACACACACACACACACACACACACACACACACACACACACAGTTAGCAGAGGTTTCACCCATGTTATTGCCTTCTCTGTTTCCAGTTCATCCTCCTCCTATTGAACGTATAGCCGACGGGGTGCAGGACACAAACTGTGATTTAGTGGCAGTGTAAACTAGAAAGCCGAGGCCCGGCGGCTCTGCTTTATCAGCGGTGCAACATCTTGCCGCGGGGGACACGAGAACTCATTTAGGGTGTTGCCAGGGATGGTTTCGCACCAGCTGATAGCACGGTTGAATTACAATCGCACTGCTACTCTTTTATTTATTCCTCTCCGTTAGTCTGCCTGTGTGTTTGTGTCTGTGCCTGAAAGCAGGTAGAGACGAGCACTGGGAGTTTTGGATGCTCCGTGACTGAGGTGGCACCTGCAAACACATGCAGTTGTGCAACACACACACACACACACACACTCACACACGGTGCTGGTAATGAGAAACGTAAGCTGTCCCCAAGAGTTTTGGGGAGTTTAACACAAGAAATGATAATAACCATGGAATCCAATTTTGACACAGTGAGATTATTGGGGGTGTGCGCATGGGTTTTATTGTGTGTCTGTGTGTGTGATGTCTCATAGTGTGCACCAGATGGCTCTAGGGTCACCATGGAGACTGGGGACATAATCAGCATGTGGTGGGTGTTTTTGAATTTCTGGGGGAATGAGGTCTGTTAGGTCAGTTCCAAAATTACAGTGGATAGACTCTCCTTCCCTTCCCAGGTCGTTGACATGCTGCCTCACCTGAACTGATGAGGGCAAGCCTGTCCAGCTCAGGTCTCTCAGCTCCCACTTGGGTCTTTTCTTTTCGCATGCAACACCTTCATACCATGTTTTTCAGTCACCCCGACACTTACAGCTGACGTACCGATGCGTTTCCGGTTTGAAAGATATCTTAGGAAAAGTAAAATTCTCTTTTTTTTATGTGCGTTTCCCTACGAATGCCCAGCAACATGTGTCAATTTGAGGCTTGTTACATACAGTCAGTCTTTTAAAAATAAACTTCCGTCTTCACAGGAAACAACTAAGTTAAGTTCAGGCAACAAAACTAATGGGTTAGGTTTAGGAAAAGATCGTGGTTTTGGTTAAAATAACTACAGAAATGGCGTTATGTAAGGACCAAAACAGCGGTCTCCTGGACTAAAGGCTCATGTTTCACTCAGCCATTCACCCTGACCTCCTTTGTTACTTTAATTTTGATAAGTTTAAGTTAATGTGACCAATAAAGCTCACGCAAGCTCCGGAAAACTTGGTGTGTGGTTGTTCTTTCTAGGAAGTGATATGTTTTTAATACATAGTAGAAGGATTTGTATCCACATAACGCTCCTCAGAGACAAATTACAGTATTTTACACAAAAATGTAATTGTCAGGTGATCTCTAAGGAGTGCCCACCTGCTCCCTCTCTACTTTCGTGAAACCTCCACTAATTTCAAACAGCCGGATTTGTTGTGCATGCAGAAATCTCTTTACAATGTCAGAGAGGACATTCATACTCTAGACTAGAGGTCTTCAACAGGGGGTCGCGACCCCTAGAAGGTCCGCGGAGGTACTGCAATGGGGTCGTGAAATGTTTGGTTGATTAGACGATTTTTCATTTTTTTCCCATATTTCTTCCTCCAATTTTTTTTGCAACAAATTTAAATGTCTTTACATACACATTAACACAAATCCAACATATTGTAGCAAATGGATAAAAACATGAATCTGTCCATTATTTTAATAGTTCAGTATTGTATGCAAGATAACACGGCATACGGCAGTGGCACTAATAGGCCATCACTCATCTTCATTTCCACATTTATGTTTAAAATTAAAAACATAAATTTGAATAGCTTGTATAAATGGTTATCATGCAATTGACAGACAATGTTGATATTGGCATTGGTATCAGTTGACAAGGTATGTTTATAAATGGCAATGGCATGGCCACCCTACTCACTGTACCTTGCACATGTTTTAAAATAAAAACATTAATATATGAACCTGTGTATTATTTGAAGTAGTAGTAGTATTGAATGCACAATAACAAGATATGTTTATACATGGCACTAGGCCCAGTTTAATATAAAACACAATTGTATACAAATGATATAGCAGGGGGTCCTTGCTCCATCTCTTTATCAATATGGGGGTCCTTGGCCTGAAAAGCGTTGAGGACCCATGCTCTAGAGGGTATCATCCTAATTCTGCTCTGCATGTATTATTTGGTGCTTTTTGATGGATGCAGAGAATGGATTTGCAATATTTCATATTTAATATAGCCCTTTTTGCGAAAAAAAGGTAAAACACAAAATACATTTTAAGAAATTAATTGAAAGATTTTTAACTGTGATGCTGCTCATTAACAATCACATATTTCAAAGCCAGAAAAAAACTGCAATACATCAAGCATTAAACGTTTATACATTTCAAAGGACTCAGCAAGCTTTCTTAAAACATTACATAAACAAAAACATATTTATATATTTCAAACTCATTTCAAACCTCACTGCCCTAAATTCACAACCACAAATCGTTTTTTTTAACAGAAAACCTGAAAAACTAAATCCTGTGAAATTAACCTTTTCAGTAATAAAAATTAATATATTGGATTGCAAGTGATGCAACTCAGAAAAAGTATGCATGATGTACTGTAGATACACAGCATGCAACCAAACACATTAACACACAAAAGCCATTTTACCACTAATGGGGTAGAAAATATGTAGTCAAACTCAAACTGAAAGATTGTGTTGCAGTTATGCACAATGACCAGAAAAGAAAAGAAAAGAAATTTTAAAGTTTAAAGAAATAGACATTTTGGGGAAAAAATTATTCTCTTTTCTTGCGGAGAGTGAGATAAAAAGATCAACATTGCTCTTTCCAAAAGTAACAAAATCTGCATTGCAGCATCTCACCAATGATCATATCTTGTTTGTGTAATAGCCAGGCATTTGTGAACTGTTTCCCCCTGTTTCTAGTCTGTGCTAAGCCAAGTTTACCTGTTGCTTATACTAACTGAACAATTATGATTGCTATTGATCTTCTCATCTTTTGTTCCTTGTGAAAAATCTGCCCATCCTTCTGGCTCCAGTGGAGTTTAAAGTCTGATAACCCATGTTTCTCCAGTTTAGCATGCAGCTGTAGAGGAATCAAATGTTAAATGTTAAACTGATGTTTTTCATTTTTTGTGGACATTTTAACTATTGAAAATAGACAATATGCTTTCAGAATATAACTGTGTGGGAGCCAGTGTTTTTTTTAAAAACATTTTCCAAAACCAGGAACGAAATAGCAAACCTATTAGGAGTCACTTTAACAGTGTCTTTATTTGCTCTAAAGGAAGCTGAAAATGTGAACAAGCTGGCTAACGGTAGTATCCAATCTTACTTCCAAAACAAGGAGAATACCATCAGCTTACTATGATACTTTGGGGGTTTACCGGTTACTTTAGAAAAAGCCCTGTTCAGGACTAGCACATCCACTGTGTAGGAGCCAGTCCTGGATGCTCCTATAGGAGAGTTAAGCTAATGTCTGCTTCTCTGGGGAAGTTGAAACTCCAACAAACTCTTTAGAAAGTCTTGCTTACTGCTTACCTGTTCTAAAATCTGCTGCTGAATGGCGGGATCTCTCAGGTCGGCCTGAGACCGGAACTTTAACTTGAACGTTTGTTTCTGAGTTGAATAAACATTTTGACAGATGAAAAAGTTAGTCATGTAACAGCCAACATCCGACCACATTCCTGTGGTTGTGTTGACCGCGGCACAGGATTTCACCGTCTGCTTATTTTTTGAGGGTTGGTTCTCGTTCCAGTTAGCGAAGTAGCTGGGTGTCTGGTCGGACCAGTAAGCCCAGGTCTTTCTGTGGAGACCGATCCAGGTGAACATTGTCAGCAGTGAGTTGATGTTATTATTCTCGGACGCGTTCCTCACACTGGCGAGGTCTGTGTACCTGGACCTACAGTATGTCTTAGCCTCGTACCAAGACATTTGGGTTTCCACTAAAATGTACTTGGAAGGACCTTTTTCTGAAAGAAAGAAAAAAGAAAGAAAGTAAAGACAACAGGTTGGACTGTGGGTTGACATTTTGCCATTAAGGTAAAGAAATATAAATTACAGTAGAGTCACCTTTGAGGTCTCCTCTCTATTTTCTGACTAAAATAATTTGACATTCATTCAGCAAAGAATGCCAAGATTACAGACTTGCTCATTTTAATCGCAGTCATTGTTAGTGTGTGTGTTTTGTTTGTTATATGTTCTTAGTCTATAGGCTCAATTTAATAACAAAAACACTTAATACAATTTAGTGTAATGACATAACATTATTGCATATATATACTGTACATGTACATTTTATGTAAAACACACATTTTGCTGAGGTTTATGTATTGTATTAGACACATTTCTATAATTCAAATCCAAAACCCAAATCAAATATGAAATAAAGACGATGTTTATAATTTGACTTAATTATTTTCAATACAAGCTGAGAGTAGAAACAAGTGAGGAGTGACAGAGAATGGGAGAGGCAGTAACGACAGAGGGTGAGAGAGAAAACAGTTGTGTGAATTTACTTTAACTTGAACATTTTAATTAAACATTGTCAACATTCATTTTCAGAAGTTTTGTGATCAATTTAGCCTCTTCTGTATTTTCAGATTGGAGTGTGTATTATTCATTGCAAACTTTAACCTGATTCTCATGTATTACTGCACGACAGATCATTTATACTACTGCCCATTTCAAAGCTATTGTTAGGCCATTATTGCACTCCAAACACTTTAAAATGATAATTTCTTTGCTGGGGGGCATGTCCCCTAATCCATCTAGTTTCCTCAGTTTGTGGACGTTAGTATTTCCAAAACTTGACCATAAGTCATGAAAAGTTACTGAGGTCAAAGAACATTTACAGTAATGTATTCAGAAGTCATGTAGATACACAAATGCTACATGACAGATATTTTCAGTTGTTAGTGATTGATTGTTATTATAACATCTGTTTAGTGTTGTTGCTACGGTTGCAATGCCGTTACCACTTTGGTGTTATTAATCTTTGTAATTTACTGATGAAGATCAAATGAGCATGAAACTGGTCAGAGTTTAAAACCAATATGTCCAACTAAATGCAAGCTTTTAATCTAAATGTTCTCCTTGCTCTAGTCCCTAATGAATATTTTCTTTTCTTTGTGTTGAAACTGTTATAAAGCAACTTGCAACTGATTGACTGACTTATTAAACATCTTTCTTACCATAATAGCAGACTGCAGCACGACGTGGTTTTGAACACGATTTGTCAGCCCAAAGCCCACCTGACATCATCACAGTGCAGGTTTCGTTGTATTTCTTATTGTTAGGATCATCTGTTTTCCAGTTACTGTACTCATTATTGAAGTCTGCATTTCCCAGTGCCCACTTCCATCCTGTCATGTTATCATGAAGCCCTATCCATGCGTAGTTTCCAAGGCCCTGCATTGAACTCAGCAGCCTGTCATTGTCGCTCTGATTCTCTACGGTGGCGAGGTCAGTGAACTTCTCTCTGCAGTAACTCTGAGCTTCGGTCCAGGTCTTCGACATCTTTACATAGTGGTACTTTCTGATGACGCTGGTAGAGAGAGCAGTCAGCCCTGATGAATAAGGACTGTTTTTAATTTACACTCATTTATTCTACTGTAATACAACAACCATACAACAAATACAACCATTGTTAAATGTATATAATTATCACTACTGTAAATATGTGTGTCTGATTCACTTCTTTATACACAACTTTCTCACACAATCATTTCTCTGACCTGAGAGAGTGAGCACAAACAGCAGTGACTTCTTCATCCTGGAAATATAAACATGTTACTTTTTGCTATTTGTTTTACAGGACAGAAAATATTTTTTTCCTAAAAGTAAAAATGCCTGAAATTCCGTAAAATGTACATAAACAAAGCCAAACAAAAGCAATTTTTCAAACAACAGTGCGTCATGATACTCTCTTTAGTTGTGGTTTTGAATCCTTCATAAAAATCGAATCAAATGGGATCAATGATGAGGCACATTTGGGAAAAGCTTTAAAAGTTTTAAATCTATGAATGATATCTTAATTATTGGCATATAAGGTGAAAATTGAATTACCTCAAACTTTACAACCAAATCGTCCATACATATGATAGATCTAATAATTGAATAGTGAGGTAAGCATATCAAACTCAAAGAAGAAGATAGAAAACATCATAGAAGGCAGAAGATCATTCGGCCTACCTGAGAAAGTCCCAGCTCTTGTTTCTCCACTTTGTTTCAACGCATCTCAAACCTTTAGTGAGGATTCACTTACTTGTATTCACTTTGTCCATCCGTCTCCAAGGTAATTATGCAAAGTTATGGTATTGATTTAATCCTGACTTTGGACGACAGTATTTAGAAACATTCAAATCAAGGTGGTGAAATTGAGCGTGTGACCTTGAACTCGGTCATGAAGAACTTAACGACCCAAAGGCATGAAAGCAACCGGTACTAGTATAAAGAGTAGTTAACTCATATGAAAAAGTTAGTTTAGAGAATGTTTATCAAACCAGCACCTGCATATCTTGATGAGTTGGAGGGCTGGAGCCTGTCCCAGCATGCACTGGTGGAGGAAGACAGACAGATACCCAAAGAAGTCATTACAGAGCTTTTTGTTGATTAAGGAGTTTATACATTCACTTTGCTCATTGATATAAACCTTCATTATGAACATTATTATTCATGTACTATAAAAGTAGCAATACTACAATGTTAATATGACATTACAAATAAACGCTCTGCATTCAAAACTGTATTTAAGTAAAAGTAACTATGAAGAGTAAAATGTACTTAAAGTCAAGAACAAATCAAGTGATTTTTAAAATAACACTTTTATGTCTATTTGTTCTTGTGGTAAGACTCGTTTATGATCATTCTCCTCAAAATACCATAATTTTAAGCCTCTGGTACCATAGTTTAACATTTCCCATCTGGCAACGTTGACAAGGACACATATTTGGTTGCTATCATTGGTTTAGGAAATCCTACAGTAATTACCTTATGTAAAACCAAACTCTTCATCTCACTGGTGATTCGTCTGCGGAGCTTAATTCAAATTGCCATGAACTATCAGGTGGTGAAATGAAGCATACAACCTTCTGCTCCAGGGTCATTCACATAATTGAAAAGGACATGTTAACAAAATTGTATGGTTCATCTTTTACACTTTGTTGTTCTACTGTAGAGAATATTATATAATTCATATTGTCATCTGACTAGTCAAATAAAGTTTGACTGAAACATAAATGTGTTGTGTTGTTCACAGTCAGTATTTGTTACCTTTTAGAATAGAATCACATTTTCATAGTCAGGATGTTAAATGGACTTTTCTTTAGTCTTCTGTATGCATAAAGTCAAATATGTTTATCACCTGTATCTCATTTATTATAATTTTTCAAATGAAAGAAAACCCTCTTTAAAAATAAAGCTCTTTATTCAAAGACTGACACTGCAATATACATTGGGTACACATAATGCAAAAAGTATCAAAGCCATAATTGGTATGTAAACTATCCAGATCATGTGCTCATCAGTAAAGGGTTACTTCTAGACTGAAGTTGTGTCAGATGCTGATGGAGCTCTCAGGTCAGCGGTCATTCTGGTGCGTCTTCTCCTCTGATGGTTTCTCTTACTGTGAGGAGAGTCTGCTGGGTTCAGGAACACCTCATCAGAAAGCAGCTTAAGGACCGAGCATCAGGTCACTCAGATAACCTGTAAAACATGGCAGATTCAGTGTTAGATTATACTTCATGTAATAACATCATGGTGTATGACAGTAAGTATAACAAGAGGAAAGTCATAGTTTACTTCAACATCATCATCTTAAGGTTTGTGGTCGTGGCAACAGCTATGAACGGGGCGGAAATATGTCGGCGATGTAGGAGGGCGTGTCATTTTCTGCTTTGTCGAGTAACTCGGAAGGTTTGTGATGAACAACCGATGCACCTTTGAAAAAGTGCCGTATGGTAACTGTTAATGTTCAAAGTCTTTGGGCGGACTTGGAGAATTTCTGGATTCAGTAGGTTATAATAAAAATCAATTTAATAGAAGTTGGCAATATAGTGCATAATCCTCAGCTGAGGGTTCATAAGTCAATGGCAGGCCACAGCCTTTCAACAGTTGCCTAAAAAGCAGCCTGAAGAGAGTTACTGTCTGTGCGCATTGACCTAAGAGCGCCTCAAACTGACCAGTACATTTGATAATATAGTCTAGTAAAAATGTGCATCGTCGCCTCTCATTGGCTCAGTTTTGTAGCGTGGATTTGGTTAAAGTTTTATGATGGTAGAATCGATGATTTCCGTTGGTTTAGATTCGGTGCATCGCCTCCTCCTGGCTTACCGGCACTTGAAGTCATCTCTCCACCCTCTCGTAAAGTTGAGCATATCCACTCCTCATGAGGAGTTGTTTTATTGCCCTTTGTGTTGATCTTGGAGACTTCAGTGTCTTCATCCCCCTCTCCCTATCTCATTCCATGCATACCTGAACTAAGTCTAAGTAAGAAACTCAATGTGGCTGTCTTCTATGTCACGCATACTCCTTCCCATAAGGCTCGCTATTCCTTATTAATTATCCTTTTTAAGTATCGTAATTTATACATAGACATTCCTTATTTACAAGTGTAAGTCATATTATATTATTACAACCTAACAGAAGACATAAAATATGTGATTCAACTATTTCAAGCGGAAAATATAACTCTGAAGGCAAATATTGCTGACTGTCAGCGTTTCACTCAAAGGTGGTCCCCATAGATTCATGACATGAGGGAGGTAGATGGAGAAAACATCAAGAGCAGGATCATCAACATCCTAGAGAAGGTAGCTCTGCAAATGCGTGACAGTTTGAAGAAAGGAGTCGTCATCCATCAAATCCAGAACGACTGCGACCCAATTCAAGAGGAAAATAAGTCAAATTGTATTTGCTACCTTGGAAGTTTATTTATTTATTTATTTTTAAGGATTTTACGCTTAATTATCTTAATGTCATATCTTTAAAGGTCAGAGCTATTAAGCATATTACAAAGAAGAAAGCACTCCTTTTCCTATGTAAGATAACTGAGGCTGATTTAATTAAGAAATACATTGTTGTGAGGCAGATACAAATTTCTGGAAAACACAATGGGGCAACTTTTGCCAAAGTACTTATCATTCAGCTGGTGTTTTAGTTTGTTCACAAAACCTTTAAGGGCATATTCTTAAAATGGTACCTTTTAGTGATGGTAGATGGATTGCACAAATAATTAAGCAAGATGATGCTAACTGCATTGTTTGTACTATTACTCCCCTCCCTTCAGTGTATGAATGAGTGAATGATGACGAGTAGCGTTAAAGTGCTTTGAGTGGTCAGAAAACTAGAAAAGCGCAATACAAGTACAGACCATTTACCATCCTTCCGAAAAGGTCTTGTTTAATGTAATATCATCCAAACTGAAGGTGCTAAACAATAAGTGTCAAAGTTCATACGTTATTCTTTGCAGGATTGATACCTCCTGGGTTAAACCAAACTTTACAGAACAATAATCTTGTTTTGTTGCTCTTTTTCAAGCTTTCATTGATGGCTGTCTGGCCTTTCTTCAACCCTGGTACAAAATAATTTACTTTGTGTAATAGAAGATTAACTTTAACATCAAGAATTGATTTATTTCAAAATTCTTTCTCGACCCTTCAATTTGTGAAAGAAGTTAATTATTTGTGTGCCCCTTTATCGGACCATAAACAAATAATTTTTAAATGAAATACAACCACCGATAAAAAGATTGATAAACAGACTGATAAACATACAGTTAAAAGTGTATTTGTTTTAAATGACACAGCAAGCGCTCATAAAACATATATGGAAATCCTTTATATGAAATAACCCCTTGAGATGTACCATCACGTGTTCAAGGGGTCCTCAACAACAATTATACAATACAAGCACAATAAGACAAAATATTATCTCGACATTCAAAATCAGGAAATCATACTCAAAGAGAGCATAAAAATAGATCATTATTATAAACTACATTGAGAGGAAGAAGATTAGTTTTGGATGCAGCCTGATATACAAAATCAACTTAGTCTAATATTTGTAAGATTAGTTGTAACGCAAGCTTCTTTCTAACAGTAAATGAAAAGCAATTTCCGGATCAGAAAAGAAAACCAATGCCGTTATTCATTTTCTTCACTATATAGTTAATATGGCATTTAAATGAAAGTTCAGAGGCGAACCATAGGCCCAGGTATTTGGTATGTTCAACTCCCTGCAGTGGTGTACCATTAAGACAGGTAATAACACAGTAATAAGCTTTAGATTTAGATGTAATGCTTTGGCGAGGACCAAAAATCATAGTATGAGATTTAGTTTTATTGAATAGTAATTCATTGGTGGTAAGCCAGTGCAGTAGGGTATTAAAATCTGACTGCACAGCTGATTCAATCTGTAATAAGTTAATTTTTTACGTGTATATTACCATATCGTCCGCATAATGCTGAACACAACACTCAGAACAAATGGAGGGGAGGTCATTCATAAAAATGGAAAAAAGAAGTGAACCAAGAGTTGAGCCTTAGAGCACTTCACGTTGTGTAGTACTTTTTTGTATGACAACACTTTGTTTTCTGTCATCAAGATAAGAATTATACCAAAGTAAAGCATTACATGACAGAACAACAGAAAAGAGTTCATCTAAAAGACGGTAGTGGTCAACCAGATGAAAAGCTTTGGTCAAATCAATGGAAATTATGCCCATTAATTTACTATCGTTTGATGCATAGAAAATATTGTAAGTTTTAACAAAGCAGTAGTTGTAGTATGATAGAGATTAAAAATGCCAAAAACAAAACATATTCATCTGTTTCAAACTCATTTCAAAATATCCCTACATGATCTGAAGTCACAAGCAGAAATCAGTTTTTTTAACAGCAAACCTGCAAATAAAGTTATATTTGCAATAGACTGCAAGTGATCTAAAAATACAAACAGACACATTATATATGATGTACTGTAGATACACAGCATGCAACCAAACATATTAACCCAAAAGCCATTTTATCACTCGTGTAGAAAATATGAAGTGAAATTGAAATAGGAACTGAAAGATTGTGTTGCAGTTAAATCCACGATGTCGTCTGCTCACTGACCACTCAGCCAACCGGCCCTGAAAAGAGGCAGAACATGTAAGTCACACTGCATTAGTTTGAAATTTTGGGAAAAACAATTATTGTCTTGCATGCGAAAAGTTAGATAAGAATATCAATATCACTCTTGTATCGTTACAGCTATCATATGCTTAGCTTAGCACAAAGACTGGAACCAGAGGTAAACAGCTGGGCGGGCTCTTTACAGAAATCTGTCTTGCAGCACCTCTAAAACTCATCAATCATATCTTGTTTGTGCAATTTGCCAGGCATATGCTAGCTGTTTCCGCCTATATTAAGTCATTGTGCTAAGCTAAGCTTACCTGCTGCTTACACTAACTGTACAGATATGAGTGTTATCAATCTTCTCATTTAACTTTTAGCAAGGAAGCAAATTAGCTTATTTCCCAAAATGGCCAACTAATGCTTCAGATATGCAATTAAAGCAACCAACTCACAAAAAATAATCTCCCCTATTTAGAAAAATACAAAATGTACCTTTTTCTTTCTTCCCCTTTTGTTCCTTGTGAAAAATCTGCCCATCCTTCTGAGTCCAGCGGAGTTTAAAGTCTGATAACCCATGTTTCTCCAGGTTAGCATGCAGCTGTAGAGAAAGAAATAAAGTGAAAATCATTACCCTAAAACCTTTAATACACATCTCCCTTTGCTCTCCATCCACTGAAGAACATAACGATGTAACTCAGAGATTTATTACTTTCCCGAAATTTTTCAATTGTATAATTGTTTGTGTAAATTTAAATTTCTTTCATTTTTTTTAAAGCACAGGCACTTTGTCCAGTGTCCAGAATAAAATAAAATTAAAAAAAATAAAAAGTGTTTATTTACTTCGATCGAAGCTGCAAATGTTAGTGAACAAGCTTACACCAAAACAAGGAGAATACCATCAGCTTACTATGATACTTTGGGGGTTTACCGGTTACTTTAGAAAAAGCCCTGTTCAGGACTAGCACATCCACTGTGTAGGAGCCAGTCCTGGATGCTCCTATAGGAGAGTTAAGCTAATGTCTGCTTCTCTGGGGAAGTTGAAACTCCAACAAACTCTTTAGAAAGTCTTGCTTACTGCTTACCTGTTCTAAAATCTGCTGCTGAATGGCGGGATCTCTCAGGTCGGCCTGAGACCGGAACTTTAACTTGAACGTTTGTTTCTGAGTTGAATAAACATTTTGACAGATGAAAAAGTTAGTCATGTTACAGCCAACATCCGACCACATTCCTGTGGTTGTGTTGACCGCGGCACAGGATTTCACCGTCTGCTCATCTTTGTAGGGTTGGTTCTCGTTCCAGTTAGTGAAGGTGTTGGGTGTCTGGTCGGACCAGTAAGCCCAGGTCTTTCTGTGGAGACCGATCCAGGTGAACATTGTCAGCAGTGAGTTGATGTTATTATTCTCAGACGCGTTCCTCACACTGGCGAGGTCTGTGTAACTGGACCTACAGTATGTCTTAGCCTCGTACCAAGACATTAGGGTTTCCACTAAAATATACTTGGAAGGACCTTTTTCTGAAAGAAAACAGAGGAGAAATGAAAGACAATAGGTTGGACTGTGGGTTGGCATTTTGCCATTAAGGTAAAAACATTTTTTTTTTTACAGTAGAGTCACCTTTGAAGTCTCCGCAGTAATTTCTTATTAAAAATAATTGGTATACAGCCCATAGGCTCAATTTAATAACAGAAATACTGAGTATAATTTTAGTGAAATTATAGAGTATTATTGTATATATTTATATTATTGTAAAACACATTTTGTTGATGTTTTTGTATCATGTGAGACACATTTCTATAATTCCAATACAAAACTCAATCCAAGCATGAATTGAAGACGCTATATATAACTTGACTAAATCATTTTCAATACAAGCTGGCTGGAGAGAAAAGTGAGAAGTGACAGAGAATGGGAGAGGCAGTAAATACAGAGGGCGAGAGAGAAAACACAAGTGTGAATTTAATTTAACTTGAACATTTTAATAAAAAATTCTCAACATTTATTTTCTGATGTTTTGTGATCAATTTAACTTTAACCTGATTCTCATGTATTACTGCATGACAGATATATTATACTACTGCCCATTTCAAAGCTTTTGTTAGCTAATTATTGCACTCCAAACACCTTAAAATGCAAAAATAATTGGTGTGTGTGGGGAACTCAGTTTATGGACATCAGTATTTCCAAAACTTGACTTTTGACCATAAGTCAGGCAAAGTTACTGAGTTAATTTTAATATTAATAAAAAACATTTACAGTAATGCATTCAAACGTCATGCATATATCAAAATGCTACATGATAGATATTTGTAGTTGTTAGTGAGTAATTGTTATTGTAAAATCTGTTCAGTGTTGTCGATAGGGTTGCAATGCCGTTACCACTTTGGTGTTATTAATCTTTGTAATTTACTGATAAATATCACATGAGCTGGAAACTGGTCAGAGTTTAAAACCAATATGTCCAATTATATGCACGCTTTTAATCTAACTTTTCTCCTTGCTTGATTCCCTAATGAATATTTTCTTTTCTTTGTGCTAAAACTGTTATAAAGCAACATGCAACTGAACTCAGTAAAAATCTTTCTTACCATAATAGCAGACTGCAGCACGACGTCTTAACGAACACTTAATGTCATTCCATTTCCCATTTTGTGACATCCCAGTGCAGGTCTCTTTGTGTTTCATATTGTTAGGATCATCTGTTTCCCAGTTACTGTACTCATTATTGAAGTCTGCATTTCCCAGTGCCCACTTCCATCCTGTCATGTTATCATGAAGCCCTATCCATGCGTAGTTTCCAAGGCCCTGCATTGAACTCAGCAGCCTGTCATTGTCGCTCTGATTCTCTACGGTGGCGAGGTCAGTGAACTTCTCTCTGCAGTAACTCTGAGCTTCGGTCCAGGTCTTCGACATCTTTACATAGTGGTACTTTCTGATGACGCTGGTAGAGAGAGCAGTCAGCCCTGATGAATAAGGACTGTTTTTAATTTACACTCATTTATTCTACTGTAATACAACAACCATACAACAAATACAACCATTGTTAAATGTATATAATTATCACTACTGTAAATATGTGTGTCTGATTCACTTCTTTATACACAACTTTCTCACACAATCATTTCTCTGACCTGAGAGAGTGAGCACAAACAGCAGTGACTTCTTCATCCTGGAAATATAAACATGTTACTTTTTGCTATTTGTTTTACAGGACAGAAAATATTTTTTTCCTAAAAGTAAAAATGCCTGAAATTCCGTAAAATGTACATAAACAAAGCCAAACAAAAGCAATTTTTCAAACAACAGTGCGTCATGATACTCTCTTTAGTTGTGGTTTTGAATCCTTCATAAAAATCGAATCAAATGGGATCAATGATGAGGCACATTTGGGAAAAGCTTTAAAAGTTTTAAATCTATGAATGATATCTTAATTATTGGCATATAAGGTGAAAATTGAATTACCTCAAACTTTACAACCAAATCGTCCATACATATGATAGATCTAATAATTGAATAGTGAGGTAAGCATATAAATCTCAAAGAAGAAGATAGAAAACATCATAGAAGGCAGAAGATCATTCGGCCTACCTGAGAAAGTCCCAGCTCTTGTCTCTCCACTTTGTTTCAACGCATCTCAAACCTTTAGTGAGGATTCACTTACTTGTATTCACTTTGTCCCTCCGTCTCCAAGGTAATTATGCAAAGTTATGGTATTGATTTAATCCTGACTTTGGACGACAGTATTTAGAAACATTCAAATCAAGGTGGTGAAATTGAGCGTGTGACCTTGAACTCGGTCATGAAGAACTCAACGACCCAAAGGCATGAAAGCAACCGGTATTAGTATAAAGAGTAGTTAACTCATATGAAAAAGTCAGTTTAGAGAATGTTTATCAAACCAGCACCTGCATATCTTGATGAGTTGGAGGGCTGGAGCCTGTCCCAGCATGCACTGGTGGAGGAAGACAGACAGATACCCAAAGAAGTCATTACAGAGCTTTTTGTTGATTAAGGAGTTTATACATTCACTTTGCTCATTGATATAAACCTTCATTATGAACATTATTATTCACGTATTTTAAAAGTAGCAATACTACAATGTTAATATAACATTACAAGTGAAAGCTTATAATGTTTTTTCAAAATATTTGTTTCGTGAAATTAAACTTATACGTCTATTTGTGCTTGTGGTTAATACTCACATACAATAATTTCCCACAAAATACCAAAATCCTAAGCCTCTGGTATGACATTTCCCAAATTGCAACGTTGACTGGGACACATATTTGGTTACTATCATTGGCTTAGGAAATACTAAAGAAATGATGTACAGGTCAAACCAAACTCTTCATCTCACTGGTGATTCATTAACAGAGATTTACCTCTAATTTCCATGTGGTGAAAGGAAGCATGCGACTTTCTGCTCCAGAGTCATTCACATTTGTAATGTAAGCAAACTAAAGATGACAAGTTTACAACCACTACAAGCACTGTAACTATAATCCTCTACATATATAAAGGAAAACAATTCATAATACTCACCTGCTCTATATTAGCTCATGCCGTATATGCATCATACATACTGGACTGGCCTGTAATATCTTTACTTGGGCAGATAGTTTAAGTGACCTTTAACCTCCTGTTTAAAATCAACCATTCATCATTCAGCTGACAGCTTCCAGTTATGTATGGTCTCAATATCAAGGCTGAAGGGCGTTAAACAGATGGACGGAGCTATCTCCAAGGAGCAGTGGGCATCTGATGTGAGGTGTCATGTTTAACTGATTAACTAACTTAGAGCGCCCCCCAGTGATCACTCTGTGGCTCTGCTCTGTCCTGACTGGCTCAATAGGGTTTTAGTTTTATCTAAAAAAATAAAGTTGTTTCTGTAGTGTTGAGCAGAATTATTTCCCTCTTGCCAATCAAGCATTTGTTTTGCATTTTCAAGTTCATTCACTGTAATAAAATGCTACCAAATAAAAAAAAGGATGTGTTGATGCCTTCAAACTAATTACAAATCGGTCTCATGCAGCAAATCTCTTTAAATAATCTTATATTTTCTCTTAATTTTCTGTTAGGAGAACAAAAATAAGAGAAGATAAACATTCTTAACCATCCAAATTTGCTCGTCCCCAGGTATGCTGAATGATGAATCCCACTTCATCATAAGTTAGAGGGGTGTGGCCAGTAAATCCTTTTCACAGCAGCCATTTTGTCATTTCATTGCAGGGTAAACAGAGGTGTAATTGATCAAATTAATTATGGCTCCACTCTTTTTAGTGTGTCACAGTCATTCCAGTGAGCCAGCATGCAGAAAACCAGGGCCATGATTAATGTTATTAATTACCCTGCAATGTCGTGTCAAAAAGGTTGCTGTGAAAAGGGCATATTGTTTACCATTCGCTGACGATGCCCCTTAAACCCTATATAAGGGCAGGTGTTGTGCCATGTGCCAATAAAGAATTGGAGAGACGCCACCAAAAAAGGGCTGTAAGAGGAAGAACTTCAGCAGTAGTGAAACTGAAGGCCTGTTAAATAAACCCTAACAAAGCAAACGAGGGATTTTCGAGAGCGTCAGTACTGGCGTTACTCCTGGAGATCTGAAACAGTTTCAGCCGCCATTTATCTGTCTCATCAAATCGATGTCAAAACACAATGTTACGGCCTGAATGTCCAAAGCGTCTCAGAGCAGTGTTCAGAACCTTAATGCGCAATATATAAGGGCTTTTATGGTCGTCATCGTTGGGACCATTGGATATTTCTTTAGCCCATGAATTTAATAATCCAATATTATAATAAATAAGATTTTATGATGTGCATGTTTTTTCTTTTTTTTTATTCCTAAAAAATTTAAAACTTTGCTTGCGTTCAATCTCAAAATGTTCTCTTTCCTAAAAGAAGAACAAAAAATAAGAAGAATCCCAGAAATCAATGGGTACAGATACCCATACAGGTCAAAACACAGCTATTTGACATTTTTGGAGAGTTCAGAAGTCTGCCAACCCCCGAATGAACGATGCTGGTTCGGTACGTATTAAGTGTTTGTGTCTGAATTTGGATGTGTGTGTGTGTGTGTGTGTGTGCGTGTGTGTGTGTGTGTGTGTGTGTGTGTGTGTGTGTGTGTGTGTGTGTGTGTGTGTGTACTACAGTTGGAAACAGAGATAATGACATATTTTAAGGTGTATTGTTCATTCAAATGTACTTCAGCACTAAATGCAAATAATTCACATTTACATTTGATACACTTGTGTGATGTGCACTCTTCATTTTAATCCGACACCAGATGGCGATGTTGCCTTCAAGATTCATGACCATTCCACAGCCACATTCCCCTCTTCCTCCTCCTCTTCCTCCTCCAGCTCGGTGGATCTGGCGCGACAGTCGGATCCTCTCGCCATGCCGGTCACGCCCCACACAGATAGCAGCCTATTCCTCCAACACACACACACACACACACACAGACGCACACCATCACATCTCTCATAAACACTGACACACATGTGCATGTGCATACTGTATGTGCACACATCCACATTGTCTGCCTGTATTTTAACCCCCCAACTTCAATTCATATCCAAGCACTACACCAAGCTGCAGCTTTTTATACGTCTTTCTTTCAATAAAGTTAAAAGCCTCCCATCACATCACATCGTCTCTAAGCTAAATGGTGAGACATCAGCCCACTCCATTCTATTTTTAACCATTATTACAGTCATCAGTGAGTGAAAGGCTCGATGGCAGCTACACAGAGCTCAGGTGTAAAACAGACTGATTCATTGTAATTGATCTGCCAATTGAAACTGAAAATGACTGTAACCCGGTAAGCACACTAGATACATTTAGATGCATTGAATTTTGATTACTCTTACACTGATAACCACGTTTCCCCAGATGTAGCATTCCTCATTAAGGGAAACCAAAGCGTAGAAACAGTAAATTAACACACACGATTAAGAATATATATTTTTTTCAATTGTAGAAAAACAATGGTCCCTAAAATGCCACACCAGGACAGTAAGACCTTGTGACGTGCACAACAACATCTCCACCGTGGCAAGACGAGACGTAAAAGCTGTCCTTATTTTTGAATTAGCTGTAACTGTGCTTGTCTGTCTACTAAAAAGCATATCTCACTCCACCAAAGGAAACAAGGGGGGGGGGGGGGGTGCAGTACGCTGTACAGTGTTAAGCCCGGATGTGTCTGAGAGTGTAAACTGGGATCATTCACTACTATGGTTTCGCTGTTGTGTCAATAAAGTGCCCACAATGGCAGCAGGAAGAGCTTGGTTATTTATTGACAAAAATGCCATTACACACACGTACACACAAGTACAGACACACACATACACACACATTAAAGCACCATCTCCCTACGTGTGGGAGACAGAGAGACCATCACCATGGAAACAAACGTCATGTAGCCTCGTCTCCCACCATCCACCACCACCACCCCCCTCCCCAATATGAACTCACCCCCACTTCTCTCTCTCGCTGTTGCTGCCTGTCTACATGCTTCTCCAGTTCTCCTCCTCTGTTTCACATTCCCAATGCCATCCATCTTCCCAAAATACCCACTCTCTCTCTCTCTCTCTCTCTCTCTCTCTCTCTCTTTCGCTCTCTCTCTCTCTCTCTCTCTCTCTCTCTCTCTCTCCATTGCCACTTCTTTTTTTCATAACATTTCACCAAATCTATCTATTATATGTTAATTTCTCCTTCTATGCCATGTTTTATCTTTTTCCAATAGAGGATAACCCCTTCTGTGTGTGTGTGTGTGTGTGTGTGTGTGTGTGTGTGTGTGTGTGTGTGTGTGTGTGTGTGTGTGTGTGTGTGTGTGTGTGTGTGTGTGTGAGTAAGCGACAGAAAGTGAGAGTTAAAATTCAAGAGAGAAGGCGAGTATGGGGGATGGGTTGCTAAGGCAGACTACGGCGATATGAATTTCCAAAATGTACCACACATCCACCACAGAAGAAATTGCCTCTTTCTCTCTTATTCTATTGACTTCATTGATTTACTGATCAATGTTCCATACATAATTAGATTATCCATGATTAGCTTTGAAAATGTGTATAAAACAGAACATGGTGGTGGTAGTGGTGCCTTCTTTTCCCCAGCTTTCTTCAGTTCCTCTTGCTGGTCCCCACAGCATGCTGGGAGATGTAGTCTCCTGCCCGCTATGTTGAGCCTTCAATGGGAGATTTCCATGTGCACCTCAACTGGCTCTTTAACTACTGGCCCAATTTGCATGTTTCTTGGTCCAGTGTGGATGGGCCAAGAGGAACCCATTCATGTTGGAGTGGGTTGGCCTGGTGATGGCCAGTTTAAAGTTTTAAAGCTACTACAAGGAACTTTCATTTTGCGTTAATTTTGGCGGCCCCTGTGGACGAAAGTGGTAGTGCTTCCGAGCACCAGATTCCTTTTAGAAATCCTCTAATTTTACTGCAGCAGGGGTCTGAAAGTCTGCTCCGCGCAGTCCTGGTTCTGGTTCCCCCCGTGCCTCTCTCCCTTCCAGCGGTCTCAGCAGTACCACCTGGACCCTCCAGCAGTGTGGTGCCGGACGCGAAGCTCTCCTCCTTCCGTCGGAGCTCCCTGCAGGTCTGGCGGCTCCACTGGAATTTTTTTCCCAACCATCCATACAAAATATCATCTTTTTGGAAAGAGGAATTTCTACAATCTAAATGCATGAAAATAATGAAATAATGAGTAGTCGCCTCAGCAATATTACTGGACTCAATCGAGCTTCTGTGGCAAGAGATTCCATCTGTGTATGTATATAGTTTAGTGATATATATATATATATATATTGATATGTGACAATCCAATGTGACCGTAAGTCCTCAAAGAGCTTATATTGTCAGTTGTTACCAGGTTAAACATGCAAAGACCGACCAGTACATTGAGGGCTTTACTTTACTTCCAGGTTACCAGTTGTAGCTGAGGACTTAACTAATATTCAGTGTCATAATCCATTTGTCAGTGTTATCGCTACCACCTGTGCTTTTCACGTCATAGTGGGAAAAGCACAGGTGTAAGAGGAAACAATGAAGGCTCTGTCGAGTGCCCAAGTAAAACATGCAAGTGAACCGGTATACACAACACTGGGGTTCTGGAACTGGATTGCAGCCATGATGAATGTTATTAACTGTGGTACACCTGTGGTTCTCCTGTTGTTAATGTTATGTCAAAATGTCCGATTAGAAAAAAGGAGGGGAGTTCCATTGCCATGTTGAATGAGGCTGATTTCATGCAATGAAGCGAACAGTAGCTGTCCCAATAATATGAAACAGTTACAAGGTACAGATAGTATACTTTGCGCAAACGTCTCCCAAACTATCATGGTAACGTCCCATTTAGATTCCAACTAAAAGGTCTCACACAGTTGTTTTTTTATTGCTCTGCTGAAATCACGTCATGTCACCAAACTCCATGCACTAACGGATAATGTGCAGTGTGACCGGGTGTGTTAAAGGAACAGTGTGTAACATTTCAGGGGATCTATTGGCAGAAATGGAAAACAATATTAAAGGGAAGGTTTTGAGAGACCTGCCAGAGTACGCTTGTTTTTTTAATTATCCAACCCAAAGACCCAGAACAGTGTTGCCAACTCTCATCCAAAGATAGTAGCTAGCAGCACTAGCTCCAAAGGTTGCTAAATCGAGCAAGAAAGTTGCCATGTGGGCAACACTGACAGCCCTTCCTTTCAGGCGTCCCTCCAAAGCCACTCCCCCGTGATAATCATAATTAACATAAACTTAGCCGCTGTGTTTCTACAGTAGCCCAGAACGGACAAACCAAACGCTGGTTCTAGTAATGGCCGCTCACGTCTTTGCCTCGACCCCTGTAGTTTCCCAACACGCTTGGCACACTTCAGATTTCAGTTGGTTGCAATCTGCAACCTCGCCGCTAGGTGTCGCCAAATCCCACACACTGCACCTTTAAGATTGGGAACAAAAAGGGGAATTTCCTTGTTGTGTCTGAGGTGTTTTTGATATTGATGATCTGAAGGACATGCCCACACTCATTTACCGTGACTCTGTATTAAGTGATGTCCTGTTATGTTATGATGATATGAGGTTTACTATGGTTTTCATTTGCATAGCAGCACATCATTCATCTAAACTGCTTACCTTTGACTATAGTACAAGCCATGATTACTGTACATCCTGCAACATTACTTCCTGTGCATTGATCAGTTGAGGAGTGTTATTATTATTTTTTTACCGTCACGACAGGAAGCGTATTTGAGTAGTGAATCAAATCAAAATGAAAAGATTCTTGAAGTCATGATGACATCTTGCTGAAACTCATTGAAATATCCCTCTTGGTGATTCAGAAATGTACAAAAGCATAATTACACCATGAGCTGTGTTGGTAAAATGTAACCTTGTGATGTAATACATTGTTACAACAACCACAATATTCTGTTGGTTATTTTCGACTGCCAATATGCTAATGAAGCCCATCTGTTGCGTCGATATTTTTGTCCAAAAACAAAGCGTCGTTTGTGTCTCTGCTGAAAACCAGATTAATGAAACACTTTCTGTTCGCAGCTCAGACAGGTTTAACGACAAACTGATTATTGCATAAATCAGTAAACATTGACAAAGTGATTATTGATTGGTACTCAAAGAGCATCACAAAACTAGGCTGACCTTAATCTGGCTGAATGTTCCCTCATTCACTCTTTTTTAGAAACACATTATTGGATTTTGACCTTGCAGTTATTATTACCATCTGCAACAATCCTCTGGAGTGAAGATATTCTGATAAAAACTACCACCAAGGACAACTTTAGTCACGACAAGGAACCAACCTGCTCCTCTCTCGCTCTCTCTGACCTGCTCATCTTAATGCTCGGGTCTGAGCTTCCTGATCCATCACAGTTCACAATAAAGGCCATCGCTACCCTCTGGCTCTCCACTTTCATCTGTGTTTTCACCTTCTCTCTCTCTCTCTCCATCACACTCCACCTTGCTTTCATCTCCACTCCCTGAAGGTTAGAGGGAATCAAGCAGAGGAATGGAGGAGTGAAGAGACAGATGATGGGGGGGATGAGTCCATCATCATACAGTCAAAAACATACTCACCTATTTTTATACAAAGTAGCATCAGAGTTGTATTTTTTTCGGTGGAGAAGAAACAACAATTAAATCAATTCTCCAATGTGGCCGATATATATATATATATATATATATATATATATATATATATATACACATGTACATACGACACATGCATATATATATATATACATATATAAATATATATACATGTACATACAGACACATGTATATGTATATATATATATATATAACATACACAGACAGAATGGTTGTTTGCATGTTTACTCTGTTGGCAACGTTACTTTCACGCAAAGATAATTAATGCAATACATCAAGTCCCTCGAGTTTTTTTTACATGTGTGTGGTGTGACACGGGATCCTGGGCTTTCTGAATAGATTAGCTCATAAGGAATGTGTGACAGACCGCCAGTGGACACACAAATGATCCTCGGATTGATTAGTTCTCTCTGGCCCTTTGCTAACTTTTCTAGACTTCCACTCAGGTGACACGTCTTTCTCTGTTTTTCGACTTGATATTTAACTTATATCAAAATCACCGAGGCCTTCTTTTACAAATTAAGACGGCCTTTCTTTGATGTGTTAACTTGACATGCGTCTTTACCTTAAAGCCGCACGGAACAATATTTTGAATGAAAAAAAGTCTTATGTAAAAGCGTCGCTCATAAACCCACAAAATGATTATCATACAGATGTACTGTACGGTTCCCCTCACACACACACACACACACACACACACACACACACACACACACACATACACACCTTTCCAATGGAAATGATAATTCTTGTAACTTCTAACAAGCAGGCCCACTTCACTAACACATTTTCACCCCAATGCGTCACACATCGCAGCCTGGTCAGTGGCTCTAGCTTCAAACTGATGCTCTTTGTAGCCCGACGTGTCAATATACGCTCGTTACATGCATGGTGTCTTTTCACAACACAGACAGCAGCAGTCTTCTGGCAGTCTTCTGTGTGTGTTTGTCCCATCCACCTCTCTTTCCACCCATATACCGCGTGGACTATCTCACACTTTATACTACTTCAGTTGCTCTGAGGGTGTAATAAGAACGCGGTGTGTTTACATTGGAGATGTAAACCTGGTGCGCCGCATACACACACACACACACACACACACACACACACACACACACACACACACACACACACTAAACGGTGCCTCTGTGACGCTGAGGAGCACTGACCGCTGACTGAGGAGCTGCAGTAATCGATGCATTGGAAGTGACAACAGATTGACGTCATGCATGCAGCAATTAATTGATTGACCAAAATGGAACAACACTTTGTACGAGCTAATTAGTTTCAGGCATCTCCAGATTAGACTGATAAAAAGGTTTGCCAACATATTAAAATCACATTCTCCAGCAGCATCCTCCATCTCTGATGTTTTCACCTCAGGCAGTCAATATATATTTTAGACTATTTTCATAATATATCACATGCCTGAACGCACACAATCATACCAGTGTGATGTGGGAGGGTTTTACTTAGCTGCTTTTGATTTTGAGATCAAAATCTTATGTTTTTAAATTAATTATACATTCTTAGAAATGAATAGTTCTTGTAGTGGTGAACTGTGCATTTACATGATCATTGGACACTAAAACTCTGCTCTGAAAACACATTATAACCTGATATGCAGTTTTGAATTGAAAGACCAATATAATAAAATCAGCCCTAAAGGAACCAGACAAACTTAAAGAAACTACTACTCAGCACAGCAATCAGTTTAGAACGCTGATCAGCACCTTTGACATCAAACACATGGAATAATCTATTCTTTCAAGGCGTGAGGAAGGAAACATTCACATCGATCTGCTGCTCTGCTGACTTGTTGATCGCAGGCAGCCCTTTCCTACACGGGTCACATGACTGGTCGGTCGGACAGCCCTGTGTGGGGGGTGGGGGGGGGGTAACGAGAGCCAAGTATCTGACCTGATCCGAGTTTCTGGCCAATCTGGGTCACAGAGAGAGCGAATGTGCATGTGTGTGTGTGCACGAGCGTGTGTGTGTGTGTGTGTGTGTGTGTGTGTGTGTGTGTGTGGGCCATCTGTCCTGACAAGATTACTGGAGTCAGACAAGAAGTCCAACTGGACCAGATTAGAGTATGAATATAGGGCAGGAGAAAGAGAAAGAGAGAGAGAAACTGAAAGGGAGGAGGAGGAGAAATTGAGGATGATGAAGAGCAGGGGGAAAAAAAGAAAAAGATTAAAGAAGGAGTGAAGAAAGAGTCGAAGGCAGCAGCGTAGAAATAGCCAAATTTCGGCTGAAATATGCAAAATATTTTGAACGATTGTAGATTATTGGAGGGTGAAAGTCTCATCAAGGAAAATATTTTCAGCACAATTAGAAGCAAAGATGGTCACTGACATTTTAAGGTGCAATGCATTTACAGTCAGCTCATTACTGTCAGATATTTGAGTATTAATGACCGTAGCTACTTTGTATGTTTGTCTCTGCTGTGCATGCGCATGTGTGTTCATACATATGTGTTTGTTATGCAGGTGAGATAAAACGTTGACGGCACCAACGCTTCGACTGAAAGCTGATCGCATCGCCATGGCAACTGGGTCCTACTTTACTCTTTCCCTCGTCCCCTGTCTACGTCGGTTTGAGTGGCGGTTTGGTTTGATATGAGGCGCTGCAACGGAGAGCCTCCCGTCTCTCTCCCTAAATATTCTCATTTCTGTTTCATTCTTGCTGTTTTGCGTCTCCAAAATCCATCCATTCATCCACACACTCCCTCATTACACAGCTTGTACTGTGTTACTGTCACTCAGACCCTTCACACACACTCACGTGGCCATAAAAAAACACACATATAATCATCGACATTCATCCGCTCTCTTCTCCGCTGACGAGTGACAGGCTGGGCGAAGAGTTCCCCAAGCTGTTGCCTCGGCAACCCTGAAGAATATTCCTCGGTGGCCATGACAACCAATGATGCACATCCGGTGTGGTCGGCGGATTTTTATTTAGACGCCTTGCAGGGGGCCGCGATGCGTGTGCCGGCATTTGTGTGTTTATGGATATGTGTGTGCGTGTGTGTGTGTTTGTATGTGTGTGTGTGTGTGTGTGTGTGTGTGTGTGTGGTTGCATGCAGTGCTAGTGCTGTATGACTGTGAACATGTGTTGGTTTATGTTATTCTTGTTAGTGTGCGTCTATTTAGATTTTAGTTTGAAGTTGCCGACTGGATTACGTTTGTGTGATGAACACAATGCAAATGCTCCATAGATTTTCTATTCTTGGTTTTCTGTAAGACATGAAAAGTATTGTCATTATAAGCACTGAAAGTTCAGTTGAATTGTTTAAACGAAAGCATTTGAAATGTGAAGGGCACGTGTGTTGAAAACTCACCGGATAAGGCAGAAATATATTTGTACATGTTCAAATTCAATACCCTTTTAAAAAAGTTAAGGATTAAGGACATTCAATCTTCCTCTTACAGATGAAATGTTGAAATCATGAGCAATAAAATGCATATATTGATATTCATACCGACTCTTCTATAGTCGTGCTCCTGCACCAGGGTCCGTAGAGTGTGGGGAAGTAAGTGTAAAAGTATTAGTAAGTAAACTGCTATTTAAATAACCCAGCCAACCACGAAGAGAGGTTTGGACCCCCTCAAACTACAAAAAAGTACACATCATTTACCAGAGGACAGTTGTTGCATCCTGCTTGGATACATTAAGAAAACTTAAAAAAAAAAACAGGCCTCCATTCAAAACAAAAGCTGCTCCGCGGCCACATATCCCAAAATGTTCGTCATGCTCTCATTGTTTTTGGGCCCATAGAACCATGCAAAATAAAGTATTTTCACAGAGCACCACTTCCTACAAACATGATGTCACAAAAAATAATTTAGAGTTAAGGCTTGTCAAGAATAATATACATTTTTACAGTGGTTAAAACCTTGACAACACAAAGAGCATTCCTTATTGTCACAGACGTTTCTTTTGTCACTAGAAAAGTGCCCTCCCGGCTCCCTTACAGTCAAGATGGCGGAGAAGAGAACAAAAAACAGGGATTTATTAATCTCGTATCGTGCCTAAATTTAGTGGATCGCAACATATTGAGTATGGAATTAATCTGCAGATGCTCCGGTTCAATATGGGACCAAACTTTTCTTTGGATGTCAGATTTCGAGCCACAACAAAGGCCAAAATGTGGCCTGCAGCACACTAGACACGGCTAGTTTTTAGCCGAGCCGATAGCTCGACATGCTTTTTGCTCCTGAAAGAGTTAAGAGGAGTGAGGAGTCAGCAGTCAATGGTAGTAGAAAACAATCAGTAAAATGTGTTTTAAAAAAAAATTGTGAATCACTGCAACCACGAGAGGAATGCAAGATAAGCCGTGGACAGACAGGCACACACACACACACACACACACACACACACACACACACGTACGAATGCATGATCTCCCCACAGGCTCACGCTTGGTGTCGATAATGACTGAGTACCGCAAAACGTATTCTTCCGCCAGGGGGAGTCACATAAACCTGCAATTCAGACTGCGGCCGCATCTCCAAAATCCTTTTTACCCAAATTGGCCGCCGGTCTGCAAAGGATACTTTAACTTTTAAACTCCAATTCTAACTCACTAATTTAAAGAGTACATAATGTGGAAACACACACATTTCCGTCACTGAGCCCTCAAGCGCGTCTGTAAATGTGTCACTGTGTTCCCGGTAATGGCTCCAATATAGGACCCAGTCAATAACCGCTCTATATACGTACAAATCCATGCAGTCCATTAGTGATGTATATAGAGGTGAGTAAAAGTGAACTCACCACAGGGGCTTCTATGTTGTATCAGCTATAGGAAGAGTGAGTGTTTGAGTAGAGAAAAGGCTTCAGGGTTGATGGATCGCAACCGACGCAGAGAAAGTCGACCTTTTCGGCAACTCCTGACTGTGTGTGTGTGTGTGTGTCTGTGTGTGTGTGTGTGTGTGTGTGTGTGAAGACCACATGTCGCATCTACGGGGCTTGTCAGTACACATATCACTTAATGCTAAGCTACAGACAGTGTTTGCTGCCAGTGAAGGTGAAAATATGGGTTCTTAGGATGAGCTCAAACTCTCTTCTTTCAGCTGAACACCATTTCTTTCTCTTTTGCTCTCCTCTCTCAGCCTCTCACACACAAACACACACACACACACACCCCGCTGTGTGTGACGCTGAGAGTCCCTGACAGCCATATAAATAATCTATAAGTTTAGACTCCCGCTGTCGCGCGCATTTTCACCAAAACCTCCTTTTAGCGACCTTCCATTGAGTGTCCCGCTCCAACGTCTACATGCCAACATGCTTACGCACACACACACCTCACGCCACCGGCTATCAGACCTCTGATGACTTGTGATAGATGAAAGACGTGGAAGATGAAGTAACGCGGGAGGGTTTTTATTCACCGTGCATGCAATGAAAGCGAAACAACACACTCTTAAAGGGCAAGCTGAATCAAATGTCATGGCGTGACGCTATGGAACAAGGAAACGACTGTTTGATGAAATTATGTCAGTAAAAGTCTTCATGGTTTTGCATCTTTGCAAGCTCTGTGTCAGTGGTTGACTATAAAGTAATGATCTGTGACATTTTCACAAATGCCTTTTTGTCTTCGTGAGAGCCAAACTCAACAAGAGGTTCAACCTTAAATCATTTTAGCTTTAAGTTTTGTTTTGCCGTGAGTGTCTCTCCCCTGAAGGTGGCGTGAATAGTTTATGGTCGGACTAAAAGCAGGGGGACAGAAAAACATCACTGACACCTTCCACAATCGACCACTTGCAGGCAGATCAATCTAGCTGTCAATCCAAATGCAGTTCACTGCTTCCTTTCTTGCGTCATACAGTCTAGGTTCACAGACGATGTAGATTGAAGAATGAGTAGTATCTATTTGTCTTTGCATTGAATAGATGACAGATCTCAGTTACCGGGCAAAGATTCTGCAGCACCTCTAGATCGCAGTGGATTTGTAGAAACACATCCCTCAAAATGTGATCAAAGATACATGAGATGATGTTCTTATTCCCAGGGCG
>JACSYO010002005.1:1755000-2010000 GCA_016806645.1 Ophiodon elongatus
CAGCCTCCATTTTCAAAGTTGGAATCTGAATGTTTAATCATTCCCAGCTCTTTGCTGAGAAGATGCATGAATTTTTCACAGTGTGTATGAGGGAGGGTGATGGGACGCCTGGTTAAAAGCAGGCCAGCTCAGACGTGGGGGCGGACAAAAAGATGGGATTCAATCGGCAAGTCCCCACAAACCAATGTGATCTCACGGAAATAGTTCAGGGAACAAAAATAATCATTATATATATCAATAAACTACGTAAAAACCCTTTGGGACACAAACACCGCTATCCTGGTTGAAAGTCCTGTCTTTGTTTGAATTTACAGATATCATATCTACATTTCTAATCTCTGTAAAAAAAAAAAAAAGAAAAAAAAAGGTTACAGCTTTCATATCCCGGGTGACATTGCCGTGAGCCATGTGCTCGCATCAGATCTTTAGACTGCAGCTGACAGCGTCAAAACAGCTGCCACAATATTTCTCCAACACTCACAAACAGCTGGTCCAGGTCCAGTTTGAATTTACTTCCATCACTGCACTGAGAGCTGACATTTGGCAAGAGACACTGAGCATACTTCATAAGTGTCCAATTGAAAAGATGCATGCGTGTGTATGTGCAGACGTACCTGTACAAACATGCAACCACAAGAGAATCAAGGTGCGTAGTGGATTCATGTACGTTTTATGCATGAATATATTCATGTTTTGTCACATGCATGCCTGCTTACTCACAATGTGCAATGTGCACACACATCCACTTACTAACACACACATACGCGCACACGCACAGTGGTGGCACCCACACACTCGATGTATTGTCCTCAGGGACATAATAGGACATATTGATCGAGTCTGCACTGGGATATTAGTTGAGAATAAATGGACAATGCATCTTCAACACACACAAGCACACGCTAGCAAGTACACATAAATGATGTGCAACCTGTATACAAAGACACCTCTTTTTACTCTTTTTGTATTTTCTTTTTTTTTTTTTTTACCACTAGCAGCTAAATGCAGCCAAAAGAGAAATACTCATCTGTACCTGGCTGCATTAAAACTTTAACATCAGTCCTTTTTTAACAAATAGAGTCTGAGCAGCTTTTCACAAATAAACCGATGTAAAAACTCCAACGACTGTAATAAATCACATCAACGTTATAAGCAATAATATACAACTAGATTATTTGCAATTTTTACCTCCATATCATCCATTTTATACATACAAGAGTCATCAGAGTGCATTTTCATGCTTATGTCCATGAACAGAGAAAAGCTGTGTTCATAGTGGCATCCATTTTCTTTTTTCTTGTGAGAGACAATTTGAATGAATGAAAGTGTCCGAGAGCTACTCATGGCACCAAGTTGTACATCACCAAGAGAAGACATTATTTCTGTCTAACTTTTGTGGTCCTATAATAAAGTCATTGCCTCTATTTCGATCGCACCATAGGCGCTTTTTGAGTTTTTTGTTAGGATGTGCGCCACTAAACAAAGCTTCTGTTGCTGCAGCTGGCGTTGTTCCTCAGTTTGATAAAGAGAGACTGTTGTATTTTAAGCGTTGCGTCCAGCTCCTTTACCTCCTCTGTTTGTTGACTGCTACCAGGCGGAAAGTCCCACGAAAAGTTGTTGCGAACTTTGATGAATCTTTTATCGACTGACACGCTCGCACGACAAATGAGGCGCTCATTTGTAATTCACATATGTGAGAAAAAAAACCCTCTGTTACCCATTCTTCATGAAAATAGTATATTTTTTGCCTTTTATCGAGTGCTGCAGGGATGACTTATTTTTGAATGCCAACCCTGAAGTTAGCATCGCCCCGGTTGCTGCGACAAAAAGCCAATGGGTTTGACCATGATACCACACAATGAGGCTGTTAAGGTGGACTATCAACGTGAATACATTCATACAGACTTTTCATGCATCTATCAAAACAAACCATTAAAAGAAACCCGTTGACTACAAAATGAGGGAACCGGCTCTTTTTTGTGTTCATTGTTAAATCTGGCGTGCCTTTGCTAGTCTGCTATCATCGCCTAATGTCATGCTAGAAATTTAACAAGATGTAGTGTAATGTCACATCTTATTTATCAACAGGAAATATTTTCTTAAACACTTACAAACAAATTGTACGTATAAGCTACGCGATATGTTTTCAACTCAGCTTTTAAAGCTAACGCGCTGGTCTGTATGAGCTTCACATTACAGCTAGTGGAAAAGATAAATCCAGATGATGAACTCAGTAGCCTTTTTTCTCCCCTCGCCCCTCCTTCGTACCGCAGGACACAGTCATACACACTTTGTCTTTCTCTCCTGTTGACATCCACAGAGACAGACAGGCTAGTGCCAATTCATTTGGTCCGATCTCGTCCGCTCTAACCTTTAGCCCGCCGTCCTCCCTCTGCCTCTCTCTCTCTCCTCTAATCTCAGTGGGAAGCCCTGGAATTAACCGCCAGTTTCAATCAAGTCCAGCCAGATTCACCCTCTTCTGTGGCCAGTGACCTGCATATTACACACACACACACACACACACGCACACACACACACACACACACACACACACACACATGCAGCAATCCCACTGTCGCTTAGTAAGAGGTCAGGAGGTGGACATCAGCGTGCGACGATGTTGTCTGTTTCACACACCCTTCTGGCACTAACGAAGGGAAAAATTAGATTTTAATCCTGAATGTGTGTGTGTGTGTGTGTGTGTGTGTGTGTGTGTGTGTGTGTGTGTGTGTGTGTGTGTGTGTGTGCAGGCTTGCATACAAGTATGTGTTTATGTGTTTTCCCCCGTGTGCGTTTGAGACCACAGCTATCTTTCCCTCCTGGAGATCAATTAAATGATAGGCATGCTTGGAGTCCAGCAGCCTGAGCGGTGTATGTGAACTGCACTGATAAAACACATACAAACAGTTAAAGGACACTGTACATCTCTCTCTGTCTCACTTTATTAGGTACACCTTGCTGGTACCGGGTCGGACCCCATTTTGCCTTCAGAACTGCCTTAATTCTGAGTGGCGTTGATTCAACAAGGTTCTGGCAACATTCACTGTTGTGATAAGGGGATGGACAACAATACCCAGGTAGGCTGTGATGGTTAAACAATGCTTTATTGGTACAATGGGGCAAAAAGTGTGCCAAGAAAATATCCCCCACACCATTACACCAGCAGCAGCAGCCTGAACCGTCTATACAAGGCACTATGGATCCATGATTTCATGTTTTTTATGCCAAATTCTGACCCTATCATCCAGCGTGGTCAGCGCTCCTCAGCGTTTGACCCCAACGGCGTTTGAGGCGCCCTGTAGAGTTTGCATGACACGCACCGGGGCTGCAACTAACTCCAACTTAAGCACACCTGGGTCCTTGTAGGCAGGATTTAAACTTCTCTCCCAAGCTCTCTATTTTCATTCTTGGCATAACTTCTTTGGTCCCGTTCTCACGAAAAAAAATCACGAAAAATGTGCGGCCTTATAACCATTTGAAGGCTTTATTGGAAACAATCTACAGGGATACGTAAAGACACACTTCATCCTGCTTCAAGTTCACTGAACCCATTTGAACCCTCCACGCTTGATAGATGCCCACATTGTTCAAACTCCATGCCACTGCAGTTCTAACGCACACTGGCTGTTAGATATTTGTAGTCTTCGAGCACAGGACCAGTTAAGCCTGATGTCATCCGGCCACAAACCTGCTTCTCTAAAGGTTTAACTTCAATCAGGGAGCACTACAGACCTCCTAAAACGCTCAGACAGAAGCAGAGATCTATTGCTTTTACACATCAAAGCTCATCCCACAATTCACTTCACAGAAAAGCATTCAGAAAAAAACTTGAACTGATCCACATTTCTTCACCAAAATCTGAAGGGGAGGAAGATGAAATGGACCGCTGCAGGGAGGCAGTAACAGTGAATTAGCCACGCTTTGAGAGTATTTTATTATCCATTCTGCATACAATAGAACATGCCGCTTTCTTATGGTGGCGTATTTGCCGAGATGAGGAGGTAATAGCTGTGTCAACACCGCGGTTGCCATGGAGACAGCTGGGTTTCCATAGGCTCGCTCTCTTTCCCAGTGACCCAGTTTGTGCCTGCCGTCGTGGCATTGAAGCCCTCCAAGAGCTCTCAGCGCTCCACTCCTCTGCCTTTTACCTCGCCATTGAATCCAGACGATTGATGTATGATTTGAATAAGAGCTATCTGTGTCGCGGGCCTCGAGTCGACACTCTGCAAGAAGGAGCTCTGCGGCGGAAACAAGGACATTTGGGCAGCACCATTCGCTTGAGTGCATTTGTGCCTTTTCTGCTTGACTGGAAGAACAGCACAGATTTAGCCCATTGTTGATGGTAAAGTGTTACACTGGGAGTAAAGACTCAGCAGAAACCTTGTTTCAATTCTTCGATGACAATCAGGCAAGGTTAACTAATAAAAATAACACATTAAAAACTGAATCACCTTGACAGAGAAATAAATGATTACTTTGACTATTTCTCCCCCCCCCGCCCCCCTTTTCCCAGTCCTCTAGGTCACTTCATATATTTGAGAGCTAGAAAAACTACTAGCAAAGATGAAAGAATGTCTGTGTTGCTTTGCATTCAATGGGCTGTTGAATTCAGGGAACTAAAGTGCTGAAATTATTTAATTTGCAGCCAAAGTCCTGCTGAATTCAAACAGATTTTCAGGGGACAAAGTAGATCAATAACCAATGAGCAACAACATAATTAGTTAATGTAATACATTACAAATTGTACATATTTAGGCCATGAATGACGTGGAGTATTATTTTGGATTTTGTGAAATTAAGTCTTCAAGCTGGATTTTAGATCCGTGATGGAAACCAGAGGATCAAATTAGAACGTTTTTTTTTTAGTTTATGAGTCTAAGCAGATTTTACTGCATCGTATTCGTCCTGTTAGATCTAGATAAAGAAACTTATAATTATATTGGCAGCTGTGTGGTTTGATCTTTCAGCCCTTTGCCCACTTTTTAGCATTTTTCTAAATTAGGCAGTGGGTGGACTTGGGCTCGGACCTGGAGGAGAATTTACACTTTAATAAAAAAGCGAACGGCAAACCATTCAAACTCCACCAGTAGCGGTGTGGTTTTAAAATCTACCAAAATATAAGGATTATACCTTCCTGTCCTGTTAGTTATTTTTGAAGAAAGATGTCTTCTGTCTTTGCCACAAATCCACACAGTGACAATTCCCACAGGAACCTGCAGTTGAGCGGTTTTGTATGTTTCTTCTTGTCCCAGGCTTCCTGAACCAGTGGACACAAACATATTTGGCCCTGTGGTTTTCATCACTGTCACACAAACAAACAGACTGTTGACTTCGCATAGTTGTCAGAGCTGGTTCATAAACACATAAACAGCTTCACTCACACCTTATGGCAACACTCATCCAACATCTTTAGTCTTGATAAACATCTCGATCAGCCACAGTCAGATGGCAAAAATTCCACTCGATGAGGACAAAGCTCATAGCGCTGACACATTTTCAGGCATGTTTTTGTCAAATTGGATCAAACTGAGAGCGACGAGACATGTTAAAGAGATGTTTTTCATCTTCAAAGTTCATGAAACAATAACCGCAGTCTTCCCCCTGGATATTTGTAAGTTTCAAAGTTCATGTGACTGACATGAATGGTTATGCTGTTAGGTTGTTTGTTTCTTTCCTCTCTTATTTGAATATTATTGTCCTGACATTTGAATGAGCGTGAACACCAAAACCAGCAAAAATACTGTAAGGCATTCCCAGATATTTTCCCCAGGAAATGTCTTTCTTTGAAACTAAAGAAGAAGACGAACATTTGGACAAAAAAGTATGGATTCTAAACTGAGAAAGACACGTGCAATGAATTAATGTCAAGAATGAAGAGGGTTTGAATTATAGGTAGCTCAGCAGGCTTGTGAATAAGGGACCCTTTTAAATTAAAGAAATAGTTCAAAAGATTGATAGACTACCACTCTCATTTGTATGATAAACATTCGACTACAGCCAGCAGCCGGTTAGCTTAGCATAAAGACTGGAAATGGGTAAAGCAAACCTAGCTCTGTCCAATGGAGTGATGCAGAGTCCTAATACTATAGATCTGTAGATCACATGACTTCACAGTATTGTGAAGTCATGTGACCGTGGGGGAGTTTGTTTGTAGACTTAGCTTTTTACTTCCAGCGATCGTATTGACGCTCCAAAAATCATAAAAGTGGTGTTAATTTGTGAAGATTATCTTCATGAACAAAAGGTGTATGTCTCATTAATGGAAAAATCCCATGTTTTTTTTGTTGAGAGAACCAGTGCGATGCTAACTTCTGGGTTGGCCTAAAAAATACGTCATCCCTGCAGCACTCAGTGGTTACAGCACCCACTTACGAACACTTCTAAAGCTCACTAATTTACATTTGTACAAAAACCAAAGGGTAAAAATGACAAGGGGGTTTGTGTGCCAGACTATTTCTTGGCAGGGAGCAGTGACCTCCTGGATTCTTGTCATCAACATGAGGTTGCCAGACAACCAGTGGAGACCAAGAAATAGTCTAACTAGCTTTCGCCAAGATTCCACCTGTTTACAGTCTTTGTGTTAAAGCTACTTAAGCAGACATATACTGTATGAAAGTGGTATTGAGCTTCTTATCTCTCGGCAAGAAAATTTCCCAAAATGACACACATTTTTTAAATGTGTGGATGTCAGGAGTTCAAAAAAGTCCACACTAACATTTATATTTTGAATCAGTTTGTCACTAATGGTCAATTAAAATCTGTGAACATCAGCAGAAAGAATGTCTTTGAACTGAGATGTCAAAAAACACATTTCTTTTTCTTCTTCTTTTTGGTATTTGAGGAAGATTCCTGACATTTCTTTTCCCCAACTCCAATGGTCAGCTTCACTTTACGTGGCCGGTAGTTGCTATAAAAAATGTTAAATTACCAGAAATCAAAATATGACACTCCCTCTAACCTTCCATCACACACACACACACACTGGCTGTGCTGCAGCGGTAGTGGTGGTGTAGGTTTTGGCAGCGGAAACCACTGGACAGACACTGTTTTTGTTTGTTTTTGTGCAATCTCCCTGCATTTTTGTGTGTGTGGCCTTCGCTTGGTAGGAAGTAGTGGGCGGAGAAAAAACAACATAATTTAGATTCCTTCTCATTGAAAATCAAATGTCCTTGTAGTAGGGAACACAGGCGTTTTTTGTACAACTGTGACCTGCATGGAAATGGGATCACAGTCGGCTACTGAACAGGGACACTGAGCTGCAGCTCAGCTCTGCCCGTCTGCTCGGTTGAAACGCTATTACTGGTGTAATTGCAGAGTGTTTGTGATAGTGCTGACATTTAAACATAGTCACCACTCTCCTTCTATCTGCATCGCTCTGTGTAATCTGGTAATATGACACTGTTGGAACCACGTGTGACATTCAGAAACATCTTCTATCTTACGATAATGCAAATAAATAACATGTACATCTAGCTTTTTAGTGCGAAACCTGCCTTCACGTTGAAGGGTTCACACAGAAGGTTTCCTACAAAGACAGGAATTCAAAAATACACAAAAACACAAAAAGACACACACCCCTCAGGCATCTTTCCTCTCACAGATGGCACATAGGACCTCTGGCTATCTTTTACCAAAGGGGTCTTCCATTGTTCCTCTGCCTTTTCCTCCACTTTCCCCCACTTATTTCTTAGAATAACACCATTGATTCCAATTAGTCAATAAGTAGCAGTGCATGAGTTAATTGATTTGTCAAACACTGCAAAAGGCACTGGTGGGAATGAGTAGAGGACACTACCAAAGCATAAACAAGGCAACCTGGATGACTAAAGAAGCGCTGGCGGGCGGTTGAATGTGTATACGGTACACCTGTAAGATGTGTACGTGCATGCTCATTTATGCATACGTGCATATAACTATATTTGTTGCAGATGTGTGCTTCAACATTGTTCTTGGCTTTTGACAACGTAAAATAAAGCAACTTGCAACCCAATTTCTATGAGTTGTGGGCAGTCGACCACGGTTAGTTTGGTTTTGCCCTAACCATTCAGTAGCAAGCTACACATCCGTCCTGCTGGAATCATTTTTCGGCTGATACAGATGCTACTTTAGCGTTGCTCGGAGCAACCAACATTTTTCACTAGGATCAGAGAAATATTACTGTTGGTTGACTCTCAGCAAACAACTAAGGCAGCGTCAATCTCATCTGCGCTTTAAATTTTTTTTTTTTGTCAAGCTAGCTTTCACTGGCAAGCATCAAAAAGAAGTGTTTTAAATATTTATTAAAGGAGAACATGACTGAAATGCAAGACTTGAACTGCTCGTAGCTCACCCGCTTTACAGAATGCGTTGTGGGGAAGTTTCGATTGGGAATCCGTCGTAGCACCCGGGCACGAAGAACTCCCTCTGGACCCTACGAAGACGGAAGGAAGAGAGAAGAAGCGAGAGGGAGAGAAACACTGGGAGGAAGTTAAGAATTCTGGAACCAGGCTACAAAGAGACTATCCAATATTTTTGTAAGATGTTTTTGTCGCAGAACTTAGTTTTGTCTTTATCCGATTAATCGTCTTGTGACCTTAGATCTACGTACCTATTGGAGGAATCCAGACCCACAGGTTGGGAACCATTGAGCACCTGGACAGAAGTAGAGACCGCAGCAGAGTGAATAATGGACGCAAGAGGACACAAGTGGGGAGAGGGCTACGGATCAAGCGGGATAAAGGGAAGAGATTTATAAGAATAATTCAAATGACACAGCAAAAACAATGTGGAAAAGAGTTTGTTCAGATCTATTCCAAACTAATCAGTTGATCAATTGGCAAGTCCACCATCATAGCTTTTGCTCAGCGGGTTGTTTTCTTCTTGCAGCACATAGCCTAGAACATTTTGCTGGGATGGCAACTTTCAAGAAAGCTCCTGAAAGTCTAATGCATGTTTATCCAGCATTTGGCACTATTAGAGGTGCCAATCCTTCTGTGTGCTGATCCCAGATCCTTGTTCTGACACTCACCAGGCTCTCTAAGAGCTGCTGGATAGAAATAAAAAAAATAAAAACAATACAATAGGAGCTGTTTGTGCACTGAAGCTCTTGCTTGGCAGAAAAAGCAACTGGACAACAACAAGTAAAGAGGATCATGAAATAACTTCTTCTCAAGAGCTTTTTTTATTTCATTATTTCTTTCACTTTTTTCAGTGTGCCGTTTTTGTCAAATTCCATCCCCACCGTGAATTGAAAACCAGACAAAATTATGCTTGAGGTTTGTTGACCAGTGGGACGAACACACTGAACATTCCACAGGAGGAAGAGGAGGGAAAGATGTGGAAATAAAGTGGACATGAGCGATGATCTCACAGGCTAAACTTCGAAGCTGGAAGGTCGTAAAATGCTCAGAAAAATAAGAGGAAAGTTATAGCATCCACAGTTTCATGACAACTGAGACCTCAATAAGGCTCTTGTGTCTGAATGGGCGCAAATCTCTGCAGACAGGTTCCAAAAGCTTGTGACTCTTTTCTGACTGAAACCAGAGGCGTGGAAGCTGCTTGTGATTTTGGGATGAGATGTTCAACGTATACATATTTTGCGGGGGAAAAGAGCAGGTGTCCACTTACTTTTGCCACTGTGATCCTGTCGGTCATTGGGCCGCTCTGTCTCCAAAATGTGGCCCGAAGTTTTGGCCGAGTTTTCCGTCAATTTTATTGTATAAAGGAATCTTTTCAAAAATACATTTACACCGACCTACTGCACTGCATTAACATGGAGTTAAATGCCAAGTATAGGGCACTGTGTGTGTGTGTGTGTGTGTGTGTGTTTTTCTCTAATTTGTCCAAACTTCTCCAGCCTTGACTGACGCTTGCAGGGTCTATTCCCTCCAGCTTTGAAAAACACATTCCATTTTAATGTAGCAGCCGCTCACAAGGTCATTTGTCACTTGATAATGACAAAGCGAACCCAAAGGCATTTCACTGTCAAGTGCGTGTGTGTGTGTGCGTGTGTGTGTGTGCGTGAAGGAGGTCTAGGAGGTGAGCGGGGCGGCGTCCTTGTGAGCTCGTAGACTTGTTTGAAGTTTGAAGACGTGATCAGTTACTCCTATCACATGGAGGCAGTGTGTGCTGTGTGTGCGCCGGTTTTGCAAAGGAAGAACTAGAAAGAAAACACACACACACACACACACACACACACACACACACACACACACACACATTTTCCAAGCACATGCAAATGTGTTAAAACCTAAATCTTTTTGTCTCCACACACACACATCAAGAGGTTTATGAGGCATCTAATCGCTGCCGCTCTAACAGATGTGCACACGACAGATGCATGTGTGCAGGGCATCTAACTTCCACCCATGAAGGGTGCATTTAGAATCTCCTAATAAGTGTGCACTGGGAAAATCACATGTTGCAAACACATGTTGAACGTGACATCCACCGTCACTTGGCTTACCGCTCGTGAAATTGACCTCACAGACCGAAAATCAATTTTCTATTTTATTGCCCCTTTTTTATGTGTGATTCTGCGTTGCATATCACCGCAGCAATTTCTTGACAAGTTACATAACAATAGGAGGAGTGAGATGTGTCTATTTGGAGCACGAGGCCTCCAACCTTCAAACTGTATCCTGTAATTCTTTGGGCACCCGGTGTTGCAAAACAGTGTGTGTGAATTTGTGTGGGAGGGTGTTTGTGTATGATCATGATTGCGCCTGTGAAAACTGGCATGTATGAATTCTTGGTGTATTGGTGCTAACATTATTTTGAGTATGTGTGTGTGTGTGTGTGGAGGGGCGAGGGGGGGGGGGGGGGGGGTTAATCCTTGCCAGACCTATTGGTTGGCCTTGCCGGTAAGAGGGGTGTGTGGACGGCGAGGCACACAAAGTGCCCTGGTTGGCAGGACTGACATAAAGACAGATTACAGTAAAGCAGCACAGTCGTCAGTCGGCCTGAGCTGCTCTGAATATGGCTGATGTCTACGGAGACTGGCTGGTCAGTACTGGTCTGAGGTTGTCTGTGCTGGTCTCTACTGGTCCGGTTTGGTTTAGTCTCTTTAGTTCTGGGCAACGTTCGCCTAATAGCTCCTCAGATTTGGCTTTTATCTGTTCTGTTTTGGGCTTTAGTTTTGAAAGGCTCAAGCATTTGTAACCTGAAAATAAAAAAGAAACATAAAAAAACGACTGAGAAACAATTTAGGTAACAGGACTTTATGTTTTTTATACGGGTAAATGTTTACGGGTAACAGGACTGAGTAAACACCTGGAGACTAAAATGTATATTTTAACTAAAAGATTATGAACTTCTGAAGAAACATTTTTTGGATATTGAGTCAAGCAATAATACAATTGTTAGAGGGTGGGGACCGACTAAAATCCTATTTTTTCAGTGTTAGTTTTTAAATGAAGATAATACTTGTAGTGTCTTCAAATCGCATTTAGGACAAAGTGCAGGACACTTAATAATGTAATGTATTATGCAGATACTTTTCATGCACGTTTATGCATGTAATGTCTTGAGGAGGGAAAGGTCAGCGGTCCAGCAGCACCTTCATGCTTCATCATATTTTTACAAGGGCGGTTTACTGTGAAGCAGCTGCAGGAAGATCTTAGGAAAAGTTTAAAGACAAGAACACGGCTTCTCTCTATAGATGATTTGTATCAACAGGAATGTAGAAGTATAAATGATGATGTCAGAATATGGCTTTCCCTATCAGATGTCCTGGACAGCACTTTATTTTAATCATGAAAAGCCTTAAGCACATCTTGAAACGGTAAATTAAGACCCTGCTGTGTTTCCCACAGGAATCCTTGCTAATTTATTATGATATGAGATCATATCTACTCTAATGTATCCGTCTTTTCTTTATAAGGGTTATATTTTATCACGTTAACATGCTAACATCTGATGAGTGCAACAATCTGTGATCAATACAACTGGTGTGATGGACAGTTACATAGTTACTTTTACATCCTTATGTGACAATGTTACAACGATACATTTATGTGCAGACACACGCACACACAAACACATACACACACACACACACACACACACACACACACACACACACACACACACACACAGTGTATAAAAAGAGGAAGAAAAATATAAATCTATACCAACCCCCCTGAGAGTTTCATCCCCTCGATACGTGAGCACCATTTGAAGCGCTTGCATCCACACAGGCTCACATCCGCCTGGATACGTGAGCGCCATGTCGAATTCATGACGGTTGTCATGGCACCCACATAGCAACTGGCTATACATGTACCGGCTGCTGCCTCCGGTCGACTCCTGAAGGGGGGATAAGAGGGGTGGGTAGAAGGGCATTTGAGGGGTGGGAGGTCGAGGGAAACAGAGGGGAGAGACGGCTGGGAAATTGGGGATTGGGGGCTTGGGGGGGGGGTTGCATGTCAATTTGTGTTTTTTTTTAGTGTGTGTGCATGTTTGTGGGAGTTAAAAAGGAAGAGGGAGTGAGATCTCACAGGCTGGGGCGAACAAGAGAAATCAGAGACTGAGGAAGAAAAGGGTATCAGCTGGTTTGTAAACCTTGGAGGACGAAGAGATGGGGGGCAAAGATAGATGAGAGAAGAGTGAACTCACGGTTGACAGCTCTCTGAAAATCCATGTGGGTCATGGAGAGACGGAGAGGCAATAAGAGACAAGTGCATCACTCACTGTAATGCTCTGTTTTCTGCAGACAACGAGAATGATTTAATAAATAAAACACTGATTAAATGCATTATACATGTTTGCTTTGCAATTATAATCGTTTCGAAGACTTGAAATTGCATTTTTGTGGAAGGAAACGTCTGCAAAAAGGGTTGAATCTTCAACACACACTCACATGTTTTAAAGAGAAACATCAACTGCTGGTTTTGAATTTAGATTAAGACCGAATGTGGGGCTAAAGAGGTGGATATTTTCAAGCAGAGTGCACTTCATTTTACTATGGCGAATAAGAGAGGCATGTTCTGCTAATTCCTCCTCCTCGGTCGGTCGTGTGAGCGCGTGCAGAGCAGTTCATGGGTAATTGATGTGCCGAGTCTTATTTTGGGAGCTAAATCAAACGACAGGGCTTTACGCATCACCTGGCAAAAAACGCAGCGAGCGCACTAAAGTACACACATCAACATGTAGACTTCTTTACAAGCAGCTGCCTATTTGGTGCCACAGACATGAATAGACGCACATACGTAGATAGACGAAGACCCAAGGAGGGGTACACGTGAAGTCGCTCTCACACAGGGACACGGGCACACATACATGAATATTTCAGATTGCTTGAAAACGTGCAAACCATGCAGCTCCCATCCCCCCACCGTGCACCGACAGACCGACCAACGCTCAGCCCAAGCCTGGGCAGCAGCTCACGAGTAGGCCATAAATGATAGAGAAAGAGTAGGATCGAGGGAGGAGAAAGAGTAGGAGAGTGGAGATAGAGGGGTCTGATGGACTGGAAAGTCATCAGGCAGGATGAGGCGAGAGGGTGGGAGAGGAAAATATAGACATCAGGGTGGAGTGACAGCACTGGCAGCTCTCTGAGAGTAGTGGGGGAAATGACAGCCCCTAATTTACATTCTGTTGCGCATCTCCCACTAAGACGTACACTCCCTTTTGTCTCGTTGGTCAACCGAGCTGCTCAACGATAACAAGTCGAAAAACAGCTGACAAACCGAGGGTTTTATTTCTGGAACGATTTCAGGTGAGCGACCATGTGTTCATCCATTGTACCGTGATTCCGCTGCTCCCATTTCAACGAGCGGCTACAGCGTTCACCTCCTGTGGAAACAAGAGCAGACCAGTTCCACTCTGCTTTATTTGGGTCTGCTGCCAGTGACGTGCAAGGACTCTTTAAAGGATGATTACGGTTTATCAACGACGGGGGGCTTATTATTTTAAAGCTTTGGCCGTCATTTCTGACAGTTATGATTGGAGCGAAGTACTTAGCATGGACAAGTCAACCCGGTCTCACTACCAACTCCTCAACTGCCAATGTTTGGTCAGTGGCCTTCGGCATCTGATACCCATGCATGGAGGCACCCTTTAGCGTCTATATGAGACTCACCAGGCTTTTAATGGACTCCAATTGAAACCCACCCGCATTACTGTTAGATGCTCAGAGCAACTGATATAGTAGAAAACAGAAAAGTAGTCCACACAGCTGAATCTGGCCATTCCTCCAGAGGCAGAGGACAGTCATGTGCCAGTTAGCCAGTATGCACAACACAAGGACCCTGGAACTGGCTCACCTAAATGGAATGCAGTCATTATAAATGTCATAAATAAAACCTGCGCTTTTCCTGTTGTGACATGTCAATGTGACAAATGTCTATTGGCCCGCTGCATCATTTAAAAATAAATCTGTCCCGTTACGACACAGACATATCATCTCTGGTAAAGGTTTTATTAACGGACACTTAAGGAGGTTCTGAGAAGCCCCATTTTTATTGTGTCTGTTGCAGCTCCTGGTTCAGAGTCGGTACTCTCCCAGCAAGAGAGGAACCGTGAGTAAGTGTCTGCCGATTGGTCAAACACTTGAGCCAATGCAGCATCGGCAACCGTCACTGTTAAAATCCTGTTAATACACCAAAGATTTAAGGAAAACATGAAGAAATAGATCAACAGTGAAGTCCTCGGGGGAGCTCCCCAGAACAGTTTGGTCCGAAAAACGCCTTTTGACACTCAGGTTTAATTTACAAGGAACTCACGTGTGACTTTGGTGACCGTGCTCTTACCATTTAACAGGTAACCCATGGAGCAATTTCCTAAAATCCCCTCTGTGTTGCTTTAAAACACTCTCAGAGAGATATTTCATTTGGAGAGTGAATATCTAGGCCTGCATGTGTGGGAGTTCATGATGCAAGCTCGTGAAAGCATGCGACTGTATGAGCTCAATGATAAAGGCGAGCAGGCGTCAGCGTCTGCAGCTGTAGTGGCAATTAAACGACACGCACGTGTGTGGAGTCAAACAGATGCAGGTGAGCTTGCGCAACTCAGCTGAAATGCAGGCGCAACACACACTGTCCAGAGAAAATGTTGTGTTCATCTGGGAGGTAGGACTAACAAACACACGTCCACAGAGACACCCATCCGCTCTCTGGGGGGGGGGGGGTCAGTGTGTCTTCCTGTGGGACGCTCAGCAGACAGAGGAGGAGGTCGAAGTTCAAGGGGAAGTCTGTCAAAGAGGACATCCGTGTAACCCGCTCATATCTCCCCATTCGTATTCCACAATCTTCCATACAGTCGCCGTAGCGACCTCCTCACACACAGCTCACACACTCACGCGCCGGTGAACCCACACCTCATTCCCTGTTGCGTCGGTGTTAATCTCTCGCTCCATTTGCACTCGTCAGGAGATAATGACATCATTAGCACGCAATAACATGTCTTTGTTATCATTCCCTCAGTGTCCCAGAGTCCCTCAGTGTGTGTGTGTGTGAGAGAAGAGAAGGAGCTGTGAATGGGGAGGAACGTGTGAATGTGGGTTTTTCAACTACTTGACTCTGTCACCGTTTGTCACAGAGGTGAGCGTGTGTAAGGCAACGCTGCCATTTACAAGTCGTACAAGATGTTCCACAGCAAAAAGTACTCGCTAATTACGTTCATTATCCCGATGCTTGACCCCGTCCCTCCCAATCCGAGCCTGTAGAAGAATCTACGACGGCCTTCGGGTGCCTGTAGCGCCACCACATTCAAGCTGTCACTTCAACGTAATATCGCAAAAGGGCCCTCTCTCTCTCGAGCCAGTGTTTGGTTTGTGTGGAAACACGGTGGTGCAACATGGCGGACTCCCTGTGTAGACATGAAAACACAATATATTAATATATTTCATTTCTGCCAATACATCCTATTTTGCAGGTTTCCGTTTAAAAATCTTTATAGTTTGAACAATTTTTTTTAACTACTGTTAGAATGAGGGATCTATTCCTTTTAATGTATTTACCAAACTTGTGGTTTTACCAAACTTGTGGTTTTGTGTATCATTTTGTGTCTTTTTGTGTGAATGTTACTTATGACAGTGAATAATACTCCTTCACCTTTTAATCTGTAGCTAAAGTGCCTCGGAGATCCCACACAAAGTCACCTGGGAAGATACACTGTCCGTCCTGTTATCCAGCAGAGGGGCAGCGTTCTCTCTCTGGACCATCCTAATTCCAATAAAACATGTGATGAGGGTTAAATTCAGAATTATCGTCCTGCTGGAAGCTGCTTTCCCAACTAGTCCATATATTTTACCATATATTATCTTGTGACGTCCCGGACATCCCCGGTGTCAGTCTCGCTGTCTTCTCCTGGATGTTTACAAATGATCATAAATTAGATCCATCTGGAAGCTCTGAGGATGGGAATTGGATGCCGGCTATGTGCTGTCTCTTCTTTATTATTCCCAGTGGACAGAAAGCCACCTATGTCAACAGCTGGTGTCTCGTACCTCAAACACACTCCCGTGCATGATTTGCATGCACCTGAATGGAAAAGAGTCAATAAACACCCAGATGGAAGGGTTAAAATGTCACGGCTGTACATCAAATGCATTGCAAATGAAAAGCAGATGACAGTATCCTAGTGTCCAATCTTTCCCCTTGGCTTTGGTTATTTGATTCTCATTTAAGAAAATATATTATAATTCAGACAAAATGTAACATCATCATTTGCTGGAGGCGATGGCTTGTCCTGCTTCTTTTTAGGTATTATTAGGTTTCCAATTACCTATTTTTATGCACATTTTCATCCATTCATTCACCCTCAGTACACATAATTAAAAGGATTTCACCTTTCAGTTTGTAGACTTTCTCTCTCCACAGAGACATCCCATCGCAGCACTACTAGTCTGTTGTTTCCTAATATTGGTGCACCAGTGGAGCATCAGTACACAGAGATCCTGCAGAAACTAGGACTTCTATAACGGCTATATTTGTTCATCCCCTCTATCTCCTTATTGCTCATCCTCTCCATGACCCTTAAATGTTCCTCAAAAACCTCTGGCTGGGCCTTTTGGTGCCCATCCCTGGCCCACAGGGGTGTATGTGTCCAAGCTAAAGCCGCCTCTCTCCCTGCTTGACCTGGCTCTGCCTGCCTTCCTGGGCCTTAATCCTGATCAAGCATGTCTAGACCTCTCATTACCAGCACATAATCAGGGGGCAGGGGAAGGACGGGGCGACGGGGCCGCGGGGAGCGTAGGGATGGATTTTGGGAGGAGAGGAGAGGATGTAGAGAAAGTGACCCTGACAGCGACCCGGGCGCTCATTCCACTGTTTACATTCTCGGTAAACAGACAGACCTTGCAGGGAGTCAATACACAGGATGGAAGACGGATTGAGAGGAAGATATGAGGCAGGGGAAGGAGAGACCAGACGTAAACAAAGGATTAGACAGAGAAAGGAAATCCTCAACAATATGTATTTTGAAAGTCTCAACATTTTGAAAAGAAAATGCTACTACGAATGGAGGAATGGGATTGATTTTCTGGAAGCTAATGGAAAACATCTTCTTTGATGATTTTCTTGAAAGCAATAGTTTGACATGTTTGTGAAATACCCTTATTCATTTTCTTGCTGAGAGTTAGAAAAGAAGATTGACACCACTCTCCTACAATTCAATATGAAGCAGGAGCCTGCAGCGGGTTAGCTTAGCTTAGCATTGAGACTGGAAACAGGGGGGAACAGCTAGCTCTGTCCAAAGGTAACAAAAATCAGCTAACAGCCCCTATAAAGCTCACTAATTTTACACTTAATTTGACGTTTCTTTAATCCATGAAGTGTAAAAAAACAAACAAAACAACAACAAAAACAAAAACTACAAGCTGTAATTTTACGGGTATTTATGTGACAAACTGTTTCTTAGCTGGGAGACGTGACTTCCTGTTGTCTCTGTCTGTAGAACATAGAACTTGTTGTTTTTATGAGATGTGGTTTAAAAGGTGTTTGGTAATATTAAACAAACACGATAACTAGTGAGCCACAGATGCTCTGGTAGGTATGTTTTTGTGATTGGACAGAGGTTGGCTGTATAGTAAACGGACAGATTTAAAATGGGAACTGTCCTCTAAGTAAGATGTAAAAAAAATTGTGTAATTGAATTGATCAGTATTCATTTGTTTCATTCGATAAAAAAACAATTAAACTAAAACACTGGAATTAAATGGACTTATCTAACTTCTAGTCGCTGAACACTTGGAAAATATAAATCTTTTTTATGACCAAATCGCATTTTTGCCAGTGACAAGATTATCACAATCAAGGGCCACATTACTAGAAAATTAAAAGGAGGAAATACCATTGATGTGACTGGATTTACCATCATGAGCTGAATCCCATTACCACACATATACTCCGTCTCTGCTAAGCCACGGCTCCCGTCAAGCCGCTGAGTGTGACATGCTGAGATTACCGAACATGAGTAAATGTGATGAGGGGCTAAACGCATGAACTTATGACATAACAGCGTCACTGGCCAACCACTGGCTAGCAGCAACCTCACAAAACCATCAAATAATGTACCACCTGTTTTCAGCAAATATGGCCTATAGGACATGTGCAGTGTTCAATAAATGAGAAGTGATGAAACCCAAGGGAAGAAGGAAGATAGATTTATGTGTGTGTTTGTGTGTGTGTGTGTGCATCTCGAAGGTATTAGAGGTGTCGCATATGCCGCGCTGTGCCACGTCTTCCAAGTGATCAAGTGCGATTCTGTGATCTCATTCAAAATTCACCACATGGCAGGGTTTTCATCAAGTCTCTGCAGCTGAACTCATCCGCCCGTGCACAAACATACACACACATTGTCATCTACATGATCAAAAGGAATGCCTGGAGTCTGCACCTGCATACAGTCCTACACTCAAACACGCCCTATAAATACACAGCGAGCTACGTTAGTACGCAGGGCGACTGGAAGCCTGTTTTACTACGTCACCGAAACATTATTGTGGGCCTGCATTTGGTCTCTCTCTCCTCTTCTTCTTCTCCTGCTCTGTTTCCACCCCCTCACCCTCTCGTCCTCCGCCCTGCTTCATCTCTTTCAATCTCCCATCCCCTCCCTTTATCGCATCGCTTTCTTCCCACCCTCATCATTTGGATTCCTCTCCTTGTTCCCCGCTCCGCAGCTTCCTAATTACAGCTGCATTCATTTTATTCAAGTCTGCCCGCCGATACTTTTTGCAATCTCTTGAGTGCTTTTCTGCAAATTCCTGGCCTCATTTACATACAGGGGAGGTTTAACAGCGGTGCTCTAATTGGCTATCTCGTCTGTGTTCAGTGTGCTAATTGCTTGTCTGTGAAAGTGTCCACACAAGGGTTGACTGAGGCCCCATGGGAGGGGCTTATCGCCTTAGCTGTCAATCACTGCAGCCCACCCAGAGTAGAGACAGAGCGCAATTTAGTCCCGCCCACACTGCAGGGGAAAATAATAAGTAGCTCTTTATTGACTTTGTATTGTGTGAAGGGCCACAAAGCTGCTGTGTGGTGCCACGCGCTACCAACAGGGGGGCAAGCGGCATGGAGATTTCTGCTTTGCTGGTGTAGCCTCGGGCCCCACAGCGGGTTTCTGGGCGACTATCTGCTGCACGGGTCCGTCAGGGCTGCTACAACAAGCTAACACAAGAAGATCGAGAAAATATTCCATAAATGATACTGAGATCCGGTAATGGTTTATTTCAACCAATTACTAATATTTTTTAAATATTTTCATCTGTCTCTTGTGTCATAAAAATAGAGGAGGAGCAACCTCCTCTGGTGCCTTGTGGGTCGGTATCAAGGCGCCAGGGGCCACTGGCCAAGCGGCGGGGCCCCTATTTGACGCCCTTGGAGTGAGACCAGGCTGTAAGGTGGGTAGTGCTACTTTGGTTAGACCCGGGAAACAGCTTGTAGCCAGAAAGTAGCAGGTCACTTACTCTCCATGCTGTCATCTCTCTGATGCTGTTATTCTAACTAGCAAAATGTCTTCTCGCGCTATTAACATATTAACCGGATTAGCTATCTAAACTCTATCTAAAACTCTGTGAAGATTATTATTTGTTATCATTAATATCAGACATCAGGGTCTATGGCCCCGGGTTTGGGAATTTGATGAATGTCTGGCGTAAAAATGATAGAAAATAGAATTAACTCTGCGGCTAAGTGGGGAAAGTGGGTTGTCCTTCAACCACAACGTTGGCGATTCGATCCCCAGCTCCTTCTGTCCGGACCTAAGGATCTAACACTGAATCCCAAGTTCCCTCCCTGGTCGCTTCACAGCAGCACACTGCTCCTAAAATGCTTAGGATGGGTTTCGTGCAGAGGTCAAACATCATTGCTTGTACCCGTTAAGTTTATGCTTTACAGAAAAATTGGTCACGGGTCCGGAAAGAACTTAGTAGTATTAGTAATCCCCTCTGGGTCCGGACCGATCTGAAAGAATCCCTCCTGCCGGCGTCCTCCGAGTGTTAACCGTGTTATGTAAAAACAGCCTGTGATTCCAGGAATGTTTATCACTGAATCGTCTCACAGCTGCACCGAGATGTGTGATAATGTGGCTGAATGAAGGCTAAGAGGCATGCGTGGCTGGTGTGCTGTTTACCTTGCAGTCAAAAAAAGCAAGTCATTAACACTCTCCTCATTGTTGTGTGCCGCCGCTTCTCAGACGCTGGGCTGCATCTCAATGGGCTTCTCGTATAGACAGTCAGGGAGTCAATTAGCTTATCTGGCTATTGGCAATATCTGCCTTGATGTTGCTGCTGTCGGCCCAATGAAGGGAGGGAGCTCACAACAGTTACATGGAGTCACGTAAAGGCACGCCGGCCACTGATAACGCCAGGGCCATCTTAAAAGAGACCTGACACACACACACACACACACACACACACACACACACACACACACACACACACGCACGCCGTAATACGTGCACGCACACACGCGCTCCCCTCCCTAGACGTTCCCCAGGGCTGTAATTGAGAGCAAGGAGGCCCCCAACAGATAAACAAGACCTATTGATTCAGTGTAATTTGACTCAGTGGGTTCCATAATGACATTATAGGATAGGACCCGTGTGTGTGTGTGTGTGTGTGTGTGTGTGTGTGTGTGTGTGTGTGTGTGCACATGCGCTTGCTATAGTGAATGATGACACAATATTCAGCCGTGCCAGGGGAATTTAGCTGATTGGAAAGTGATATGGAAGAGCGAGATAGAGAAACAGAAGGCGAAAGAGAGGGAGGAAGGGAGCACAGTGCCAGCGTAGAGGGAGAGAGAGAGAGAGAGAGGGCGAGAGAGTGAGAGAGTGTGGGTTATAGATGAGGAGGTAGCAGTGTGAAAGGAGAAGTAAATTGTGCTGCTCTCGTGTGTGTTTTTCCACGGGCACACAGCCATAAATACTGTCTATTTAAAAACTACCAGGCGATCAATGAGCCATCTGAATGATGTTTTACTTGCTAATCAAAAGGAGGAAAGGCAACAGAAAGAGAGCGAGAGAGAGAGAGAGACTGTTCAATGGTGTGTGAGCAGATAAAGTCTCTTGCTGAATTCCAATCATTCCCCATTTCATTCCAGAGTTTGACTACAGATTTGGAAATGCTAATCGGCCATCTGTTGATCGCCGGCAGCAGATCAAGGCCCTTCCTTCACTTCTGGTGGATGCGCTTCAAAAATAGACACCCATTTGGAAAGCAAAAGCTTTTGTTTGGTTTCACTTTGGCGCTTTTATAACCGTCTGAACAAGCAATGCCGAGACGTTCTGGGACAAACCCTAGCAGGGTCACACATGCAGAACGCTGTTGTGTCACACTCATAATGATTTTCATGACCGATGCTGTTGGATTGAATCAGCCAACAGCAGATGTTGTGGGCTGATATTCAGAATCATTTATTGGGACAACTTTAATGCCACACAGAATGGAATAGCTTCTGCAGCAGCAGTAAGATAACGGCGCTCTAAAGTTCAGCTGAACAATAGTAATAAAAACAATAGTAATAAAACATAATATTTATGGGTGCTTGGGTGTAATCCCATTAAAATATTGCACTTTGCTCAGTTCAAGTTGAGACATTTCCATAAACAATATGAGACATGTAATAAATCAAATATACACTCCAAATCTGCTTTAGTTTCATCGTGTTAGATTCGGTCAGATAGCACAAGCAACATGCCCACAATGACAACGCTAACCTGCTCATGTTATCGTGTTTACTACGTTCACCATGTTAATTTAGTGAGTTAGCATGCTACAACCTGCAAATTAGCGTTAAACTCACAGTTTGGGCTGATGGGAATGGTTTTAGTTTTGCTGGTATTTGATCATAAACCAAAGAGGAGAGAGGTGTGATCGGTCCACGTATGAGTCTCTGGTGACGAGGGGCTGTATTTCAGGGGGTTCCGGTGCAGCCAGCGGATATCAGGTCCAATACTTCCTTTTCTATGCACTTCTATTTGTTTACAGTCCGATTAGCAACTTAAGATGCAAGACTGGAGTTGGAGTTGAGAGACGACGAGTAGCCAGTTTACAAGTTGGTTTCAAACCAAATCAAAAGCCAAATCATTTTCGGACAATAACCGGTGAGTTACCTGATCGCATTTCGGTCAATGCGTTCTGCTTCTTTCTGCTCACCACACAGACTGTTTACCTGCATTTAACCGTAGACCGCTCCAACGTGATTGGTCAATACTAATCGGACTAAAAACGGAAACTAGTTCGCTTCCGATACCGAAATCTTGTCCCTACAGATTCTGGATGCAGAATCTGTTGATAGAGACACACCAAACCCGTAGCTCTGCGCAGGGAATTTACATCATCGTAACTGTTTTTTGTCCATATCCATAATCTTCACAAACATTTTCTTCTTAAGTATGTTTTGACCTGACAATGGCACAAGATGACAACCAAAGTCTTCGTGATTCATCTTCTGAGGGACTATATGAAAGTCATCCATCCAATAGATGTTCATATTTTCCCGTCTGGACCAAGGCGGTGGACTGACAGATAAACTAACACTGCCTTCCCTATAGAGCCACGGCGCCGGTGTAGCTAAATGGGTCAATAAACTTGTGATGCACCGTATTGGTTTAATGTCAGACACACACAAACACACACAGAGAGAGATTCACACTTCAGATCAGAGATGTGTATCCCGGCTACCGCGAGAGCCTCTAACCCCACAGTGGAGGGTAAGGAGACGCTCAGCTGTCATTTTGACTTCCTCTGGCTTTGCTCTCCTCCAGCTGACAGGCTGAGACCGGGGTAATTGGTGCCACGTATGATTCTGTCAACTTGGAGGACAGGTAACAAGAGACGGAGAAAGGCAAAGAGCGAGAGAGAGAAAGGACGAAAGACAGACATTTATAGTGGTTCAAGTGTTTATTTTCCCCTGTGACCTCAAAAGAAATGTATCATTATTATTATTAAAGTGGTTTCCACCACAGATAATCATAACAAAATAGTCTGCAAACTGTATCCAATATTTTATATATTTAATATTTGTTACTCTGACTTCTCCACAGAATTGAACAAAATCCCTGCAACCGTTTGGTGTCGATTTAGACTCTAAATGCTCAATTTGTTCAACTAAATGTGTGAATTTGTTTCCCCTTACTCCTTTTGAAGCGCTGTCTCTCCTCCCCCAACATCCAGACACACACATTTCTAAGCAGTATGGAAAGAAGAAAAAAAAAAATATATATATATATATATATATATATACTGTATATAGTCCACATCATATTCATGAGTGTGCACAGCCTAAACACACACACACACACACACACACACACACAGAGGTCTGGCTCAACCCCAGTCTTAGGCATTACAATATAAAACACCATCAATTCTGTCTCACACGAGAAGCCATTTGCACAGAATTAGGTCAACACTTCTCCACACAACACCCCTCCTTCTCTCTTTCTCTGTCTTTGCTGATTACCAACTCGTTCCTCTCGTTTAGCTTCCTGGTTGTCAATTCTCTTTACTGTATATTTATATGATCATGAACCTGTGTCGCAACATCTCCGCCTCCCACCCCCACCCCCCCCCCAAAAAATGCTATACTGTGCCGATAGATGTCTTTTAGGCGCCATTTCAAAGGTGCACAATCAAGTCAAGACTTGAAAAGCATTTCCAGTAAAAAAAAAAATAAAAGAAGAAGATCTACCAGGAATCATTTTGGGATTGCCCAATATGTGATGTGTGTTTATTTGATATGGAATTATTCAAAAGGACGGTCTGTGATTGCTTATGGCGAAGCCACAGATGTTCTGATCCAAGCAAATTAATTATTCCATGTGGTACGTCTGGTTTAACAGTCGGTGTACAGTCTTTAGTGTAACGGCAGTGCGAGAGGCAGGCTGAGCCGCGCAGCCATCTTGCCATCCGCGGATCGCTCTCTCTTTTCAGTCTCATCCTTGGGCATGCAGCCTCCCTCCCCCCCACCGCTCCATGTGCCAGCCTAGAGGGTGTGCTGGGAGGGCAAAGTCTATGAGTGTGTGTGTGTGTGTGTGTGTGTGTGTGTGTGTGTGTGTGTGTGTGTGTGTGTTAATCAAGGGCAGGGTTGCTACTGTAGCTTTTCAGGCTGCCAGCATGTCACTGCTATTGCCCTTTTATTGCAGGTCTACATTTTCCTCCCTGCTTCCACCATCACCCATGCGTGACCTCATTACCTCACCGTCACACAGACCACATGATGACCAAATTTACCTAGTTCTGAGAAAGATACAGATTCTCCAAATTCTTTGGAAGCGATGTGACCTGCCGGCGGTCTCTACGACCCCGTGTCGGTTGAGACCGGGGATGTGGTTTCATGTCTTGGGTTTACATAGTAAACCTTTATTTCCCCCTAACCAGCTGACTGCCTCGTCTTACATAAGCAGCCCTGTAGGCTAAAGCCCCATATGGCCATTAGAGAACCTGTCTCACCTTCCTTTTCTGTTTATTCACACCAAATGAAATGCTGCAATGTTTTATGCCGCTAACGACAAAGACCTTGCATTCACTGAGTCCTCAATTCTCTTGCTGGCCTATTTTATTTATTTTTTTCAGAAAAGAGATGGCATCCCAGTGGAATGTGTTTTTAATGTGGAAGATCTATAATGTGGATTTTAAAGGGACAGTTCGCCCCAAAACAACCGGTAGTGCTATTTATCAATCCATATGGTTTTGGTGTGAGTTGCCTAGTTTTGGAGATATCAGCCGTAGAACTATCAGCCTTTTCTCGACATATAATGGGGTATATATACGTCACTCGACAGCAACGTCTCTTTCCAGAAATCATGACCTGGTTACTCCAGACAACCCACAGACTGTGATGAGAGAAGTTTCATGGAGGAAATATCGAAGCAACTCGCATCAAAGCAATCTATACTGATAAATAGCACAACAGGTGAGAGGATAAATGTGTATTTTTGATTTTGGGGTGAACTGTCCCTTTAAAGAGGCTGTAAGCCAACCCTGAAAGAGCGCACAGCCTCGCACCGACCTGTCACTAGCTCTCAGTCTTATCACAATCTAATACTGCACACTGTGCGATTCCTCTCCCCGAGGGTGTGTGTCATGTTATTTTGGGTGTGTGTTTGTGTGTAAAACATGATTTCAGAGACGCATCCATCACTCGCAGCACTCATGTCCTTGGAAGGCATTAATTAGATCTATATCTCTTTAACATACAATCTCTCAGATTTACTTAATTAGTTAACTATACAGACACTCAACGGTGATGGCGAACTCACCAGTGTGAATGGTCGGTTGTTTGGTTCCTTTAGAGTGATAATAACAATAAAAGCAGATATAATAGGGATTGGCATAGAATTTGAGTGTACCCAGATGGTCTAGATGTTGTTTCAGAGGTTTTTCTAACCTAATAAGGAGATGTATTACACAGAAAACATTGAATCCTGGGAGTCTGAGGCATTTGGATTCTAAAGACTTTTTAAATAAGCACCAAAGTCGTCCGACTTTCTTTGTAAGGCTGGCAAGGCGACCACGATTTTGGAATTTTCTGGAGTCTACACTTTTGTTTTAGAACAGATTAAACAAACAAGATATAACATGTTAATTAGTGAGCTTTAAAAGTGCTGCTTGAATTCTTCTTAAATCTTTGGACAGAACAGGGCATGCTGTTTTCAGTCGTTATATTAAGTTAACCTCTGTATTAAATACGTCCGAGGTATCAATCCGCTTATCTAACTCTTGCAAATAGGCATTGTATTTCCCCAAATGTCACACTATTCATTTAAGGAGGCAAGCAGGTTTCACAGCACATCATTTTGGCTTTGGCATCCTTAGAGAAGTTGCTTTTGCCTTTATAAAATGAGCCTCCTCTGCGTGAACACAGCAACTAAAGTAGCCAGTTGCTTCTGATTCTGTACTCAACTCCAAACGTTAATCAAAGGATGAAAACAAGGACACTGTTGTACTTAAAAGGAAGAGCCAACACCCGGAGCCGGAGCCTGTCCAACACCTGAAACACAGGAACAGTGAGTCTGAGAGGTAGAGGATGATGATGAAGAAGAAAGAGAGATGATTGAATTAAACAAGGGCCTCTATGGCGGGTCTGCATCTAACCCTAACTGGAGCTTTTTAGTAACACAGCGACACGCTTTTTGCATTCTAAAACGTGACTCCATGCAGGTCCGGTCTACATTTTGACCCAAGGCTATAGGTGAAGGGTTTTTCTTTTCAAATATACCTGAAAATATCAAATGATGATCGTCCTCAGATGACCTGACATGTTCCCACTTGAACCGGAGTCACCCTCGCCCACACCGTCAAGACAAAAGTCTTTACTCTGAAACTCAAAAATACATTAGACAGATGGGGCAAACGTTGTGAAACCTGATGTATGTTCCCTACTTCCTCCATTTCATGACCTTTAACAGCAGACAGCCAGAGCCATTAGCAGAAGTTTGCCAGTGTGTGGTTTCGGTGTCTAATTCAGCGGCACAGCGGAAAAATAGGAAATGCATAAATCTTTGTCGAAGAAGGCCCCCTGGTTTGACGCAAAGGAGTAAATCCAGTCAAAAGGGCTTAATCATTTGCATGTGGATGCGCACGTATCGCTCTTGAGTATGTGTATGTTTCACCGGGCCAGGCGAAGCCACTGGCAGTGCAGCAGAAACATTAGTGGGTCAGTGTGCCATCAACCCATTCATCAGCACTTCTCCCTCTCTTCTGTCTGCCTCCATCGCTCCTCTGACTCACCGCCCATCCATCCATCCCCCGGTACATAAACTCTCACTCCCTCTCCTGCTCACTTAAATTCACCAAGTGTCCACATGCAGAACATTTTTTTTTTTTTAGTCCTGAATGAACTCCTTTGGACTGACGATGCCAAATCAGGGGTGTAGAGGAGGTCAGCTAGCGAGGTGGAAATGTTAATGTCATGTCAAAACAGCTTTGAAAATGTTTTACATATAATTTGATATCAACATATAAGGGGTCTGACTTCCTCGAATTCAACATTATTCTAATGTTAGCTGCAATCTGGTTGATTTTGACTTCCCTTAAAAATAAACAGGTTCAACTTTCAGAGTGGGTGAACGTGTGCAGGAAACCTGTTATGCGAAATGTGATAACAATGTGAAAGTGGGTCATAAATAGGAAAGTGATAGGTTAAAATGAAAATGGTGTTGATCTTAAAGGGGAAGTTCTCCAATTTCACACATCAAAGTGTATTTACAGGTTTTGGGAAGCAATAATGCATATGTGAAACTCAACTGAAGTCACGTGAGGAATAGTTTTTTTGGGGGGCTGAAGACCAAAGGTTTGAAAGTTTCTTTCCACACTTCTGTAGTCCGCTCCTCATCGCTGCTTGAGGCTCGAAGCTACATTAGCTGCCAGCATAACACACCGGACCTTCGGCTGAACTGTCGATGCCCGAAGTTGCATTGTGGGTAACATGGGCACCAGATTTTGACACGAAGAATGCGTGGAATAAAAAACTTTATATCTCAGGTTGTGTGCTGCATCAACTTTGATTATTAGATGTTATGTTAGTGCTCTTTTAGTCAGTTTCATGACAGACAAATTCAAATACATCTGGGTTCAGTCTACTGCGTGAGAGATGGCTGTAAGAAGCATTTAGTCTTTATAAAGTCTGGGGAGTCACAAGAGACAGCCAAAAGGCTAATTCATACTTTCTGCGTACACTTGGGTCCGCGGGGACAAAACATTGTGACATGCTCCAGTTCAGTTGGTGGAGGATGCATCTCTAGCTGGTTTGCAAAGAAGAAGAAGAAGAAGAACGTCCGGGTTGTGTCTTCAACTTTGGGAAGCTCCGTCCAGAGCCACAAAAAAACATTACACAACTGTTTTCCCTGACTGAGTAGTATTCCCTGTGATGATGATGATGATGATGATCTTGTGTGAAATGGTTGGAGTGCCCCTTTAATAATATAAAATGAGTTGAGCTGAGCTCCCACATTGAATACTCAGCTCTTCTTCTACAGTCTTTAAGCGCAGAGTCTCTTTTTTTTACTCCTCTTTCATTTTCCCTTTCCTCGAAGTTGCATTCCTTCCATGCATTCATGAGATAAACACAAAATGACAAACCAAGCCCAAGACTCTTATATATTTTTGGTCAAAATAGCATGCAAAGCCCTGATTTTCTCTCTTTCCCTGGTCTTCCCAATTCCCCCACTTTCCTTCTGACATTCCCTGTCTCTCCCACTCAGGACGGATGGTGGAAAGCGAAGCAGAGAGGAGGAGGCAGAAGAGGGAAAGGGAGGGGGTGGATGTGTTGTTCAGTTCTGCTGAATACGCTCACATGTATGAAAGAAGAAGCATTTATTTTAGGACTCTTGCGTGGGTGTACACAGATTTGAAACACACACACACACACACACACACACACACGTGCACATACTGGAAGTGAGAGCTCACAAGCCCAGAGATAGGCCTGACCTACCTTTTATATCAATCTTGTTTTAAGAGCTGCAGGAAGGACGCTTTTCCACAAAGCCGAATCCTCCAAATGCACTACACGTTGTTACCCAACAAAGACACACGCAGAAACACGGGGGAAAACCAGGGCAAGACAAGAAAAAAAAATATGTGAAGCACAAGAGACGATGGGAAGAGAAGAAAAAGAAAGAAAAAGGAAACTAAAAAGCGAGAGGTTCACCTCTCAGCAACACGTCACACAATGAGTGTCCACGCTGTTGTGTCATATTGTGTCAGCCCTGCCACAACGTTATTATCCCGTAGAAACTGTTGTCATGGTAATAAGGTCACTGGCACGCTCATATGTCAAAAGGGATTTATACTGGGCTGACACCATTTCCAGTGCTGCATGTGCCAGGCGTGTGTGTGTGTGTGTGTGTGTGTGTATGTACAGTATGTAAGACAAAGACAGACTGGAAGGCTGAGTCGAGTCATTTCTTGGTTGGTGGGTAACAGCAAGTCTGAAATTACACATTTATGACCAAGTATGCTTAATTTCCTGAAAATTTAGGCCTATTTCAAAATCAGGTCTTATGTAACACTCCATTAAAACGAAACAGGGACATTTTCACATTGCTTTCCTACATTAAGGATGGGAAAACACCAATATCTCCTCTGTACTACAGTAGTTACACTGTAAAACCTTTTTCTCGGTAAATCCCCACAGGGATTTCCCCTCTCAGACCGTAACTCAACGAGAGAAGTAGTGGGCTGAAAGTGAAAGTAAAATGTTGTGAGCCTACTTGGCAGGGTGATCCATGGGTCTAAATGGGTCAACAGTATAGCATTTGAGTTGTAAATGGAAAGTCCCAAACACTTCTCTGAGTCTGCTTGTTGGAATTTCTACCACAGTTTCTCTCTCAATCCCACAAAAATTAGGAAAATGAAACCACCGTAACTGTAACGTCAAGCTGCTTCTTTGTCACTCAAGACAACATGTTAATGTGACCTATTTAGCTGACATTTAACAACACTGGGGTACTACAACACTCCACCTCCCCATTTCCTTGCACCATTGTTGTTTGGCCCCTAACTCTGACCCCCTTTGACCCCAGGCCAGTCGGGCTCAAAAGCTAAAGTCATGATTATTTTTTTTTCTCCTGCTCTGTATTTGTCCAGCGTGGACATCTGTCAGCTCAAACGCTGAGCCATATGCTATCTATTGTCCCTCCACGAGGTCTGGGAATCGGTGCTTATATACGATTGAGCGAGCACTTGGCTGGCTTTAATTAAAATCGCTGATTATAATCCAGGGCAGGGACTCTAGGCTTTTAAAAAAATAAAATTGGACTTAATCATCCAAACATTAAATTCCTTGTTTGTTTGACATTGTCCAAAAAAAAAAAGCATTCATTAACCTTCGGAACATTCTCTTCGGTGATCAGCTCGGTTTCTGCGGATTTAATACCCATAATCCTTTGTCCCTTCTGCCTCTCTCTATCGCTTTCCTTCACTGTCTTTACCCAGCCAGTGCTACCTTGTGATGCTCATCCATAGGGTGATGAAGCGCAGAACAATGGCGCCTTTGGGAGACAGAGCTCACACGCAGTCCGCCATCCAGGAATGCATGGCTTCATTAAAAGAAAGAGAGAAGAGGGGGGGGGGTTGGATCATACATAAGTTAAAAGAAGTATAGTGACACGAACATGAATTACAACTGCCACGGGATGAACGCCCCGGGGCAGGTAACAGTGACCCGGGGTTGAAGTCAGCACTCTGTGTGATGGGCCCCAGGCGACGATCTCCAACTACGCCCTCAAAGGGGGGGGGGGGGGGGGGGGGGGGGGTTGAAGACCGGGTCAAAGGGCAGGGACAACTTGGACAATTCCTTGAGGGCTGAGCGGTTTAACATTGTGACAGCAAGCAATAGAGAACGTTAAATGGCATGATTGGCTCAATTAGGCTTCCAGTGATCTCTTTATAATCCTTTTCCGGCCGTTGAAGGTGGGTGGTGTTGAATGACCAGTTCAGGCTGAGAGACTAATCGGATATCTGCTCTTTGAAGCTTTAATGGAGTTAATGTTGAGGCTTTAGTTTTGCAAACCATTAGCGATGAACCATTAGCGATGAACCTCTAGCGGAATACCGTTTCTCCTTTATTTAAGCCTGGACCATCACTTGTAAATCAATCTGTGTTGGGTCAAAGTTGTGCAATGGAGACTAATTATGTGTTTCATGTCGCTAGCTGTTAATATATGACATCATAATTTGAGTTTCCCCACCTCCTTATTTTACCATGGTACCAGTGGCTGATTGGAAAGTACCTTGCTCACACCGGCACACCCTGAGTCATTAAAAAAACACATGAGAGAGTTAGGTGACTTCCTTGGAGGAAATTTAAATGCCATTTATTGTTTAACTGTTTAAAAGCCGGCCACTGAAAAATTATTCATGCAATTCCCTTCATAAGAAAAATCATACTCACTCTGGATTCTTCCTTTTTAGGCATCTTGATGTTCTTTTCTTTTCTATAAAGTGCTGTAGAGACGTAGTTTTTGTGGACGCCAACCAGGAAGCTAGCATCACACTGGTTACCTCAACAAAAAGTCAAGGGATCTTTTTTCTATTTCATTCTGGATAATTTCAGAAAAAAGCTCTGTGGCAAACAAAATGTTCATAATACTTAAGATAACCTTCACAAATGAACACGACTTTTATGATTTTTGAAGCGTCAATGCAATCGCCTGAAGTAAAAAGCAAACATGGGGCAATAAACAACCACAGTCACACGAGTTCCTCTTAGCGTGACATCTACCATAAATATACAAGTTGCACGTTTGGGTTAGAATAGTTTGAAAGAGTGTGTTTTTAAGACGCAAGCTTCAAGGATATTTACTGACATATTCTATGACGTAGAACAAAACGTTAACGTTTCTTCAAGTTCTGTTAACCACAGACTTTATTTCAGGCATTTAATTGATTGGTTAGTCATCTCATCCAAATCGAATATGATGGATAATTCTGTCACCATATATTTTGGCCAGAATTCATGAACGTTACATCGGCGTTTAATAGAAGCCACCAACATGAAATCAATTTAGACAGATTCCATGTGGAAAGTATAACCGAGGCAGGTGTTAATGATGCAACCCAATGTAGTAAATCAGTAGGTTTAAACTATCTAGTAGTTAAAACTTAAAGTACCATTATATGTATGTCGATTACTCACCACATGCCATCCATCCATTTTCATCCGCTTATCCGGTCGGGTCGCGGTGGCAGCAGCCAGCAGGCCGACCCAGGCTTCCCTCTCACCCGCAACATGTTCCAGCTCATTCTGGGGATCCTGAGGTGTTCCCAGGCCAGCTGGAGATATAATCCCTCCAGAGGGTTCTGGGTCTTCCCCGGGGCCTCCTACCAGGTGGGCGTGCCTGGAAAACCTCTAACGGGAGGAAACCAGGAGGCATCCTGATTAGATGCCCGAACCACCTCAGCTGACTCCTTTCGATACGAAGGAGTAGCGCCTCAACTCCAAGTTCCCTCCTGATGTCCGAGCTCCTTACCCTATCTCTAAGGCTGAGCCGGCCACCCTACGGAGAAAACTCATTTTGGGCCGATTGTATCCGAGACCTCGTTCTTTCGGTCACGACCCAGAGTTCGTGACCATAGGTGAGTCAGGCATTAGACCGCCCAGTAAATTGAGAGCTTTGCCTTCCGGCTCAGCTCCCTCTTCACCAAGACGGTCCGGTGCAGCGCCTGTTTTACTGCTGCAGCCGCACACGATCCGCGGTCGATCTCCGCTCCATCTTACCCTCACTCGTGAACAAGACCCCGAGATACTTGAACTCCTTCGCTTGCGGCAGGCACTGCGTCCCCACCCGGAGGGAGCAATCCACCGGTTTCCGGCAGAGCACCATGGCCTCGGATTTGGATGTGCTTACCCTCATCCCCGCCGCGTCACACTCGGCTGCAAATTGCCCCAGTGAATGCTGGAGGTCATGGTCCGAAGAGGCTAACAGGACCACATCATCTGCGAACAGCAGAGAGGCGATCCCGAGACCCCCGAACCCGACGTTCTCCTCCCCCCGGCTACGCCTGGATATCCTGTCCATGAAAGTCACGAACAGGACCGGTGATAAAGGGCAGCCCTCGCGGAGGCCAACACCCACTTACTCACCACATGTTACATTTAATTTTTGAAGAAAACTGTTTTTCTCCACGGTGGACGGAGAATCAAAGAACTGAGAAAAGTCTCGATGAATTGAAGTAAATGGAGGCCAGTTTTAATAACAGCAGAACTGTATCAAGACATCCATTAACACACTCTCACACATCCAATTCTTGTTTATTTAAAATTCTTCAGACTAATCAGGACTCATACGCCTGTGCGTGCATCAGAAGGTAGTGGCAGAGTGTTTCAAATAGCAACATTTTGCCGAAAACATAGAAAACATAGAAGTAGTGAGACTAAATAAAGGACTTGGATCACACTGCACGACTTGTGAAAGAGTGATATAGTTTTGCGGTTGTTGAACACGCTCTCCGTTTACTTAAATACATCAAGATTTACTTCGTTTTTTTCCATTTCTTGATTCTCCGTTCATTATGGAGGCACGCGAGTAAAACAAAGTTTTCTTCGAGAATTCAAGGTATCACCCGGTGAGTAAAGTTAGTATTCCCAACCTCGAATGTGACTCTTCTGTTCCCAGTTTTCTTTAGGCATCCTCCCTGGTCTGACACCATGTTTATCTACATCTTGGCCCCATCTTGGGGGGGGGGGGTTGTGGTTATCAGGTGACCACACCTGATGCTATCACTCGGCTATCAGCACGTCATTTTGTTGGCAGACACGTCCAAACAATGACGTGACGACATGCGTCTACAGTACCTCTGGCTGTCTTCTTTCTCCCCCACTGTCCCTTTCTTTACATCTAAGGCCTCGGCTCTATCATACAGACACCCCCCTCCCCCCCATCTCCCCTCCATCTCCCCCCCTCGCCCCTCCTCTCTGCATTCCAACCCCTCGGCCCATCTATATGAACTCTGTCCCAGCTGATGCCCTCCTTGCTTTGTATGCCATGTGTTCGGGTGCATAATGTGTGTCTATGTTGCCTCTCCGTGCCTTTCTCCCCCTGACGCTCGCTGGTCCCTCGACAATGCTTCCCTTATATGCACATAGCACACAGACGCACATGTGCGAACACACACACGCACACGCACACACGGAGCAAAGTGTCAAGTGCGTCGATGAGGAGACGATGAGCCTGCGCCTCGTCACTGCCCTCAGCGCCACCGTCATTGGCGTCACACAGGAACCGGGTTTTACATGGAAGGAGAAGAAAGGAGCACTTGATGTGGTTCCATCTGAAAAAGTTAACCATGATGCCGTCTCTCCCCCCAACCCCACCCTTCCCTCCCAAGGCTGAGTTACCTCAAGCAGGCTAAAGAAGCCCATTCACAGGAGAAGATGGCTTGAGGAGACGGGGAGGGCCTGCGTGCCAGGCATTCCTCAGCAGCACACAGTGGACACATTATTATGACATTTACAAGGCCGGCTAGATAGATGCAGTGTGATACGTGTGTGTGTAAGAAAAGGTTGTCCACTCAGTGTGATGAAGCGAGCGCAGCGAGGGCAAACCTCACAGCGGCGCGGGAAGGGAAGTCGAAGAGGCTCGATTGATGTTTTATCGCGCTCGGACGCAAACACAAATCCTAGTCCTGCAAAACGGAGTAGTAAAACCACTTACGAGTCCCCACAATAATCCTCTTTACATTAGTGATGTGCGGCTGCTTATTTAAATTGTAAAAGAGACTCTTGTGAGTAATAACAGAATAATCGTACACTTCACTTCTCCTCAGGCTCCACATGAAACATAAGCACACGGCACAATACAGGAAATGTCACCTGGGTGCACAAACTAGTCAAAGGTTTGTGGACACAACACACAAGGTTATGTAGGCCTACTTTTTTAACAAGGCATGTTTTGTTTGTTCAATTTGTTTTTTTTTAGATTTGATTACAGGCTCCTTAGTTCCAAATTAGGGAAATATAAAAATGCGAAAAGCATGAAATTACATTTAAAACAATGGTGTGCATTCAGCTTTGTGGCAACACTTTGTTTCACCCTGGCAATGCCGTGAAGAAACAATTTTTCAAGTTTGTCGTGGAAAGACCCCCAAAGACGACTGGAGGCTGTTCTGGCTGCATATCATATGAATAGTTCGATATTTTGGGAATAAAAGCACAATCGCTCTCTTGTCGAGAGTCAGATGAGGAGATTGATATGAGAGCAGTATCAATCTCCTCATTTAACTCTTTGATTTTAAGGGAAATAATCAAAAGAAATGTATAATTCCTTTGATGTCAATGGTTTTGATGTGAGCGTTATGACGTTCCCCATTCTTTGTTCACGCGTCCACATATTTGTGCCCATATGATTTATATACAGGCCAATACTGGCCCAGGGACTTCAACTGATTGCTGATATAATGTTGAATTTACAATATGGTCTTTACCGCGTCGATAGAATATTTCGCATGGACTGTGAAACACTCCCATAACCGCGTTACAAACACATTTTTATCGTGATGTAATGTGGCCAACGTTCGGGTCGACATACATGTGACATGGAGCGCTGGAGGCCTCGGCGTCAAGACGGGCCGCTGACACGCATTCCAACGTTCCCGAGTCTCGCGAAATCAATTAGGCTGATTGGTCTCAGCTGCGATCATTTGTGACATCGAACACTGGAAGTCTTTCCCTCTCACAAATCTTGAGATTTGCAGCTTTAACAGCTGTTGCGAGGAATGCGTGTGGGAGAAAAAACGATCAGGTGGAATGTGCATGATCATCACATTGACATATTTTACAGCTGGTATGTTGTTGACAAGCGGAAGTGAACAAGAAATCCAGTCATGGAGCCATGAGGAGACAGCGTGACGTGCAGTAGGGTCGCTGATCCATCTGCTCCAGTCCGATCACCGTGTCCCCGGTGCCCGCAACGTGAGCGCGGCATCGAACAATAGATTAAACCTTTATTCACCATTGTCTGACAAAAAGTAGGTCCATATTACTGCTCAGCTGCTTACTGTTCGTACTGAGACGGGTAGACAGAGAGGAGCAGCGGAGAGGGGGCAACGTAGACGCAATAAACTCTTGAGTAACATGTAAAATCCACATTTCCTATATCTCTTCCTTCTATACAATTTGCCAAAATTCCTGTCCTGTGTCATGTCATTTGTCGCATATTTTGCAGTTATTTCTGAGAGACCGTGACCACGATCTCATGACCGCCATAACTGACTTATTTCGAATCATTGGCGTGCTAACTGGCCGGCTACAGCTAATGAAAATTGGTCACATGCTGAGTTGTACGTCTATAGATGTCCCGTTTCTGGATAATTCTATATATTGGTAGGGCATAGATATCTATACATATATATATATATATGTATATATAAGCAACATTTGGGAATTTTCCCCATTTGCTATGTAAAAAAAGGGCAAATGAGAAGCACATGTTTCACAACATGTTTCACGACATGAATCATAAATATTTGGCAAAATATTTGCTTCTGGCAACATCTATTGTATTAGATTTTACTGAAACTGTGACAAAATGCAGAATCAGAGTGTGAAACCAAAAGTGACAGGCTCAGAAACTTCCCTGGTTGCCTAAGAAATACTCAAAAGTGAAACTATTGCTGCACAGTGCATTACTTTGTCCACGAACTGAGAGGATTAGAGTAAACTAGAACCGAATCTAGCAGATGATTACATGCAACATTTTTTTTATTTATCATTAATATAATTTCTAAGCCAAAACAATTTGAAAAGAATAAGAGATTGCTGTTTGCTTCAATTATAGTAAATTGAATATATTTTGTGTGCGGAACTATTAGTCGGACAAAGCAAAGAATTTGAATACATTAACTTGGTATTTTTCACTTTTTCTCTGACTTTTTATACACAAAATTAACCAATTAATCGAGACAAAAATCAAACGGTAGGCTGATGAAAATAACTGTTAGTTGCAGCCTTAATGGAAACTACTGCCATTCATTCACAATGCATCAGTCAACCTGGATGAGGTGTGAGTAAATTGCTAAAGCGAATAGAGTTGTCAGAGTTTCAAAACTTATTCAGTCATTCCTGTTAAAGTTTACACCAACTTATATGAGTCATGTTTAGCCACTTGCACACACACTTACAATAACAGCCCTACATGAAAACGCTGTAATAAATCCAATAATCAGTCTTCATTCTTGCCTTATAATCAAGCTATATGTCTGATAGATATTCCTCATGTTTGACTGAACACTCAACCAGGAACAGAAGTAAATGAGCACATATACAGTAACAGGCACACTGATAAAAGGAGAGAACAATATTTAATGTATAAAAAAGGTTGTTTTTTTTACCTTTCTAGCCTATAAAACATTGAATTGAGCTGAGCTAAATTGATTTCGTTGCTGGGGGTCTTCCTGAGGGGCGGGGACAATTAGTGAGTGGAGGCTTGATTGGCCAGAGCGTGCTAGACTTGCCCCTCAGACGGCACGATGATTGGTCGGGCCGCAGCAGGTCCCGCCCACAGGCGGCGCCTCGAACCTGCTGTATGTCTGAAGCGTTGCGTTCAACCAGTGTTGAGTTTAGAGGGTCTCTCTCTACCGGGGTGACAAGTCTGACCACAGGAGCAACCGAGAGGAAGTACCTGCCGTTTGAAGAAGAAAAAAAAAAAAAAAAAAAAAAAACAGAAATAAATAAACCAACCACTTTTCATCGTTTCACCGCTGGATACGTGACTCTACCTGGGTTTTGGATTAACTTAAAACCACTCTTCTTCTTTTTTTTTTTAAAGTTTTTCTTTTTAAATTTGCTTTGGAAGACACAAAATACACACACACACACACACACACAAACACACGCACACACACATACTCTTCGAAGACAATGGGATCCCAGGCATCCAAGGGAGACGTGGCCGCGGAGGCGAACGCTGCTGCCGCCGATGGTGCAGCTGTCAAAACCAACGGACAGGTAAATTACGCGCGAGCCTTTGAGCTCTTTTCTGCTTTTTTTATCAATGGGAATAAAGACACATTGATGCAACTTTGATATTCGCACGTGAAAAACGTTAGTTTAATACATTTAGTCGACGCTGAATCGATAAAACTTGAATGTGAGGACATTTTTTTTTTTTGGTAGGAGGGCAAACCAGGTGGGGCTTTTTTTTTTTTTTTTTTTTTTGCGTCGCTGTCTCGTGCACAGGTTTTGGTCGAAAAGCGCACTAAAAAATTACAATAATTACAACTGCTGTTATTTATCTCGGCTGGCAGGTCGAGATGAAGCACGTTGACTTATGTGTTTATTTGTGTGACTGAGCTTGAACCCAAAAAACCGCACAGCGCGTGTGATAGTGCCATGGCATTAAAGGGGGATGGGGGGTTGGGATGAGGGGTGGGGGGCGGGGGGGGGGGGGGCAGCGCGAGCGCACGTAGGCACCACTCCTCCCTGTTTAAAACACAAGCCTGCCTGTCGTCTGGATACGATTTCCAAAATTTGATACCGGTGATGTGAGTTTTTATTTTCTCATGCATGTGATACTTTCGACCCCCATTGAGTCATTATGAGTGTTTAACACTACACATTATTCATACTTTATTATCAGACTTTATTAATAATTGTATCAATCGAGCAGTATATATTCGGACTGATTATTTGGGTAAAATAAAAACATGATTCTTTTTGATATTTTTCATCCCTCTATCGATGAGCGCCGGTCTTTTGTTGAGCCGACGTCTGTCTGGTACCCTGGCCGGTCGGTGAGGCGCTACCGCCGCCTATCGCTCGGCTCGGGTACTGCAAGGCGTCGCCTCTGAGACAGGCGACACGGTGGTTAATTGATGAGCACGACGCTGCTCTGAGAAGAAACGAGAAATGCACCTCTAAAATAGCTTCCTTTTGTTTTTCATGCAGATGCAGAGAGTTTAAAAAAAAATAAAAAAAAAAGATTATACATGCACATGGTTTTCTGTCTGAGCTCTAGAAACAGATGACTTATTCTGTCAACCTGTTATTCCTTTCTTCAGGAGAATGGACATGTGAAAACCAACGGGGACGTCTCCACAAAGCCCGACGGGGATGCTGCCGCCACCAACGGCTCGGCTGATGCAGCCAAGGAGCCCGAAGCCGGCGCCGGAGGCGACGCCATTGAGCCGGCGCCCGCTGCGGACGGCGAGGCGGCCAAACCCGAGGGTGAGGCGGCGGCCAAGGAGACCCCCAAGAAGAAGAAGAAGAAGTTCTCCCTGAAGAAGTCCTTCAACTTCAAACTGAACCTGAAGAAGACCAAGAAGAGCGAGGCGGTCAAGGAGGAGGAGGCGCCCGCCGCCGATGCCGCCGCCGCCGCCACCACCCCCTCCGCCGCCGCCACCCCCTCCGAGGAGAAACCCGCCGAGAACGGAGCTGCCGCTCCGGCGGAGGAGAAGAAGAAGGAGGAGGAGAAGAAGGAGGAGAAGAAAGAGGAGGCGAAGGAGGAGGCTGCCGCCGTGGCCGAGGCCCCAAAGGCAGAAGAGGGGCCGGCTAAAGAGGAGGCCCCCAAGGAGGAAGCCAAGGAGGCAGCTGCCCCGGCCCCCGAGGCTACAAAACCGACAGAGGAGAGCAGCTCGACCCCGGCTCCCTCTGAAAAGAAGGAGTGATTGTACCTGAAGCTCACAATGAACTGGGTGAACTGTTTTTCAAGAGAGAGAGAGAGAATTTAAGAGTATATATATATATATATTTATATATATATGTGTATATGTATACATATGTATGTGGATATATGTATATGTAAATATATACACATGTATGTGAGAGACTCCTTCGACGTGCCACTTTTTCGTCATGATAACAAGACGACAGACTAGATTCACTAGATCACTTCCCTGGTTACTGCTCGACATCTGGACCTGGACTGAGTTTTTAGGCTGTGGGCTGGTCGCTGTGTGGAAATTGGATTTTAATGGCTAGAGCGCGAGCTAAATGACACCATGAAGTATAGATGGATGAAGGAAGGAGGATGGAGGAGGAGGAGGATGGAGTCAAAGCATCTTTTCCCTTAAAAAAATCTGCAAATCAAGATGCCTCCTTGCTGAGGGAATGAAACTAGATACTAGGACACCACCACCACTTGAAATGACTGTTGAATAGAGCAAAAAAAAAAAAAGAAAAAGAAAAAATGAAATCAGAAAATTAAGAGACTCGCCAACTTTTTACATTCCTATATTTTAACCCAAATTTGAAGTATTTTGTGGTGTATTATAGAGAAGCATCTTAAAGATTCAGAGAAGCTATTACTTGTTTGTTTAAAGAAGAAAAAAAAAAAAAAAAAGAATAGACAACTTTGATTTTTACCTTACTATGGAAAAAAAAGAACACTTAAGCTTGCTATGTTCACTGTCGCGGTTTGATATGAAGCAGAGTTGTTTATCTGTCGTATGTGAGCCTGAATCTGCTTTGTCTCTGTAAATACATTGGATTGATTTCTGTTCTTTATTTTGCTAATGTTGACAGATGTTTCTGGTTTTATTGTAAAGTTGATAATGGTAAATAAATGTTGGTTACCGGCCCGTTTTGTGTGTCTTCATGGTTATTTACATCATGCATTACACGTGTTATGAAGTAGTATACTTTATATGAGAGGATCTGGAGCCTGTCTACTCATATTAAACCTTTTTTTATAGAGCTGGACTGTCAACAAACACCCGCTGGCAGTAATCTAATGAGGAATTAGGGATATAACATGTTAATTCATCCACTGATTGAACAATTTACATGTGTAGGGACACAGTGACTGACATTTTACATTGCTTTGGTGTCTGCAAATAAGACAAATGAAAGAATAAAGACACAAAAACAAAAAACTCCTTTCCATATTTGACCCTAAAACCAAAATTCAAAGCAACTTTTGAAAGATGAAACAACACATTCTCCCTTTTACAAACTAAACAATATAATACTTAATTTCGCAGTTCGACATGCTGAGGGGTTTTATTACCACCACAGCCCGTCTTGGCAGAATTAGCTAGATTTTGAGGTCAGTCTTCCACTTGTGGTGCTTTTACGCTACTTTTATTTTTCATCATTTATCATTTTCAAGTCGTCACCTGTGGCAAAATATGTGATTTTCACAAGGAGCCGTCACTTCCTGGTTGATGTGACACTGGCAAATAACTGAACCCCGGGTGGTGACGACTCCTGGGAAGAAACACCCGGCACATTACAGTAAAAAGGTTTATTAGCGCTATAAATCTGATTAGACCCGACTTTGACATCAATTACTCTGCTCCCTCGTGTGAGCATTAGCCATCATGGGATTGTCACTCACTCTGGCCTCGGATTGAAAACGAACACGTCAAGTCGAGTCAATTCTATTCATGCGGCCCAATATCACAGATCACCTCGAGGGGCTTTTCCGTGCATTAACCCCCCCCCCCCTCCCGCTGTCCTTGAGCATGAATCATCCAAACAAAGACAATAACCCACCACTGAAAATAAAAGCAAAAAGCATCTTAAACTGACGTGAGATTAGGCCTCAAATGATTCCACGTTGCACCCCCCCGACACTTCACGTGGGTCATTTTGTGATTCTCCATAAAACATGTTTGTAGCTGATTGGTTTGGAGATAATTGAACAGGCCATCACTACCATGTTAGCTCCAATGACCCCCTGGCCCTCTATTAGCCGCATGGCCCTGAGATCAGCACCATTACCTCGCTCCTCCCTCCCCCCCACCCCCCCACCCCCCTCCTCACATCTGCAACATTCCCTCCATTTGAAGCAGTCGACTGGCCTCCTGAACGTTGGCTAACTGAACACGGCCGCCCAGCCGCTCTGCATGGTCTGACCTAGTTCACATGGTGACATGATGAGTTGAGATCTGAGCTACATTTGAACCCCGGTCTTCAAACAATCATGAATTATTTTGACAAAAGCTGTGGCCTCCACATGGATCTCGAGGCCGGCGATTCCTTAAGCTCAAACAGTAGATTTGTTTGAGAATAAGTGTCTTCAACGACCAAGCAAAATCACCAAAACTCATACCGTAATATTCTAAATACACCGGCAGCAGGTACGGTGAGCTGTAAATTACACGTGGCTTAACCTTGCCGGTGTTTGGTTGATCCTCACTGTCGCTGTTTTGTGTGCACTGCATACCAGACATGATATTCTGTGACTGATCGTCTCAGGGATGCTGCATTTCTCATTCAGCAATGATGGAGTCTGCAGAGCGTTTGGGAGAGACGCGTCAAAACACGCGTGAGCTTCCACTGCCACCTGCTGGCCATCATGTGGAATGCCACGAAGCCGATCACCTTATTGTCTGGTTTCCCAGTCTGTTCCAGTAGTAAGCCTGCATCGATATGTGTATAATCAGTCTCATTGAACCTGCACTGCATTATGATTAAAGAAAAAGAAAGGGCAGTAAGTGCTTTTAGAAAAACATGCATTTCACGGATTCTTCAAATTATGTATTTAGCTGTGTTTCAAGATGTACAGATGTTGGCAAGAACATGCATTTGTCCAAATCTCATGACCTACATTAGATACATCTGCATGCAAATGTCATTTTATTCTATTTTCAGGTGTCTTCCCAAAATCTGGCAAGAGACAAGTGATGAAAATGAGCCTTTTACAGTTTATTTTCTTTCTTGATCCTTTCCTGAATGAAATACAATAAATATGGAAATATGTTGTCGAGAATCGAAATGTGATATTTTCAGTATTTAAAGGCCCAGACCTGAATGGCTTCTTATTGCCTCGTTCTTTTTTCTTTTCTTTTTTTAAGTTTACATGAAACAATGGAGGCAATTGGCATTTAGATCCAAGCTTAGATATACATACTTAATTAAAGCTAGATCACTAAACCAATGAAGAGAAAACCAATCTATATATATATATATCCATTAATATTAACATGTTAAGGCTCACATTAAGGGTTAAAGTCGCCCAATCGATAATAAAATAACTGCAAAATGGCAAACAAATAAATTAATGGTGTTACTGGTGCGACGTGGTTGCAGGGTGCAAGTTCCACAGCATGTAGAAGTGGGGTTATTTTATTTTTAATAACTTTGCTTTCATACCAAAGTCCTTGAACACCATTAAATGGGCATAAAACTGAACCCCAGAGACGTATGACTTACCTGCAGAGAGAGAGAGGGAGGAGTTACTCAATGTATGTGATGGCTGATAGTCCAGTTTACTGATAATAAATTGGTAAATATCACAAATTAGCTTGCTTCCATGTCTCTGTTGTAGTGGCCATTTGTCCGATAAATCAAAAACACAAATGAATCAAAGGGCCACTGATGCACCGTGGGTTTGTGGTTTACGCAGGCAAAAGAATGCATTTTCCATACAGGATTCAGTTTTTCTCATAATTTATTTCACAAAACAAAACAAGCAAACAACCAAAAGAATAAAGGAACTCCTATCACTGCCTCTCCTGCTCTGGTAAAAAAAAAACATAGGCCTACCCAGGTGCATGCTGGTCCTGTACCTGCCTACGCCTATATATAACCCCAGGTGCCCACAGTGTTACCCAATTCATAAACAAATGAACAAACCAAAAAACTAAGTATACATAGACAACAACAAAAAATATTTAAACTAAACAAAAAAATATCAAAAGAAAAAGCTATCCTAATACATCAAACAATCTAAACCTAAATAAGATAACATAAGATAATCCTTTATTAGTCCTGCAGTGGGGAAATGTACAGGATTACAGCAGCATACAGAAAGTGCAAACAATAGACATAGTAAAATAAATCAAAACAAGTATTATAAATAAGTAATAAACAGTAAAGAATATTAACTCAGTAAAAAAAAGAGGTAAAAAATAAATTAAAAAAAGCAAACATCTAGAATAATTAAACAATACTACCTGTGAATAAAATAAATACTAACATTAAATAAATAGCTTTTACATCTGTGTGAGGTACCAGTCTAGACTCTGTCTGGTTAGGAGCTGCAGCCTCGGCGGTCCTCGGTTTGTATCACCGGCGCCTCCCAGTCGGGCGGGTGTGCGCCTGTAATAGGCTGACATCGGGGGCCTCCTTGCCACTTCCGCGGTGCGCGAGAAGGAGCCGTTGGTCACTGAACAGTCGGAGCAAAATGGCGCTGATTCAAGGAACAAAGAAGAAAGTTTGCTACTACTACGACGGTAAATATCTGACGCGTTTCTTCCCGTTCAGGCGGCTTTTTAATGCGTGAAGACATTCAGGAAAAAATCTACGTGTTTTCATATTTACATTTAAATTTTGATAGTGAGCATGCTAGCTAGCTAGCTAACGTTAACGTTAGCTCGTTAGCTAACCGGCGTTAGCTCGTTAGCTAGCCGGCGTTAGCTCACTACACCAGCTACCCAGTGAGCTAACGTTAGCTAGCCGGTGTAGCGAGCTAACGTTAGCTCACTAGCTAAAGTAGCCGTGTAGCATCCGGTGTTCATCTCGGTCTCAAGTTATAAAAAACGGATTTATTTATTTAATATCACGTTTAAAGGGATTTATTGGGTTGTGATGTGCGGTGATTTGTTAGCTCTGGGACCAGAGGGAGCCTCTAGTCCACCGACACCTGGCGCTAGTCTCACCGGTGTGCTCCACAAAAATGCTAAGAACTTCCGAGAAGTGGTGGTTTGTTGTGAACTGTTATCAGTTTCATTATTTAGTGAACCGTTACGTTGTTATGCAGTTCCCCCTTCTTCTTTATTTTATTGCATTTTATATATGCATTTTCACTCAAGATGCTAACGTTGCTTAAAAGTACCTCACAGGATGCTCATGCTGCTCAAACGTGCTCATTTCAAATGTAATTTTGTTATTTATTGTATGTATAAAAAAAAGGTTACTAACATTCATGAGCATTGATGATTTATGATCCTATGTTGGCAAACACAGTCTAGGTCAAGTAGCGTGTTAATAATTCAAGCTACAGTCCAGCAAATGTCGTGTGTGTGTATATATATATATGTATATATATGTATGTATATATATATATACATTTATACTGTTATTTATCTAGCACATTGCATTGCACTTTACTGGTTAGATGCTAAAACTGAATTTCGTTGTCCTAGTACTTGTACTCCTCAATGACAATAAAGTTGAATCTGAACCAGTAGGCGAAACCGTGCAACAAAATTAAAGACTGGTTCATCTTATTTAATACGAGTGTTGCAGATAAACGAGGCACGTTTTGAATGGAGTTCAGCACCAAGTTGTCTTCGCACGTGAGAAACAAAATGCTTTGTAGCAATAGGTTTGCAAACAGATATCTGTAATGTAAACTTGCCTGGATGATGATTATTTTCTTTTTTCCAAGGCGATGTGGGGAACTACTACTACGGCCAGGGCCATCCCATGAAACCCCACAGGATCCGCATGACGCACAACCTTCTGCTCAACTATGGACTGTACAGGAAAATGGAGATTTACGTGAGTTATATCGCTCCACACAAGCCCCTAACACTGAGTGCCATACGTTGTATGTGTTGTTATGCTTCCTCGAGGGAATATCACATCATAAAAAGTAAGAGTCACAAGGTTTTTACAGCATTTGTTAGATTGCGATTAGGAGTGATGGTACACATGTTCATCATGAACCATTCGGTACAGGCGGTCGAGGTCTGTATGTCACATGTTTCTGTTTGATATGACCCAGTGCTCTAATAAGTAAAGTATTGTTAGTAATGCATGTGCAAAACATACATTTAAAAGAGTAAGTCCCACCCAAAGAGCATTGGCAGTTATTAGGTTGTTTTAATTGTTAGTTCCTCACTGTGATGCAGGTATTTTTCATATTTGGTCGGCTATCCTACGCCTTTATTTTTTGTTTGAATATTTGGATGACCTTGTACCCATGTAAGACATATCCAATGGCTACTGTCGAATGATGAAGTGGCAGCGGTTGCTCTCTTCCTCATCCTCTTTCTTTCTGCTTCCAGAGACCGCACAAAGCCAGTGGTGAGGAGATGACAAAATACCACAGCGACGACTACATTAAGTTCCTGAGGTCCATCCGACCAGACAACATGTCTGAGTACAGCAAACAGATGCAGCGATGTGAGTGTTCGATTTCCCTCCAATGGACGCCAAAGTATTCTTACTGTTCACGTATGTTTATTTATTTTTTCTTGTTCCGTTTCTTTTTCTCGCAGTCAACGTCGGAGAAGACTGTCCGGTGTTTGATGGTCTGTTTGAGTTTTGCCAGCTCTCAACAGGTGGTTCTGTAGGTGAGTTATCTCAACTGCACATCCGATAATCCCCCTGGTGCAGCAGCCTCCAAAAACTGGGACATTTATGACGTGGTCATGGAATATATCAGAAGTAAAGGCCTTGATTTATACTGGCTAATCCCCTAAATGTGAAGACAATATAGGACATTTGGATCAACACACAGAAGTCCAGTTAACCCATATTGGATCTTCACTCTGTTAATTTTTTACTCCAGCTGGGGCATTGAAGTTGAACAAGCAGCAGACGGATATCGCCATCAACTGGGCCGGCGGACTCCACCACGCGAAGAAGTCTGAGGCCTCGGGTTTCTGCTACGTCAACGACATCGTCCTAGCCATCCTCGAGCTGCTTAAGTAAGCTGCTGTCTTTATTTTTTTAAATCATCTTGCTTTAGAGCAATATACCTGCCTGAATTAGAAGGTGGTTTCACATATTGTTCAACCTCCCTCAGGAAAACAAAATGTTTTTTTTAATTATAAGATTTATATTCACGACTAAAATATTTTACCAACATAAAATGTATAATAATATAATCATGTTTTTTTATTCTGTAGAAAATACCTAAATATAGTGTAATTTTCAGTGTTGGAAACATTCTAATTTCTTTTCTAGTGTATTCATCTATGGCTTCACTGCCAGTTTGTCACAATACAGTAGTAGAGAATTGAAGAGGAAGTTTGGACTTCATCATTGGACCAACGCCATGTCAATATTGTATTCTGGTTATTGATTAGCAAAGACCCAAGGAGAGTGTCGTTTTACGTGTTTTGGGCCAATAACCGATTAGCAAGAAGAAAATGAACTGCATTAGATGGATATAAGAGGTTTCCACACTTAGGCAGGGCAGCCTCCTCCTCTCTGGGCAGGATGTTGGTAACTGGATGCTCTGTCCTCTCTAGGTACCACCAGAGGGTCTTATACATAGACATCGACATCCATCATGGCGATGGAGTGGAGGAGGCCTTCTACACGACAGACAGGGTCATGACTGTCTCGTTCCACAAGTACGGGGAGTACTTCCCGGGCACTGGAGACCTGAGGGTTAGTTTGTTGATTCTAGTTGTCCTTTGAAAATCATCTGCGTAACACGTGCGCATGTGGGCTATAATTCTATTATCTCCGCTGTGTGCAGGACATCGGAGCTGGAAAGGGCAAGTACTACGCAGTAAACTACCCGCTTCGAGACGGTATTGATGACGAGTCCTACGAAGCCATCTTCAAACCTGTAAGTCGGCTCTTATTTCGGTACTATCTAATCGCCACAATCACTCTTTCCTACAAGGCTGTTAATGTTTGTTTGTGTGTGTGTGTTAGATCATGGCTAAAGTCATGGAGATGTACCAGCCAAGTGCTGTTGTACTCCAGTGTGGAGCTGATTCTCTTTCTGGAGACCGACTGGGCTGCTTCAACCTCACCATCAAAGGTATGAACACAATTCTCTCACCCAAAACAACATGTAAAAGAGCCTTTTTGTGCTGGAGAATTTACTATGTGTGCGTGTTCCTCCAGGCCATGCCAAATGTGTGGAGTACATCAAAAGTTTCAACCTCCCCCTGCTGATGCTGGGTGGAGGAGGCTACACCATCCGCAACGTGGCCCGCTGCTGGACGTACGAGACGGCCGTCGCCTTGGACTGCTCCATCCCCAACGAGCTGCCCTACAACGATTACTTTGAGTACTTTGGGCCCGACTTCAAGCTGCACATCAGCCCGTCCAACATGACCAACCAGAACACCAACGAATACCTGGAGAAGATCAAGCAGCGTCTGTTTGAAAACCTCCGCATGCTGCCTCACGCCCCCGGTGTCCAGATGCAGGCGATCCCCGAGGACGCGCCCCACCCGGACAGCGGAGACGAGGAAGAGGAGGACCCCGACAAACGTGTCTCCAGTAAGTGACTTCTACGGGCGTAGATACGCAATATGCCCCGAGTTAAACCCTCAACGCTGTCGTCAAGTTGTAGTCTGTGTGTGAGAGTTTGCCTTTCTGTGTTTCAGTCCGGTCTCACGACAAAAGGATAGCCTGCGAGGAGGAGTTTTCTGACTCCGAGGACGAGGCGGAGGGGCAGGGAGGAGGCCGCAGGAACGCAGCCAACCACAAGAAGGTGAAACGAGTGAAGAAGGAGGAAGAGAAGGAAGGGGAGGAAAAGAAAGGTACGACTTATCCACGAGCCCAATTGGTATTGATTGATGAATGTACGATGTATATCGTGTAATAACATTGTGCTGATTATTTGTTTTTCTTCCTCTCAGAAGTGAAAGAGGAGGAGAAAGAGGAAGAGAAGATGGACACATCAGGGTAAGAGAGTTGCACATAACAAATCTGATTATTTAACTATTCTTAGACTATACAACGGTTTCTAACTTGGTATAGTCGGGGCTGTAGTTGTCTGTTTATTTACACCAGACTTTGAGCGACGTCATTTTAGATTCTCAACATAAACTTGACGTGAAGAGGCCGTGTCCTGGCTTCCAAGTGGTTAACACGCGTTCCATATATAGTGAGGAGTCAAGGAATCTTGGTATTTCATAACATCCCCCCTCCCCGTGTCGTGACTCCCGACCTTCTTATCTGGCTACTTTTCCTTTGTGTTGCGTGGATCCAGGGCTTGACATTAAGCTGGTTTCTCACTGGTCTGAAATGGAAATGTCGTCCTTATACTTATTGTCATGTATAGTGGGTTTTTGCACACACACTTAAAATGATTAGGAAATAAATATTAGCTTTTTTAGGCTTAATCGTGTCTTATAAGCTGCTTAGAGTGTTATAAGTAAAACGGGTCATAATCCCCTCCTTATTATACTACTGTGAAAACATCTCCTTCAAACAAACTATATTTATTCACGTTTCTGGCCAAAAACATTTGAACTCATCACGATAATGTTGTAATTTACCTTGTTGTTGCCCGATACTCCATTTTCACTGTTTGGAGCTTTAACGCGTCAAACCGTAACTCAATGCAACCTCGGTGGACGAAGAGCCGGCCACTCTGAGCTGCACAATGTCGAGCCCTGTGATACAACGCCAACAATAGACTTTGTCACCTCATCTTATCATAAACAAAGAAGATTTGAATATTTGTAAATGGTCAAAGCATCAACGTGGGTCGTGTGGAACCCTCATGGTCTTTACAAAGAAGAGAAGTCACCAAAGCGACGGTGTGTCTGGTGGTTTGTTGAGTCAACTCCTGAATTCTTTGTTACAGACCAAAAGAAGAGGTGAAGACGACTTGAAGTGTGACACGAGGAAGGAAGGAAGGAAAGGTCGGTTGTACTGTTGTCCTCGATGCCCACTGATTCCTACGTTCTCCTGCTGTGACGATAGGAGCCTTTTTGTATTCCTGTTTTATTATGTGTTCTTACGGGCGAGCCTGGTTTACACTGTATTATCTACATTTGTTACCAACCTCTGTGAAAACCCCCGGTTGAGTGGGCGTGGCTTATCTGATCCTCAGTTTAGCCCTCCCCCACCGCCCGCTCTGTAAACCCCACCCAACTGGAGCTTCCTGTTGTATAAAACAAACGACACACAAATCCTCTTCATGTGAACCGGGTCTGCTTTAATGTGAAGAACAGCGCTCACGTTATTCCTGTTCCTATCATGGCGTTACAGATTTAATACCTGCGGAGATGTAGATGATTTATAAGCATAGAGCTCACGTGCAAACAGAAAAAGGCTTTTGTGTTAGTTTTTAAACATCTATTTATGATACTGGAGAATAACCAGCATTTGGCTTGCTGCGTTGACTTCTCAGTAAGATGCATGTTTAGAATAATCTCGCCTCTAGCATGTATATATTGCTCCCTTTGCGCGGACAGGCCCGGATCTATGCTCAGTAACTTATTTTAATTCATGAACAGTCCCGTTAGCCCATCTCCCTGTGAACATGGTCTGTTTATTTCTTATTATTATTTTCTTCCAGAATTGTTTGTATGTGGAAGTATGAGTGGTTGTTGAGGTTTGGAGACGTTTGGAAGTGACTGACTTGTTTTAGATATTTTGTACCGTTATACATGAAGGTCTACTTGTGGTTGTTTGGAGTTTTATCCTTGTGAAATGTGCATTATCAGAACTTTTTAATAAAAAAATAAAGAAATGATCCATGTCTGTTTTTTTCCTCCCGAGTTAATTTATTCACCCTCTACAGAAAAAAGAAGAAACGCAACACATTGTTTTTTGCTTTAGACTGCATTAGATAGGAAATGACTTTATTGATCCTTCAAGGGGATTTGGGCATTTATAGATACAGGTAAAGCAATATTAAATTAACCAAACAATAGTGCAAAAATCTAATTACGTTGCTATCTGAAATATAAAACAGGTTTTTTTTTTTTTTATATATTTCAGGTACCAGCGTTATATCAGACAACTTGAATTCAGTTATTGTTATGACTTTAAAACAGAAAATATATCAACTAGAATCAGAAACATTTGATCAGGTGGTGAGGGTTTTGAAGTCCAGTCCGATCGCTCCACAACTTAAAACCCATCCCTCTCGTTACTGAGACGCAGTCACCTCCTCTGACCTCTGACCTTTATGTAAGTAATCTGAAGAGTCCACTGATTACAGATCAGTGCAGTTGAAGGGGGCGAGGTGGGTGGAGGGATGGAAGTGCCCTTCAGTTCGTCGTCTCTCCTCCCCGACTGGTGGCTGAAGCTGTCGGAGTAATGAAGCCTCACTTCTCCATCTTCAGCAGCCGTGAAGGAAATCTTTTTTAGAATTATGAACGAGCTTCTTTACATTTGCCATCAGGATGGAATGCCACGTAGTTGACGGGGCCGACACAACCTTTGACCCGTTTGACTTCAATTATTCTTACAAAATAAGCTATGATTTTTTTTTTTTGTGAGGATTTAAGATGTACTGTACTCATGACTTTTCAATGCAAACTATAGAATTACTTTCATAAAACATTCTATACTACGACTTATATGGTTTACTATATAGTCTTTATATTAAGCTTTTCAATACAAACTACAGAATGACTACTGATTATTTTTTATGGCATCAATCAACTTGTTTTATAATCTATATTATGACTTCATCACACAATATACTGTGACTTATTTAACATGTTGTACTATGACATTTTTAGACATCTAAGACTATACTGTGACCTTTTGTCTTTTTATTTTTACATTATGACTTTATTCCCACATAGTACACAACATTCTTTTGACATACTATACAATTACTTTTTTATTGCCATTTCTATTACACACTATGACTATGGCGACATCCCATACTAGTTTTTACCGACTGTTTTAATTCATGTTACTAACTTCTTCCCCGGAGTCTCTGCTCTCGTCTCGCAGGTTTCCATGGATCCTGGTTACACCCAACCGTGTATAACAATTATATTACTCATATTTATATAACTATCACTGCTTTTATTATCAGTCATTCTAATTATCTACTGCTGCTGTTAATGGTTGTAATTATTTTTCTATTATTTCTGATATCAGTTCCACTCCTGCTTTTATCCCTCTCATAAGTATCATTTGTGACATCTGTTGCACTTCTCTCCTCAGTTGCTCTCTTTGAGGTTTCTTAATTTCATTTCCCCCGTTTAGTTTATTTTGGGGTCCAATGACAGAGGACGTTGTGTTTTGTTGATATTGAAATGCAATCTGAGGCAGTTTCATTTGTGATATTGGAATATTCAAATTCATTTACTATTCTATCATTTTTATTATGACCTACTACACACATTTTTACGTCATTTTATACTTAGACTTTATTTTTGTACCACACGTTTTCACGACGTACTATTTTTTACTACGTACAAAGATGACTACAGATACAATACTAGTATTTCAATTTCATTCACTTTTTCATGGCATGCTGTACTGTGACTACTAGGTTTAAAAAATAAATACTATACTATTAGTATTTATCCACATACTATGACTTTTTCATTACATACTTTACTCTGAACTATTTCACCAAATACTATACAATAATATTTTTTTGTCATGTTATAGTCTGACTGAGATAAACCGACTCTTTTAAGACATGCTAAACTATTACTTTCTTTCCCCGTTAAATATTAATATGACTTAACTTTCACTATTTTAAAGATTTTATGCTTTCGTGCAGGCAAAGGCTAGAAATGCGATACAGCAGGAAAACCTCGGTGGACTTTCTCTGAATTTGGCACAAATGTACATTTCGACTCACGGATGAACCGATAAGTTCACCGTGACCTCACAGTACAAGTTTTTGGCCATGAATCAAGAATTCATATGCTAATTATGACAATTTCACACAAATGTCTAAAAGGTCAAAATGATGACATTTTGGAGAAACATGGATGTGAACTGCACAATTTAATTGGTTGGCCGAGTCACAGACCTGTGAAGTGGTGATTTTCTGATGCTTCTGTTTTATATTGCATTATATTAAAGATCACGCAGTCACGACTTGAATTCAGGAATTTTATGTTGGAATGGCAGAACAGAAAATATCTCAAATCGAATTCTACTTATTTGTAGAAGCAGATTAAATAAACTTGGGTGTGTGTGGGGCCTTGAAGTCCAGTCACGATCGCTCCGCGGATCCATGGTACAAAAATCACTTCTTATCCCACCAAGATGTTAGGAAAAAAATGACTTAAAAAAAACAACAAAAAAAAAAAATCACCAGAAAGCCTCTCGTCTCTGAGATGCCGTCACCTCCTCTGACCGCTTTACCTTTATTAGAAGCAATGAGTGAAAAAGTACACTGATGACAGATCAGATGAAGGGAATGAGGCGAGGCGGTTAGTAGGCTGTAGGCTCCTTCCTCCTGACTGGACTGAGTACGACGTTAGCTGAAGCCGCGCGGTCGAGGGGCCGAACGGTTTATGCCTCCAGTTCAAAGTCAAAGTACTGTGGGTCAAAGTAATGAATCCTGGTGTATCCGTCTTCTCCTCCACTGCTGTAACTGTAAACAATAAGCATCGTACGAGGGAAACGTTAGCAAGAACCTTTAGACCAGACGACTTTACAGCACAGGTCAGTGTGGCGGCCTACCTCTTTCCATCGGGGTGGAATGCCACGCAGTTGATGGGGCCGAAATGACCCTTGACCCTACCAAACTCTTCTTCGTAGGCAGCGTGGAAGAACCTGAGGGTGGAGGAGGAGGGAAAGCCGGGTTAGTGCCTCAATGTGAACGGTCCCCAGCAGAGTGGACGTGTGTGTGTGTGTGTGTGTGTGTGTGAGAGACTGTGCAGTACTATGTTCGCGTGGAACGGTGGATCTTTCGTGAATCTCGGGGAACACTTTGAACTCACCTGGCCTCAAACTTGCCGATCCTGGTGGAGGTAGTGGTGACCTCCATGGCCTCCTGTCCACCGCCCATCACCACCTGAAAGTCAGTGACCAGATTTTTTTATTTAACAAAGCAGTTAGTGGTAAACAAACGTTGCCCACGGCGACGGGCTACGCAGCCGTTCCTCGGTTTTTACTGTGCGAGTCGGCACTCACATGATCCATGATGGGGGAGATGGCTGCAGAGTTGACGGGTCTCTCCGTCTTGAAAGTCTTGATGTGATCCAGAGTAGCGGAGTCAAACAGCTGAGAGGAAACACAGGAGACACCCGAAGTATGACATCAAACAACAGGCAGGTTAAGATTATATACAGTATGGACACCAAATAGTCACTGGTGTTGTATGAAAACGTTATACAACCAAAAAAAGTAGCCGTTTGGTGAGCCATACGTTCGTCAGAGTCTCACCTTGGCCGTGTTGTCCTTGGAGGCGCTGATGAACATCGTCAGATCTACGGACGTCTGGATGTCATTGATCTGCTTGCTGTGCTCTTTGGCCTTCTTGAGGATCTCTCCAGACTGACAAGAAATAACAGTCACAACCACTTTAAAGATGATGAATGAAAAAAAATATATATTTTTAAGCCACGGCGTGTCTGAAATCACACATTTAGATGCTTCATCTTCTTAATCACTGCAATATATTTAGATATATTTGCTGGCAAACTGAGAAGGTATTTCTCCTTCCAGTTCATATATTGCTTTGGGCTCCATAACTAATATATGATTAGTTTAGAGATGAAATAAAAAATGCACGTTTGATCCTTTCAGAAAACATCCCGGTCATATTGTGCACCTATTTTTAACAATAAAGGCCAACAAAGTTTACAAAAAAATAATTATGTTTGTTTATTTATAGAACTAAATCACAAAAGCGTACCAAATAATTTCAACCACGAATATGATCAATACATCAACCAATCTGCAACTTTTAGAGACAAGTGAGGTCTGTATCCGTAGCTCCGTATCACAGCATATTCAAAAACCCACCCTTTTTTTTAAATCAGTCCAATGAAAAAGGCAAAGGATTTGATTTAAATCCCTCTTGTAGCTGTAGATATTCGGCCTCACAGTACCGAAGCTAAAGAAGCTCCAGCTCCACGTGAGCGCGGTCCGCTACGTTCACGCTGCCAGACCGACGTGTTTGACCCACCTTGCCGCTGAACTGGTTGAACTCTCCGTTCTCGTGGCCAGCGATGACGAACTCCCCCAGAGGCCCCCACACGGCACTGGTGATCTTGTGGTCGCTGCACGGTATCGACAGGTAGGGCTGGTTGTCTTCTGCAGAGACGACGAGGAGAGAAACTCACTCGTTAGTTGCCAGCGTGCAAAATGTTTCCTCAACCCCCAGCAAGAGGATTTTATCTTTGACCCCCTTTTTTTCCCTCTACTGTGCCGAACTCACACCAAACCGTGACGTTTGTGTATTTAGCGTTGTGCGGTGTATCGTCACCCCCCCCCACAGTGTGCATTGTGTGGTGCGTACCGATCTGCTGTGGATCCCTCAGGTCAAAGAAGTTCAGGAAGCACTGGTAACCCATCTGCTTGTCTGTGGAGAACATGATGATGTTGCCGCTGAAGTCGAAGCCGCACGTTCTGACAGCAGAGTTGGTTTCTAGCAGAGCCAGCTGTTTACCTGTGTGGTAAAAAGACACGGGTGGGGGGTTAACGTCTGCTTTTACTGGAGAATTTACATTTCCTGCTACTGAAGTCAAAAGCCTCTTTTTGAGCACACAAACGTTCCTCAGGGACGAGGAACCTCACCACAAGGACCTAAAGGGCTAAATAAATTCAGCACCCAAAGACGCCCTGGTCGGAGGGGTAGTACTTTTTGAAAGTACGGGAACTGTTCGCTGATTGGTCAAACACACACACAGCACCACGGCTTCGTTCATTAAACAAGGAAGCACTCTAGTGATGATGTAGGACCATTTTGGGACGAGGGGAGATACTTACATTTTGTATGATAACATTGAAAGTAAAGTTAAGACTTGGTGTCGGCTTCCCGACCATAACTCTTTAAAAAAAAAAAAAAAAAAAAGAAGAGAAAGATTGAAAAAGAAAGTTGAGCAGCAGTATAAAGAGATACAGAGCGACGTTTCCGTGGAGACAGACGCTCTTTGTTTCATTCATTACGTCCAACGTGCATCGGTAAACACGATGCAGCGGTGAAGGTCGTCGCAGCGAGAGAAAACCAAGTCGTTGCTTGTCTTTGAGATGAAAACACAGTTTTTAGGCCGTTTACTCCTCATCGGTCCAGGTCTTCAGGCTGTCATGGCAACGCAGACAACAATTCAAGGAACCTTTTGGTTCATTGAAAGGTAGTCCCGGCCAGGAACGACATCACCAGGACCTTCTGGGTGGAAACGCGCGCGCGCACGCGCACGCGCACACGCACACACGCACACACACACACACACACACACACACACACACACACACACTTTGTTCTCGTCTCTACGTACCGGTCTGACAGTCCCACAGTCGACAGCTGTTGTCTGCAGACCCCGTCAGGACGTTCTTCGTGTCCCCTGAGAGATCAGAGGTTAAGGAGCCCAACATGTACAAACACAGCCACAGGAACACACAAACAAAGTGTATTTCTTTGTATTTAAACAACACAAAAGGATACAGTCACAGTCGACACACCACACGGCTCCTGTGTGTCCATTGTATGTGCCGAGCCTCTCTCCGTTGACAGAGTACCACACGTTGGTGACCTGCAGGTGAGACAAACGGGTTAGTACCAAAACTAGAGCTGCAAGTGGAACGGAACCACGTGACGAATAATTAAACATCTCACCGTGTCTTTGGCCACAGAGAAGAGCAGGTCTCCCTCTCTGTTGTACTTGATCTGGGTGATGGACCTCTCGTGGCCCTGGAGCAGGATGGGTCTCTATGGAGACGAGTGCACATATATATCAACATATATTCAGATAACTGGAGATAACAGTTTACGAGCGGGTGGCTAACTCTTGAAGCTAACGTTAGCTAGGCTACGTACGCTAGCTCAACCGGAGCTAACGGTCCAGGCACGATAATTGTGTTATTATTCTTAGTGACGTAGCTCTGACGTCACACGGGGACGAATATATAAATATACTCACCATTTTCTTTACCAGCTGGGTGCAACCAGTCGGTGAAGTATCTTCACAGCGACGCCGCCGTGAGAAGAGAAAAGGTTCGCACTCGTGTTTCAGGGCGCCGGGACAGCGGCGGAAGAGGGAGATGACGTACTTCCGGCGCGGAATGACGAATGACGAAGGAGAGAGCGAGAGAGCGCCCTCTAGCGGCGAAACTGCACTTTAAAAAAATTCAAAAAGGTGTTTACATGGGATTTTAAAGGAAATGTAAATTTATTTACTAAAAGGTAAAGCTCATAATGTGCGATTAGAAAACGGCAAAACGTAACACCTTTATACTGATATGAATATCTATAAATAATTAATTAAATTCTGTCACATGTGCATTTTTGAAGACAAATCAAACTCATACGTTTTCTTTTTACTTAGTTAATATTCTTTACTGTTTATTACTTATTTATAATACTTGCTTTGATTTATTTTACTATGTCTCTTGTTTGCACTTCCTGTATGCTGCTGTGATCCTGTAAATGTCCATGCTGCGGGACTAATAAATAATAATTTTATCTTATTTTAGTCTAATTATAGATTATGAAGTGGAGAAGAACGGACAGTGCTCCAGGTTCCTGCATTTGCATACATCTCTCTCTAACTCTTAAGTCCTTCCTAAATAAGACGAGGTCAATCAACAAAAAACTGAAACATACACCGTTACATCTTTTATTTAACAAGAAACTAAATATACAGAGCCAGATAAAAGTACTGCAAAAGACAAAAGAGGAAACATCTTTGGTTCCTTCTCATGGTCAATGAACCTCCACATCTCCCACGGGACCAGAGGTATAATTAATCTGTCCTGTGGGACAACTGGAAGATAATATGTCCGCCATTTCTATGTAAATTGAAAATGACTCTCTACGGTGACACCAATGCTACATATTAAGTAGTACATAAGAATGACTGAAGAGAAATACACGCTTGGGAGTCAAACTACAATTCAGAAGTCCAATAACATTTTCTCTCTCTCCTCGCCCCCTCCCTTCCTCCCCCTCCCCTCCTCCCCGTTCCCACCCGGCTCAGTCACTGCACCTTGTAAAAGCACCAGGAAGATGCACAACCTTACGTTCAATGTAAGACGACTATCGAGAGGCATTTAATTTAAAGGTTAAGCAAAGAAAATAAAGTTCTGCTGTGAGATATGTTGCCTGTTCATACAATACATCCATGCAGGACAGTGGGGATGATGAATGTACATTCTCAGCCAAGTGCTCGTCAGTTGAGACTGCCACAGAAAAAATAAAAAAAATAAAACAAGAGGCAAGCGTTGCATAGAGGTCCTTGAACATTCTCTAGTTGAAACCTGATTACAAGCTACTGCAATTACCAGGGCTGAGAGGAGACAATCATAGCCATGTGACACACACACAAACCCCCGCACACACACACACACACAAACAAGTTTCAAGTGGTCGTCATTGTAAGGTTTTAAGCAGACTGGAAAAACATGTAAAAATGAATGTAGCGAACAACAGGAACTCAGAAAGGTTTAGGAATGAAAAGTCATAAAATCAACACCTTTTTACATTTTCTAAATGTGTAAAAATAAACAGATTTATCTTATAGTGGTGCTCTGTAAGATACATACATTTCAATATCAGAGATTATACTTCAAAACAATAAATACAGACCAGAAGAACTGCACAGAAGAAGCAGTGCGACGCAAACAAGAAAACATTTCCCTAAAAATGGTCCACAAGTAAGAACGGGAAAAACTCTGAACTGGAAAAAGTCAGAGTGAGAAATGTCCTTCAATAATTCTGTAGAATTCTATATTACTTTTTTTTTATGTTATTAAGAATTAAACTGGCCAAAGAACATGATCATCTTCACATCCCCGCTAAGACTTCACCTGAAAGAAAAACATGTAATCACTCGGAGTGGCCTTAAGAGCGCCACACACACACACACACACACACACACACACACACACACACACACACACACACACACACACACACACACACACACACACACACACACACACACACACACACACACACACACACACACACACACACAGAGCTTGTGTCATCCCGAGCTGCGCTGTCGCTTTTCTCTCAAGTTAAAAAACGGAATGTGCAGTAAAACAGCGACGCGGCGTCGGTCTGAGCGTTTATGAGCGTTTACATGCACACTAATAATAATAATAATAATTAGGTCAAAAGAACGGGGTCAAGTTAAGGTTGAATTACTGGGATGTGTACACACCTCAAGTCTGATTTCTTTCGGTGTTTCGATTCAGTGCAGGTTTGACTGGAAGCCACGTTTCTCTACACAAACGGCAGCTTGCGTAACGCGTGTTTGTTGGAGTGTCACCTTTAATCATAACGAGGTTGTTCACAGTAACCGAGTTATGGTGTGCATGTAAATGCACCGACAGATGGGGCACAATCTTCCCATCGACGGTAATAAAGCCTGCGGGGCATGCTGGGAGGACACAAGTCAACCTTGCTGTCTGTTTCACGTCACTTTCATCCAGCAGAGGAGTGGTGGCCTGCAGGTTGGCGGCTTATTGTCGGGAGGCTTTGATGCTGGAGGGGGAAAGAGGAGGCGGAGCTTCATTCCTGTGCAGCGACGGGCCGAGCCCCGGCCTCACCCACTGTGTCCAGCCCGGGCTCACAGTGGCAGGACTGGGAGCAAGGGGCGGTGTTGGGGACCGGGTGGCTGCCGGGCTCCAGCTGAGAGTCTGTGGGCGGCGGAGAGGGGGACTCGGTCCCGGGGTCCGAGGCGGGGGCTCCCGCCACGGCACTGTCCTGACCACTGAGGTTCTGAACCTTCTTGTTGAGCTCGTTGCGTTCGACTTTCAGGGCCCGCCGCAGCTTCTCCAGCCGCTGGACTTTACCCTGCAGCGCCTCGAACTCGTGGTCCCGCACAGATTTCTGGAGACCAGACACGATTTGGGTTAGGGTCTAAAAAAAACTTGTTATAACATTTCAAATCATTTTTATTAGGAAAAGTAAATCTAAATAATTAGCTATGTCACTTTATTAAATCCATAATGTAAAGATAATTGTTAACAGAGCGTGGTGTGTGCAGAACATTTATTGTAATAACCAAAGTATTTGAACAAATACAAATAACAAATGGAGAAGCTCACAAACTGTTACTTTGAGTAAAAATAAAATAAAAGTACAAATATCTGACAATAGATTTCCATGATCTGACGTTCTTTTTTTTAAGGCTAGCTACGGCTTTCATCGACTCATGTATCCTGGTTAAAACGGGGCCCTCTACTTCTTATAGTTGCAGCGAAGTTAAGGTTTCAGGAGCATTTATAAAACTGCAGAACAGTTCCTGACATATAATCACGACAGACTTTCATTTTAACTGTTGCTGATCAAACAAATCGCTTCATTTGAACTGAATACCGATCTTTATGAAAAAACATATACCGTATTCTAGCCATCTATTTTTTTGTTTGCCTTCAGTCATGTAATAATTTAATGTAAGGTTAAGACAGTTCATGAGGTCCCTGATGCCGGTAGATCAGAATCAAAGTGCCCCGAAACACAGAAAGGCATTTTTGGTCAGAGCACGACAATAAAAAAACAAAACGCATCTTTACCTCCTCCGACATCTCCAGGAGAGCCTTGTTGCTGCTCTCCCATCTGGACCGATACATGGCCGTCTCCTTCTCCAGCTTTTTGATCTTCTTAGTCATCTGAAGCACAAAAGGAAACGAGACCGTCACATCCGGCGGGAAAAAAAAAAAAAGAGAAACAAATACAATTCCTCCGTCTCTCCATCTCACAGACGCCTCACCTTCTCCATCTCCTGTTTGAATGTGGTGAAGACCTCGTTGCTCTTGGACAAGGTGGTCTGAAACTCCTCGAACTTCTCCGTGTACAGCGACAGCTGGACGACGACAACACAACATTTAGGACGCGAACGTGTTCAAGTCGAGCTACAAAAAGGTGACGAGTAAAGACTGATGGGAAACCTGCTGTTTGAGGTGGACTTCCTGCTGCTTCATCAGCTCACACATCCGTTGGGACTCCACCGCTTCTTTCAGCAGCTGAGGAGACGACGGCAAAGGACAAATCATGGGAACAGTTACGCGTAAAGATAGGAGGACACGCCGCGCAGCCTTTGGTTAATGTGTGTGTTTAAGAGGATAATTACAAAGTGTTTCTCTCTGTCGTGGCGTTCCTCCGACTCCTTCAACAGCTCCTGAGCCTGTTGCAGCTTGGCGTCCACCAGCTGCTGCTGCAGGTCTTTGTGTTTCACCACTTTGTCTATGTGCTGGAGAAAGAAAAGGCCCGTCACACATCCGGTAAGATGTCGCCCTCGCAGTCGGAAGTTAAAGACAACAACGACGGCACTTAAAAGACGCCGCCGTGGAGCAAAGTGTGCACGAACCTCCTCCCGTAGTTTGTACTGTTCGTAGAGCTTCTTCAGTTTCTCAGCCAGCTCGGTGTTCTCCTGTCGTAGACTGGCGTTCCTCTCGTTGTGCTGCTCCATCTGAGCCTGGATGTCGTTCAGCGTCACCTGGAAATGGGAGGTCACCTCCTTCCTTTTCTCCTCCTCCAGACGCGTTCTCTGCATCCCCTCCTCCTGCAGATGGACGCAAGTTGAACAAGAGTCAAAGGGCGTGCTGCTCGCTTCAACTCTGAAACGCTGGCGAACCTCAGACTCATCTTAAAGTGATCGATTGTGTTAATTCAGTAATTGACAGCCAAGACTTTCCTCTCCTTTTGTAATGCACCTCCACAAACTACAGTTTGGTAAACATCTGTCCAAAACCAATTAATAAAAATAAAAAAACTTTGAGCAAATGCATCTCATGAAGGCAGCTAATCCGAGGAGTCAGAGACCCAAAACTGTGTTTAAATAAACTGATAAATATACAGAAACTGGTCCTACAGTTGCAGGAAGTAATTTATCGAACCGACAGTGAGGAGTCTATTATTTATATATATATATATATATTTATTCACGGTGCCAGTGCTGTTCAGTTACCTTGAGTGTGCGGTTATGTCTCTGCAGCTCCCTGCAGAGACTCTCCAGCTTGCTGCGAGCCAGGAGGGCCTTGCTGTGTTCATTCCTCAGGTTGTCTTTCTCCTGGACCACCTGGTTCTGCTTCTTCTGCAGCACTCGCATCTGCTTCTGGGTGTTACGGTGCTCTTCCAGCTGTCACAAACACACACAAATGCAACTGTCGAGCAAGGTCGGATGGCTGATATTACTTTCGTTTTACAAATCAGCATGCCTAAAAAAAAAAAAAGCCTTCCTTTGATACGTGCATGTTCAGGTTTATCGGTTTGGGGTCATAAACACTTGTCATTTAGTAATATTGAAACAATACTATTACCATCTGTAGTAAACTACTACTGTTTACTAATAAGCTGTTTATAAAGTAGTAGCGTAGTAGTATAATTAGGGCTGGGTATTATATATCTATTATATCGATGTTGTCATATGAGACCAAGTATCATCTTGGATTTTGGATATCGTAAAATGGCATTTGGTTTTAAAGGCTGCATTACAGTAAAGAGACAGTCTGTTCTACTATTTGCCTTAACCCACTGAGTCAATAAACACACATTACTGATGATTATTTATCAAAAACAGCATCAACGGTCAACCCTACAATATCAACAACGTATCGATATTGAGGCAATTGTTGGAAAATATTGCATAGAAAATATTGATTTTCTACACAACGGCCAGCCCTATAAGTCATGTGACCTACATTAGCAGTGCATCCTTTGTAATGTGACTACAGGACATACATGATGCATACATGACGCATACATGATGCAATAACAACACAGAGGCCTTTCTTCTAGCTTCAGCCAATGACAACACAGAGGCCTTTCTTCTAGCTTCAGCCAATAACAGCACTGCGGACCAATCTTCATCCATCAGCTCTGACACGCAGCCAAATAATACACATCCAAACACATGCTCCGCCTCTCAAATGTACACACACACACAAACACACACACAAGGCCAATATGAAAACGTAATACAGCCGACGCAGTAGATAATTTGAGGTCATCCTCGGTGCCGCAAAGTGCTACACGACACCCGAGCCTGGATTGAGTTCATGGACGGAGCGCTGCATTGCACCACTCCGTGTCTGCTCGACAGAGATTGCTGTAGCGACTGGAAGTGCACTCCTGGTTTGGCAAAGACGTCCCACTGAGCTACTGCGTCCTCACTCAGGACCCATGTGACAAGTCCAGAGAAGCAGTTTCTTCTTTTCTTTAACCAGAATTTCTAAGTTTTTTTTTAATCATGCGTTTTAGAATATTTAAGACGAGAATGTAGATTTTAAACAAAACATCATCCGGTCATTTCTATATAGACTGTTGAACCAGAAAGTAATCATGCGAGTCTTTAAAACGCTTGAATGTATGGTCTTGTGGCTTTTCATTATAACTGTATTCTCCTTTCACAAAAGCCACCAGGGGCCTGACTTTGACTCCTTCATCAGACTAAACTGTAACGGTTCAACTCAGTAACTGTCTGGGATGTATCCTCTGGACTTGGTGACAAAACACCATTTAAAAAAACTTGATTAGAATGTTACACACTTATAAAAACTATATTACAGTCAGAGCAGAGGGAAAAGAAAGTCCTTATAATTTACATCCGCACTAGAAATGTCTTAAAGATCAACAACAGTGCTTCGGACGAGACTTTTAGGAACTAAAAAAAAAGGAAGGCCATTTGCGGGACACACTCACCAGCTCAGCGTACTTCTTACAAAGGCCTCCAAGCTTCTCCTCTGGGGTGCTCAGTGTGTTCAGAGTCTGCATGAGAAGGGTGATCTCTTTTCCTGCATAAACACGGAGAAACAGAGACGGGACAACAATCAGAGAGCCCGTTTCTAAAACACATTATAACTAGTAATTACTAGTATTTAGAGACACTCCTTACCCAGACCCTTCACTTTCTTCTTATCCTGAGTCTTCTTCTGGTCCTTCTGCCCTCCGTTGCCGGCTCCGTTGACTTTGCCCTCTGGCTTGCCGCCCCCCCTCTCATTGCCCAGGCCGTTGAGCTCGGGGCTGTGCGACTGGCCGTTGGGCACGGCGCTGGCGTCGTCTGAAATGGTTTCCCGACAGTACGTGCTGAGGATGTCCTCCAGCTGCCGACTCAGCTCCTCAGCCATGTCGCATTGAGAGAGGGCCGCTTGTGCAACTAGACACGGTGAAGGCAGAGAAAAAGGACAAAAAGTTGAGGTTCTTGCAGTGCGGCTTCAAAGACATTTAGTCTGCTTTATAGCACACCAACCTCTTAAAATGCCCACAATGGTCAATAAGCATTCGTGACCTAACTCAAGTTTAAGATGCGTTAGATTAGTTGTGTTCTTGTCACAAATATTGCACCGTGTGCGGTTACCATCAGTCGAACCATCATTTCTGTGATATGACAAGTAGCTGATGAAAAACGATGTGGTAATAACAAATTTAAGTACCCAACTTTTTTTCTGAAAGCAGTAGCACAAACATAATATACCAGTGTCTTTGCTGGGCTATATGCATGAATAGTGAGAGAGGTAAACCAATTATTCAGATTAAATGCATATGGTTAATAGCATCTCCATTCCTTAATGTTTATCTTCAGCGATGTTCTACAGGGGTAAATATAAGTAAGCATCACATTAAAATGGCAGGTTTTTTAGTGGGATGTTGTTGTAGAGTTTTAATATGCAACAGTGAGAGACACCGCTATCGATTACTGTTGTTAAAATTCCACATTATAGAATTACAAATCAACGATTTGCCATCCACAGCGATGGGTAGACAACCAAGTCCAGTAACAGAGACAGTCCCGTCAAAAACGTACAGTTCACCTGGTACATAATTTAAACTTTACCTCCGCTTCCTGCCTCGTTGCCTTGTGGCGGCGTGTCTGTCTGTAACGGCGTGTCCGTCTGCGGTGTCTGTGGCTCCGACTCTTTGGGGCTGCTGCTGTCCACGCTGTCCTTTGCAGCTGCAGGTGTCTCCGTCCCTTCGGCTGCAGGTGTCTCCGTCCCTTCGGCTGCAGGTGTCTGCGTCCCTTCTGCTGCAGGTGTCTCTGTCCCTTCGGCTGCAGGTGTCTCCGTCCCTTCGGCTGCAGGTGTCTGCGTCCCTTCTGCTGCAGGTGTCTCCGTCCCTTCGGCAGCAGGTGTCTGCGTCCCTTCTGCTACAGGTGTCTCCGTCCCTTTGGCAGCAGGTGTCTGCGTCCCTTCTGCTACAGGTGTCTCCGTCCCTTCGGCTGGAGGTGTCTCCGTCCCTTCGGCTGCAGGTGTGACGTCCTCGCTGCCCTGGGTGGCAGACTCTTTTTCCGTGTCTTGTTTTTTCATCTCTGGTATCTGTCACAAGTAGAAGAAAAAAAAAAAAGGTACAATGTTGTGACACAAAGACACGTAGAGCTGAACTATGTCAGTACTTTTAACTCATAAAAACGACTTTGCAACACCATAAACGCTCTTTTTAGTTATCGTTTTTTTTTTCAGGCCCAACTGTCAGGAAACAGCCTGCCCACGTAAAACAGCACCTGACTCACCAAACTGACAAGTCACAGAATAACCCTCTTTCTGGTATTTACCAACAGTATGTTTGGGAGATAATTTGTATTATATGACAATTGCAGTGTAACTACATTAACTACCATCTCGTTACAGAAACACACATGTTTATAATGCTAGTTTTAACATGCATTGTCACATGTAAGCTGTATTTCCCCATAAAGAGCATCAGGTCCTCGCTTAGCTTTAGCTAGCTCATGCTAACGCTCGTTAGCCTCCAGATGCGGCTAAATGAGCTCGCGCGAACATCGGTTCATGTTTTTAAAGGTCAAGCGCCTCTAAACACTTGAGACGGACCACACAGGTGTGCCGTGTGTGGGGGTTATAGCCCCGTGTTCAGGTGTTTACCTTCAGACTCGAGGAGGAAACAGCGAGTGTGTCTGCGAACTGCGGGTTTCCACAACAGCGTGAGGCAGAATAAAAAGACTTCCGGTCATAACTTTGGATTCTTCTTCTTCTTCTGTAGTTTTTAAACGGCGGTTTATGTCACAACCGGATACTTTGTCGCCCCCTACAGAAAGATAAGTGGATATACATTGTTTCATGTCAAAATTAACTTCAGCATATACATTTATAGGTATGATTCAGATGAATCCATTAGTCTAATCTTTATTTTATCTAAAACAATGCATTTTTATTGATTTAAAAAAATATATATTTTATATATGATATAATATATATATTAAATAAATCATATATATATTATATATAAAATCTATTATATATATATTTTATATATAATACAATATACATGTTTATATTATATATATAATACAATATAAATGTTTATATAATGTAATATATATATTATATATATATTACATTATATATACATAAATATAATATATATTATATATGCATACGTATATATAATTGAATATCTTATATTAATACTATGACAATTTAAATAATATTTAGATAGATACCATTAATATGAATAGATATTTTCAAATTAGTATTCACTCACTGTTCTTGTTGTCCATTGCCTTGAGGCACCATGTGGTGCAGGACACTCAAATATAAAAAAAAATATTCTCTGTTCAGGCTGTATTGAAAAGAGGAAGATCTATTTTCACCATTACTAAAATGGAATAAATGAGGTTCTCAAATACAGAACATGTCTATTCATGTACCAAACTCAATGTGCAGCATACAACGTGATACTATTCTCCCACGAAAAGCAAAAGAAAACTTAAAATACTGGTGGTCTAACTACATGGCATGTTCCTATTTGAGCTATAAAATATGATGCCCTTAATATGAAATGTAATAATAATAATAATAATAATTTCATATTAGGTCTCACATTTTAGGTACTGGAGCTTTTTTTTTTTTTTACTTCCACAAGAGGAAGATCCCACATTGACATAAAGACACACCTTTGCTGAAGTCCAATTCTGTATATATTGCAGTAACATTCCTTCACATTGCACGCCAGAGATCAAAGATGAAACATTTGCATTAAAGGGTTGCAACGTAACTTTATTTGTTTTGTACAGTATTTCCACTGAACAATTTTAAATTCAATATATTTTCCTTTACATTTTTTTTAATTTTTTTTTATATTGTTGCGGTTTCCTGTATGCACTTTTTTTCATGTTCATGTTTGTGTGTCATGTTCAGTTGAAGTGTATAAGTTTCTCGTCACTCATTCATACCGTCGGTAAAGTCAAGTCAAGTCACAGTTTAAGATGGGAAATTTTGAGCAAATGAAAAAAAAAAAAAGAAAAAAAAAAAAAAAAATCATAAACAAGAATAGAGAAAATAAATACGTGTAAAAGAAATGAGAGGACCAGAGCAGAGAAAACATCAGGACTGGTCAGTGGTGGCGTATGAAAAGTATTTTTACAAACATGTAGCATTGTAAACATTTGAAGCATAGACAACATTACTTGACCGAGCCAAGCACGGCTTCAGATTTTGATAAAGACATGAACAGCTTCTAGGACGGAAGACAAGTCAGATTTGAGATATTTAGTGATGTCTGTTCATTCCCCTAAAAGATATCGAGGTTCCTGATCACGCAGCCTGACTAGGACAAACTCTTTACGCTAAACACAATTATCCAAAAATATAGCCCAGAATATCCTGATCAGGAAAAAAAGACCAGGAAAAGCAGAAAAGGCTTGTATCCTCAACTCCTATTTATTTATTTCCTTTCCTTTTTTCTTTCCATGTGACGTGTTCCAATGAGGCTTTTTCTCCACTTCTCAGAAGTGATTAGAATTGCATCTGAATTCCTGTCAATGTATCAGAACATACATATAGTTTAACTTATAATACTTTTTTTTTTTTTTTTTTAATGTAAATCACTGCACAATTTCTGAATCCCAGATTTTTTTGCCTTAGAAAAAAAAATGTGTCCAGTAGTTGCCTCGGTTACCGTCGCCCAGCGAAAGGAGCGTCGCCTTCGAGGAGCCGTTTTGCAGGTGGATCTTTGCCTCTGAGGGGGGGCCGGTGGGGGGGGGCCTGATTTTGGACAATATATTTATTGCAGTCGTCAGGACTATTTTTGCAGATCTTTTTCACTCCCTAAAAACAGTACTTGAATTTGAGAAAAAAAAAAAAAAAAAAAAACTGAGCAGAGAGACTGAGCTATTGCAGCTTCTAATGAAAAGAAGCAAGTTTTAAATGCAGCGATCTCTCAAGTCGCACCGACTGGGTCAAACCAAGCCAATTACATGAAGTGGAGTATTGAAAACAAGACATCAAGTAAATCATTTCAACCAGCCTTCAGGATGACAGAACTTTGGTAAACTATGACAACACGGTTAGTACCTGCAATTGCCTGCTATGATAGTCGCTTAAAATGTCCACAATTTGCATCATCTGCCACATCGAAGTACTACAATATTTCTATCGGCGCTGAATTTCTTCTTGCACAAAGGAGGGGGTGGGGGGGATGGGGGGGGGGGGGGCTGGCTGTGGGCCTGGACCCCCTCTAACTCCAAGAAAATGCTAAATATATGACACTCGGTGAAAACCACGAGGAGAATGTAATACCGGGGATCGCCACACCGATTGGAGAAGAAGTGGCCGGAAAGACCAGTTTTATGTAATTATTCGCGTCGTCTCCCCCCGTCCCCCACCCCCCCCACCACCCAGACAAATTACACCGCCTTAATTAAATTCCTTATTTAGGCGCCCACAGTAATGCATGCCACTTTCCCAAAGAAACAATGGCAAATAATGTAACTTTAAAAGAGAAGGAAAATAGAGCAGCAATGTTCTGCACAAAATGTGTGCACATTCAAGTAAATAAAGAGATATAAAGAAAAAAAAAAAAAAAAAAAGAAAAAAAAAAAAGAGTCAAAGACAGATACATAAGAACCTCCAGTCTTTGTTGGTCGGATTGGCACTTTTGTGAATAGGAGTGCATTTTCATTTTTCAGAAATATAAATAGTTTTTTTGTTTTCCTGGTTGATGCACTGTTGTTTTTTTCTTTTTTTTTTCTTCAAACATTGCAATTCTGGCGTCATTTGTAGGCCGAGCGCAGAATTAGCCATGAAATCGAAGACTTCAGTTTATAAATGCTGCTCTACACGTCTGTCATGTAGAGAGGCAAGTTCTTGATGCTCAATTATTCATGATTTGAACTCTTTATGTCTACTGGGAGCGCACGTGTTCTGTGGATAACAACTCAAACTCACGAGAGCCTCGCCGACGCGTCGACGATGGTTTAACCCTCGAAGATGTGATAGCAGCCTGTCGCACGAGAATGTTCCGCATCGTCAATGGAAGTTTATGGCTTATGTAAAAAAAAAAAGTAATACTGAAAGAAACCAAATCTACGGCTGTCTATCAAAAAAAAATATGTAAAAAAAAAACTAAAAAAAAACCTCTTTGATGAAAGTGTATTCCAAAGTATTCACACTATTCAACGGACTAATCCACAGTATTTTTTTTAGATTAACATAATTCCGTTCACAGTTTCATGATTTAATGTTAAGGCTGGTTCAGTGATCCACATAACAGGGGCTCCCAGACTCGGATAGGGACATAGTCATAGAGTCAATCAACCTCTTCCTCACACAGTGCCCGTCAGTCAAACATCACACAACCACAGTTCTGCTCAATCCACGAAGCCTGAAGCCTGATCCCGGATCAGCTCCTGTCACGGGCAGAGCGCTGATCCAAGGTCAGGGTTTACAGGGCTAATTTAAACCATCATAAGTCATGTGGCTAGAAACGACAAGAAAGAAAAAAAAATAAGTTTCCATGAGACCTCTATGTGCACCGAATCACAATTGAATACGAAAGAAAAAAAAAATGTTTTCTTCGTCTCAATTAAAAACAGAAAACAAATCTTGAAGTTAAAATAATAATAAAAAAAAAATAAAAAAAAATCGAAACAAGGGCGACATTTTCATAAATATAGAAATTATACTAAGTGCTCTGAAATCAAAAACAGCCAAAACGGCAATTTTCACTCCGTTGAGAAAAGCAAATTTAAAAATAAAACAAAATTAACAAGACCATGGAAACTATTTGGTTTCTTGCCACTAGCCACTCATCTGTGAGAGGTGTGTGTACAGTGTCTGCTGGTGTTGTATGCAAGTGTGCATGAAGTGTGCGCAAATACATATAGATATATATATATATATAATGCAAATACAACAAAATTCAAATATATACTCATACTTGAATTTTTGGTTGAAGTTAGGCTCGTCACTCGTCGGAGACGTATCCCTGGCCAAACCCGGCTCGCTACGAGACCCTGGAGGGGGACAGAGAAGCGGCGCACTTCGCTTGCCGGGCAGAGGATCGGCTATTTACAGCAACATCGCAATGGACCCATGCAAAAAAATCATTAACAGTTGTCATCCCCTTTCCTCAAAAGATATAGTGATCTAGAACTCTACCACTATACAAAACACCACCACTGTCACTACACTATCACTGTTCACACCACCAAACCAACTCGTTGTGGCCCACTTCCTGCCTCTTTTTTTTTTTTTTTTTTTATATTTTTTTAAACTCCCAAATGCTGCCACAAGAAAAGGCTGCGCAGTGTGCAGCGCAGTCTCGAGGTGGTTACTTCCCACCGTCCTCCATCTCTCCGTGCCAACTGTCTGCGGTTGACCAGGGATACTCGGTGACTGTACGCAGGGTAATATAACGCCATGCAAAAACCCTGCCGCGTACAGCCGGGGATCGCGGGAGCACGGGGGGCCTCGCGGACCAGCAGCAACCCGTTTGCACTGGGCCGCCATGAAATCAGACATTCAGAACTTTAAACGTTGTGTCTGTAACCACGAGTGGCATTTCGCCCTGTTTTGAAACATCTGCAATGTCTTGTAATTCATTTAAATATAAAAATAAGTTGGGTTTGCTGCTGCTGGTACCTTCCCCCCCCTCCTCCCCTTAAATCCCCAGCTATGCCTTGTTTAATAGTTAGATCACTTCATAATTCAAATGTATTGTTATTAATAACACAGCACACGACGAACATTGGATCTCTAACTATACCACCCTCGAAAACTTGATTTTTTTTTTATTATTATTTTTTTTACTAGATCTTTAAACATATCTTCTATGAAACCCAATCCCTTTTCCACTATCCCATCCAGAGCCCTTCCTACGATCCTACGTTTTCACACTTCTTCCCACCTCAACCCTCCCCCTGAAAGTTGTCCCACTAAAAATAAAAATGTTAATAGAAGGGGTGGGGGGGAAAAAAGACACTTCTTAGCTTGAGCATCAGATTAGCTGAACCCGAAGCCTAATTAACAAGGAGCGTATTGGTAGCAAACCAAAGAAAAAAGAAAATCACAAGCACTAAAAAAAAGGTGCATATAAATAAGTGTTGGGGGGGAGGAGGATAACTAATCATAAAACAAAAAAGGGATCATGTTACTCCGTGCTTTTCTTTGAATTGAACCAAGTCAGACTGACATCAAGAGCTAGGCATATTTGACCTCATGCACCCCAAGTCTGTGGACTCTGCACGGGGAAGCATGAGCAATCCTGAAAAGAGGAAATGTCCCACTGGAAAAGAAACAACAAAAAAAGAAGTGTGTATATAGATATTAACCAACCAAAACCATCGTTACTGCCAATGAGAGCTATCAAATGGCAGGAAGGTGTGTGTGTGTGTGTGTGTGTGTGTGTGTGTGTGTGTGTGTGTGTGTGTGAGAAGCCAGGGCAGACTTTGGGCTGCATGGTGGTCACTTCCTCTTCTAGGTAAGTGTAATGGAGTTTGCATGGCGGTCTCCCCTGGACCAGGTATCACATGGATCTGCCCTGCCAGAAGCCAGTCCACTGGTTTCTGGGACAGAGAGCGGGACAGTTTTACCAAAAGGTTGGGGGTGTGTCTGTCTGTGTGTGTCTGTGTGTCTGTGTGTGTGTGTGTGTGTGTGTGTGTGTGTGTGTGTGAGAGCTTGGTGATGGTAGAGGTGGAGGTTAGTGGCAGCTCAGGGAGGAGGGTGTGGAGGTCTGACTCCGGCATCTAGGGGTCCTCCACGAGACGAGGAGGTATGGAGGCGGGAAGGGGGGGGTTAAATGGTGTATTTTAGGAGGTGAGGGCTGCGGACTTAAAGCTGGAAGCCCTCCATGGGAGCCTCCTGCTGGGGGAAAAGGAACTGCTGGTTGGCCTGGTCCACCTGAGGGGCTAGGCTGTTGTCCTCGTCCTCCACCCCGAAATAGTGCTCGATTAGATCGAAGGCCTTCTGGTAGATCTCCTGGTTGTCGTGGCTCTGGAGGAACTCGATCTTGTCAAGACCTGGAACAACAAGTAATCTTAGAACAACAAGTAATCTTAGAACAACAAGTAATCTTAGAACAACTCACTTTTGCAGAAATCAGCAGCCAGAAGTTGAAACTTTTATTCTAAAAATAACAAATAATTAGATAAGAGGCAGCTACTGCTTTCTCAGTCTCTGTATCAAACCTCAATACTTTGTGTCTGTAAAATTGAAGAGTATTAAAAAGTTGGCTATCGCTTTGTGAGATTCCTGATTTAAAATCAGAGATAAAAAGAAATTCCACACCTCAAGGTATAAAAAAAACAACCTATTGTTTAGATACCAAAACTTGGGATATGCACCTTTGTTTGTTTGTTGGCTTCATCTTGCACTACTGTTTTGTTAGTTAATTTAACATTATTATTCTATTTGTTGTATATATTGTGCATTTTTCTTAATCTTATTCTATTTTTATGTATATATTGTTCTTCTCTTACCTTGATGTAAAAATGTCCCTTCTGGGATTAAGAAAGTATATATCTATCTATATACATTTTTCCCAAATCGTGCCCTCCCCTACTGGGGTCCATGACCAATAGGACCCAATTTGTACACGACATTCCTGAAACAAAACCCCGCTACTACACGTTGGTCGCTGGTAAAGTCTCCTCCCAGCATTGTGTGTGGTACCGTAAGCTTCTTCAATGAGGCTGCAGTAAGGATTCACGCCGGTGCCGCTGTTCTCCTGCTTGGCCTCCTGCTCGCCCAGCCTCAGGATGTTCTCCAGCCCATTGAGAGCGACCTGAACTATCTTACAGTCCATCACCGTCAGCAGGTCACACAGCGGCTTGATGCAGCCCAGGTTCACCAGATATCTGCATTCAAACACACACACACATTTTCGGATGGGAGCCGTAATGTTTAATTTCAAGATCACAACTCGCTTTACGATACTTATAGACTGCAAATAAACCTCCATTAATCAACCGTATGACTCCATCATGTTTAAAGTTTTCTTTCAGTATCACAGTAATTCATAGTCAACGGGTACACTTGCCAACAGGACCTGCTAAAAGCTAATTCCGCATACTTTCATTGGTGCCAGTTTGCCAACATGTAATCAAATAAATGTTAAAAATGGGGCTCAAGTTGTAACAAAGCTAAGTAACTGGCTCCATGGCAACATTACTGTATACGTCCACATTATCCCTCAAATTGAAGCAAGGAAACAATTAATAATTGGAGTGACAAATTTTATTAACCATTATTACTATGTTATTATGTTACTATGTTTGCGCAATATTATATTTTTGACAATTCTAAAGCTCAGAATGCCTGATTACATGGTTCAAAGATTAAAGGAGAGTAGGAAGGGCTTTTCACATGGTGACATTACATTTTATTATACTATTCGGTTTAAAAAATATATATAATCTATTTAATTTATATATATTAATAATTCATCCTGGTTCATTCTGATTACCCCCTGGATTTTTAGCACCATGTAACCTCCCTATGCATAATATTAATACATTTCTATCACCTAATTTCCCCATAGAATCTGCATTTCATCACAATTAAAGCATCAGTTCATATTTCTTCTCATTAATTGACAACAGGCTGAAACATTTTGTTTTCAGTCTGTCGCTGTCAGGGAAAATATTTGTCCCAATTTATGAACAGATGTTGTAAAAATACACACAGATGTTTTCAAGTGTTTTTTTAGAAACTCTTCCAACTGCTAAACAATATGCTTTTAAGTTGAGCCCCAACACGTTTTAACTTTACTTTATTCAAGTCTGACCTGATCTGTTCCGGCGTTCCTCCGGAGGTGGCGTTGGTGATGGCCCAGGCCGCCTCTTTCCTGGTCCTGAACTCTGCTTTCTGTAGAATGTCGATCAGAACCGGGAAGATGTTGGCATCGATTACCGTCTGTGGGGAAGGAAAAGGTATAACAATCAGAGGCGTGTCTCCAAAAGCAGCCTCAGCATAGTTATGACATCTAATAGTGTCATAGTTAAACCATCACGGATGAAGTGAAAGAAGGACTAAAGCCCATCTCGTCTCAGCTACTGTACTGTGATGAATAATAACAAAAATACTAATACATTCTATTTCTATGGCACCTTTCAAAACAAAATGCTTTACAAGAGTAATAATAAAACCAGAATTTGAAAAATGACAATAAAATAAAATCATTATATTAGACATGCACAGCAGGGAACTAATTAAGTAAATGCATTTTTTTGTTTTTTTAATAGTGTGTTTTTAAAAGAGGACAAAGATGCGGCCTGCCTGATCTCCTCTGTAAAATCATTCCAGGGTGACGGGGCCCGTGACTATGGGAACACACATCCATCGATATACGACCAGTTCAAACAGGGCCTTGAAAGTAAAATCTTTAAAATCTATCCTGAAACAAACATGTAGCCGGTGCAATTAAGCTAAAATTGGTACTATATGTACTCTTTTGTTATAATTAGTGAGGAGTCTGGAAAGACATGCAGAGTGAAATCAGGATTATTATCAAAACGTGACACTAAGAGATGGTGACAAATGGACCATTCATTTTCTTTGTACCGATTTCAGAAACCGATCTAAAAATCAAACTACGTGGTCGCCATGAATGAATTACGTTGCTTAATAGAAGCTAAGTCACATAGACAAGTAAATACTCTGACTTATTGATAAATAATACATTATTCATGTAAACAGTACCATTAAAAAAAAAAAAAAAAAAAAAAAAATATAAATATAAATATAAATATATATATTTTTTTAAGATTGGTGCAGATATAAATCTGAAAATATCCATTTGATTGGCTGGAATATTTCAGGAAGGGATCCATAAGATTTATTTATTTATTTATTTATTTATTTATTTATTTATTTATATATATATATATATATATATATATATATATATATATATATATATATATATATATATATATATATATATATATAAAAAAAAAAAATAGCTGTTGGTGCTCGCCCTTGTATTCAAAAGGTCTGTCAGTCATCCTGAAGTCATAGCAGGTTGGATTAGATGATTAAAGATGAGATGAAACAGGTAAAAGCAGTATGATTCAGAGTTATGGAAAAGGGCTCAGCGTATAAGAAACACGACTAGAACATAAAAAACAAAAAAACTTACGGTCACAGACTAAATAACACAAGCTGTGATTGTATAAGGTCAGAAATACTGTATAGAGCCGACGCCTCAACACAAAGTTTAACAGACACGATTACGAATACGTATTCTTCTCAAAAGAGCAACTTATTACAATGTAATTTGTCATTAATACAAACAATAAACCACCCGAATAAACATTTCTGCTGCGACGGTTGGGGAGGATTACTGGGGGAACATTGTCCGATGGTGAGGTTTTCGTTATGAGCGTCGTTTGCGTGCGTCACCTGTATTTGTGCTCGGTTTCCTGCTGTGATGTTCGAGATGGTCCAGCACGCCTCTTTGCGAATGGACTCTTTAGCGCTGCTGAGGAGGTGCAGCAGACACGGCAGAGCTGAGCAGTTCAACACCACCTGTACGCAGCGAGAGAGTAAAAGTCATAAATATTTAAAATAAAAATAAAAGGGTTCAGGATAAAGTATTGTGAATATTTTCCAGGTTCTTTACTATGTACTTTTAAGACATTAGAGGACGCCATCTTCAAACATTGTATGACTTTTTATTTATTTCTTTTATAAAAACCTGCACCACAAACAACATGCTCCAAAATGATCACACATTTGAATCAACACTTCTCCAACAGTTTAATTTTTTTTTTTAAAACATTATAAGGTATTATGATGATTTATTACTTAATAAACAAGAGACTGAGGGTGCTTTTGTCTTCCTAAGTTGTGGACCTGTTCTCTGTGACTCCAGTTTAATATAGTCCCACCTGTGTTTGGATGTCGTCTCCAGTTACGATGTTTCCTACAGCTCTCAGTGCAGGCGAGGCCACCTTATAGTCCGTGTGCCTGCAGGACAGGAGGTGCAACAGAGACATATTTTAAGTACTTACAGGTCATATTTACTGCGACAAAGACGACAGAGAGTACGACTGGACTTACATGAGTAGCTCTACGAGGCGCCTGCAGACGCCAGAGTCGATGACAGCCTGGATCTTGTCATTGGGGCCGTCCGAGAGGTACGACAGGGCCCAGCAGGCGTCTGCCAGCAAGTCTGGGTCACTGCTAAATAGAAGCCTGGACAGCACTGGCAGACAGGGTGACACCTAGGCACAATGCATATTTATGCTCAGAAACAACTTTAATTTGCCACTCATGACTGACTCACACTCTCTCTCTCTCTCTCTCACACACACACACACACGCTTAGCAGTGGAAGGAAAAGCAGATTGCCATGGCAATATTGGATCAAGGTCACCGAAATATGAACAGGTGGCAAGAGTTTCAACACTATTTGTGAACCCCTTCAAAAAATAACATTATTTCAGGCTCGTCGAGGGATGACGCAAGAACCGATACTTCGGTACCAGAGCTGACCGGGGGTCAATGCTGGTGACGGAGGAGAGCTAGTTAACGTTAGCTCGGTGGACAGCACAGTCCTGCTATAGGCTAAATAGCAGAGCTAACGGCTAACATACGGAGGTTGCACTGAGTTACATTATGATGCGTTCAAGTTCTGTTCAGTAAAAATTTGTATTGGGCAAATGTAAGTTATACCGTTATGATGTGCTCAGATGTAATCTGGTAAAATACAGTTTTTAAGCGAGAAACTTAAAGCGGCTTAATAATAAGTTAGCAAAAAACTGTATTCAAATGTTAATTGTTTTGTTTTTTACAGTGATATCGAATTACGTATGGAGAATCGTAGGATTTCACTGGTCCCCACTAGTCTTGTCACACATGCAACATTATTATTCATTAAGCCAACTGAAAAAAACATTTACACAAATTTCAAGCACTTCTGTTGGCAGCCATTCTTGTCCACAGCAAAACATTGAAAATCAAATAAGTAGTTGGCCTGATCCCAGCGTTTTTGGTGTTGACTTCATGAGGCGTTATGGTACCTTTTCAAAAGCAGGTGGAGGGTTTTTTCCTCTACAGAGATTAGACAGAGCCCACACTGCATTCCTAGTCATGGTCAATCTAGTGGATTTGGTCAGAAGCCTGAAATGACAAAGAGCAAAGCTCAGTACACGAGAGAGGATCAGAAATGTGTTATTATAGGTAGGAAAGCTAGTGACCATAGTCAGTATGAAGATGGGCTTACATTAATAATGGCGGAAGGATGTCGCAGTTCAGCACATAGTCCCTGCACACTGCACTATCCCCTGCAATATTACCCAAGGCCCACACCGCCTGCAGAAAGAAATAACACACCAAACCTTTGTTACCAACAGACAATGGGTACAAGAGTAAGGAACAAAGCAAGACTAACAGACGCACACAATCGTCAAGACGGACACTGCGTTACCTGTTCTTGGACGTCCTCAAAGTCTGAGTTAAGTAGTTCAATGAAGATTGGCACTGCTCCAGCCACAATCACCGTCTTGGTCTGCATGGATGTGCCTGATGCTATGTTGGTCAGTGCCCAAGCTGCTTCAAACTGCAGGGGGGCCACAAAATGTCAGAGGGAAAAAGTAGCATGTTAAACTACAGACGCACATGGTCAGCTTGTATCCGATTGGCCGTGACTGGCCGATCGGGTCACATTAACACAGGTGTGCCACTGTTTTCACGATGTGTTCAAATGTAATGTTGTGAAATGTAGTTTTAGGGCGAGACATTGATTAAATACAGTTGCTAGGGGGAGATGTTTTCACAGCAATATAAAATTGACATTAGAAAGGCAATTGTGACCTGTTAAACATCTTAACACTAGCTCTAAGCAGAATATAATATATAATCAAAGTGACTACTAATGCCGATTTTCTATTTTTTAATTAAAGCAAGTCATTAAATAAAGAATAGACAATCATTTGTTTCTTAATCATTTGAATTGAGTTTTCATGCAAATAACCACTATAACGGAATCGGCCAAGTAAATTGCAACTAACTATTTTTTTCTTACATCTTTAACCGTGGAGCCGAAACATGTTTTAATTAAAACTTCAAAATGTATTGCAACATTGGGTCACCTTAACAAATGATCATTCCTATTTCTTACGTAAATGAGCCATTCGGGCACTGGAGATGAGAATTTACACCTCAATGCTTTGTGCAGAGCTGCAAAAATAATGACCAACTTAATGCAGCGCTATTGTCTTCTATGTTACAAGCCAGCATTAAGGCAGGTGGCACAAATTGTATGTGTATTTGACACCTGCCATATTAAATGTACACCGTATGTACACATCCAAACAAGGAGGGTGTTCTGAACTGTCCGAGCGAGTGTGTACAAACTGACCTGTAGTGTGCAGTTGGCACTCTTCTTCAAGAACTCCACAAACCTCTCAACTACTCCAGGCGTGTTTATGACTTCATCAATTGGGGGGTTTGGCTCTGAAAATGAGGTAAAACTGAATGTGAATACTTTTGTTTGGTCCATGGGGACTTCATGATTAGTACCACATCTGTGTAGGGTGACTATAAGTACACAATATATACCTTTAGAAAGTAGTTTTCTGAACTTCTGTGTTGTGGCAAGCTGAAGCTCTGGGTCCTCCGAGAAAAGCATCTCAACCATGTCTCTGGTAATGACTCCTTCCTGCAACAACACATGCACAAGCACTCACAACACTTGGTCGACTCAGCACAGACTCAACTATTCTCAATCCACAGGCTGGAAAAAGAGGCGAGACAACATTAATAATGACAATTGTCCTCTGTGGGCCTCTCTTTGTCTATGTTGTGAGAGTGGAATTAGAAAACCAGACACTCACTGTTGCTGGAGAGCTGAGGTAGGGGTCCACCAGTGGACTCTCAAACATGGCCTCTTCTTCATTGAGAACATCCACATTCCTCCTCTTGAAAAGCTGCGTTTAAAAAAAAAAAAAAAAGAATTGTCAGCGCCCATAGAGACATACACATACTACATACCAGCCTAATCTCAAACGGAGCTAAAAGGATCTGATGATACCTGTTGTTCTCGTTTCTGTTTCCTGAGTTGGATGCCCTCCTCCTCTCTCCTACGCCTCATCTCCTCAGGGTTCAGTGCTTTGTTCTTGTAGCGGTTCATCCTGTAGTTGTCTTTGGCCGGACTGGCTGACGGCTCTAATGGGCCACAGACACAGGTAGACATCCCGATTAAGACGCAACAAGATCAAGCAGAAAACAAAGCTGTGCACCATGTGTAGGGGACAGTAAGTGAACATGTGACAGTTAGCATTTGTTTCCCCTGAACTGCTCTAATTATAAGTCATGATGATGACACAGCCTGTACACAGGCCTTGTATAAACAAGCTCATAGAAACTGGATAACACAACCTAAAAATACACACACACAAACGTGCGCACCCACACACACACACACCGCTAAGCTATTCAACAACCAGTAGGCTGGCAGCCAGAACAAACGTATTTATTCAGTAGAGTTAAATCGCAGCGTTAGCATAAATTGGTGCCCACACAGGACAAACTGCCCATTCTCAGCATTTGTGCAGTCATGCCACCAGAACGGGGCACTGGGCAGATCCCTGAGTCACCCGGGGCCACAGGGGAGCAAAAGAGAGGTAGGCACAACATTGAAACCTGCCACCAACGCACGGCGGTGGCAACCTTCTGTGCCAAAAGCCCCCCGATCGTAACAGCGGGAGTTTCAAAAGGTTAAATATCGGAACAAGCGGTGGAAATTGAGGTCATGTTATGGTTTGAGGGCATTAGCACAACCAGCCTCATAAAAAGCTGATGCATGTGTGTGCATTGTGTCCAGATGGTAAAGCCACAGGCGTGGACGCCATACGAGCACAGGTTGCGGCTGGATGCTCCGATTTCTGTAATGTGCGAGTTAGATTAGCTGCTGTACGTGAACCGCACTGACTGTTGAGGCTGGACGGCACAGAAACAGCCCTGCAGGGGACGTGTCTGCACAGGCAGTTCAGAGGAGACCCTACCTACAGCAAGGAGTGTCTCGAGGAAAGAAACCACGATAGTGAAGGTGCCTGTTGACTAAGACTTCTGCCAGTACCCCAAAAAACAAACAGTGGAATTGAAACCTGCTGTTGTACAGTGGTGGCAGAAATCTCATCAGCAGATATATTGAAATCCCAAACTGTCTGCATGACTATAAACCTTCTTTTCTTGTCTGTGTGTGATTTTGGTGAATCAACCTGATCCTATAATTTAGTCTCGCTAAGCGAGGTACAACAGCCCGCTTTGGTGACAAATAAAGCCCCACCGGTGACTCCAGCCAAGGACATTTTTTCCAATATTAAAAACTAATAGAGCCGAAGGATGGAGGAACAAGACTCCTGTTGCAATAATAAAACGTAACGACCAGATGTTTGTGGTCCAGCTTGATACAGTCCCTTATTTCCATATGACATCTTTAATGAAGCGGGATGGTTTTGGACAGTTTGGTATAATAAAGACGGCCCCTGCCTCTCTTTCATTCGAATTTACAAATACACGTGTTTACAGTCATGTAAATGTAAATGACAACACAGAAGCATAATCCTGCTCGGGAATAGTCTGGAAAACATGGGGACCCCCTTAGTGTCACATGTAACACACCTTACACCGTACAAGCTGTCATAAATAGCACACGTTACTTTACCAGCTCCAACTCTTCAATACAAAAAAATGAAACAAAAATAAGTAATATAATTCTATTCACCCCACATTGTAAGTTTATCTCTGTGGGATGGAATAAATAAAAAAGCCTGGAAAGCAGAGCTAACACAGCTAAGCTAACGTTAGCCTCACCCTAAAACGTGGTTTTGAAACGGTGTCACTTGACAGGTGATGACTTATAAACAGTTAAAGTGTTTTATGGAAGTATATCTTCATCATCAGGTTACAATCGACCCAGCCGACTAACAAGCTAAACAGCAGCGAGCCCACCGCTAGCTAGCAGCTAGCATACATAGCATTGAAACGCATGTAATGCAGATAAACACGCGAGACTGGAGGATGTCACGCTGCTTTAACATGTGATAATAAGCAGGATAATATGTGGATATGATCGATGATAACTGAAGACCTTAGAGAAGCTTTACGTCCTCACACCTTCAGAGAGAAACAGGCGACAGCGCGGTGCGTATGTCGTTAGCTAGCTAGCTAGGTAGTAGCCGAGGTCCCTCAAATTGGCGAACAACTGGTTTAAATGAGGTTATTTTATCGGCGTTACACCTTGAATGAAGGATTAACCTCTGTCATAACATTAGAGGGGTTAATATATACGAACCAAGATGAATTAATTACTCTATTCACGTAATGTAGCGTCGTTAGCCGCACGGCTAAAGAAGTTAGCTAAGTAGTTAGCGTTAGCTAAACAACAGTGACAGGACGAGGGTTTCTATCATCTTCATCTCGATGACACATCTTTTACCTCCTAAACAAACCTCTGGACTCTCGGTTTACCCCAAAGAAAAGCTTACCCATCACGTCCTATGTCGTTTGAGTCAAGTGGTGGAGATATAAATCAAGTTTGAGTCCTCTCTCTCTCTCTCTTCTCTCTCTCTTCTTTCTATCTCTTTCTCTCTCTCTCTTCTAGCTTTCCAGAATTTGCTCCTGTAAGCAATATGTCTGCCGGAGACGGAAACGTCAAAATATAACAGCGACTTCCGGCCAGCAGAGGACGCACGCGCCTAACAAAACGTCACGTTTTAGCCTCCTTCAGTGAAGGACACAAGATAGCCCCCATACCATACCAAATATATATATGATCAATTTAAGAGTTATGTATATACATACACATATACTTACATACACACATATACATACTTACATACATACACACCCTCATATACACGTACATACACATATGCATGCATATACTTACATACATACATACATACATACACACACATATACATACACATACATACACACCCTAATATACACATACATACACATATAGATACATATACTTACATACATACATACACACACATACACATGCACACCCTCATATACACATACACACACATATATACATATAGGGTTACTTACCCCCCTCCCACTATTGGCGATGCCCACCCTCCTCATACAGCTCCAAATATTACAGAAGGGAATGTATTATATTATGATACTTTTGCATTAATTGTTGTTGGATTTTGCTTAAAGCCATAGACCAGGATCAGATGGTTTTTTTCTTTAGCACCATGTATTCTAGCTATTGAAAGTTCCATGTTCACAACATGAAGATAGCCAGCTAACCACTGGGGTTTCGTGAGAGTATGTGGGGAACTCCAACGCATTGCTAGCATTTCTTTTGCGGCTGTTCGGCCGGTTAATAAGATGCGTTTTGGATGCTATGATAATAATAATAGTTCTAGTGCGGAAAGGTCGTTTAGAAGCAGCATAGTAGGGGTGCGTGGGACTACATAGTTCAGAATCTTTGTCAAAAATAACTTTTATTTTTATGTCTATGGTTATGTGTCTGTGTATCTTTATGTATGTATATATGTGTTTACACATGCACACTACATATACATTTTTGTCCTGTTCGTCACTGTCACTTGTTGATTTTTAATGCATATCTTGAAAATCAATAAAAATGTTGTCACAAAAAAAAAAATCTATTTAAGAGTTGGGTTTATTTAATTTTCAAATGCATCGTTGGTTAAAATTGATAAGCTGAACAATTCATGCATGCATCCATCATTGAAATACCCCAAAAAAGTTAGAGGAAGGGGACACATGACTTACATTCTTCTTCCAAAGTTAGAGCTTCTCACTAATCCCTCCATTCTGCAAACCTTTTGGCATGGTTCGGATACCTCTCGGCCTTAGTGCCACTTAACTCCCTCTGGTTTTGGAATACTGTGTGTGTTTTCATGCGTTTGTGTGTGTGTGAACAGCCGAGGTTCCCCAGTGTTTTCCTCAAAGTGAATGTGACAGAGTAATACAGGTGAGGTGCATCCGTGGTCAATTTGCTGGGAGCAGGTAGTGGTAAATTACTGCACTATATTGTGATACAGCATTGTCCTCTGACATGGGCCCTCCAGGGGGCCTGCGGAGGGCCCGGGGAGATACACCAGGGGGCAATGTTGTACAAATAAAATGTAAGTAATGGCATTCACTGCTGTCAGGCTGGCTCTTTCCCCTATTAGAAAGGGTGTGGGAGGTCAAGTCAACTACAGCACAACTGAGATACTTTCCCATGATTACAATTTCTTAGCAGACGAGAACCAATACTGTTCATACGTCCATGCTCTCACAGAATACCCACGGGGCTCCGGCTTGAGCTTCACTGAGCTGAGCCACGAGGTCTGAGGATTCCACAGCCTTCAGCAGGTGTGCTGGCGCAGAGATGAATCAGAAGACACTGCTTGCTGGATAGCAGCTCTCTGCTGGTATCAAATAACACAAACACACAGGACCAGATCCAGTCTGCAGGGCTGTTGCATGGAGCTCATCGAATCTGATTTCACAGGTCCTCCTTTCTGAGTTCTTTACCTTTCTCATTTCTAGGCCTGCTGAAGCACGTCATACAGCAGCCTGCACTCGGCAGGGAAGCAAAGGCTATCCATTAGTCAATGCCATAGAGTAAAGACTGCCTCTGTAATGGAATCATAAGAGCAGAGCAAGGCATATAACCGAGGGGTTTTTAAACTAGAGTAAAGTAGACGGGTCATGGTCAATTCTGCTGTAGCCTTCCACTTGCCATCAGCCCCTAATGTGGATATAATACACACTACAATCAATACCCTCTTTTTCATCCAAATTCAAAAGGCTGTAAATTAAAAAGAAAAATAGGACAAAATTAACACACAGGAAGACCTCTCTTGCCGACCTCATTAGTGGCCATGGCCCATCGAAGGCTGAGTCAGCAATATTGAAAAAAAAAAAACACTGCATTTTCCACAAGCAAATTAATGATGCTGCGAGAGCACGATGAGAGCAACAACTAGATGTTTATCAAGTGCATTTCTGATCAGAATGAGTTTTTAGTTTCTAGGAAGACAATACAGCGTTTGTTAATTAACTTCTTCGGCATAAGCTTTATTTTGGGCAACCTTTTGTCCAGACTTTGCAGCATTTAAAAGAGCTTTATGATAATAATAATATTAATAATACATCATATTCATACAGCCCTTTTCAAAGACGCTTTGATATCCACATATCTACGCATCTCTGTAGGCTCAATGCTTTTGCTATAGACCTAAATCCCTTTCATTTGTAGGGAGACTTAATCCAGCGGAGGGGTTTCACAGGCAAATGTCTGCCCTGTTTTGCATCATGCTCCTGGCAGTATATCCATGATAAAACATCAAGCAGGACTAAAATCTCTGCAGGTGCATACCGAAACCAGAAAAAAAAAGAAAAACAACTCTACATTTAGTCTTCCCTAAAAGAGGCTAACAACATGAAGGAGCATGTTTGTAGAGGAAAAACTCAATTATGAAGCGTTAAAGGCAGCTGAGTTTTGATGGTGCTTATTTGAGTGCGCAAATATGCCCCAGTTTAAACTGCTCCTTAATTCAATTACACCCAATATAATAATGATAGGGCTAGTTTGCCGAAATACGGGAATGTTTTTGGGCTGCCTGCGGGAGAAAGAACATCTGCAAGGCTCGGTGCTGAACGCTTTGTGCGAGGGTGATAAAGGGTGAGGGAGATAACGGCATGGGGAGTATAGTGTGCGGAGAGTGCCGTGTGTCAGTGCATGAGGGGCGTCAATGGAAAAGAGGAGATACGTCTTCATAACATAGTGATGAAAACTCATTCAGTACTGTCCATTCCTTACTTTTTTTTAATCTGACGACTGAGGGGGGTGGGGGGGGCACTCTCTCCGTCTCCCTCTCTCTTTCTGACATCTACCAGGTGGCGGGGCCCGATAAGTGAGATGCTGAGTAGGTGTTTTTTGAATATTCTTGTGGATCATTCGATCATTCAGCGTGTGTGAGAGGGGGAGATTTGTGGGAACCATTTGAATAGTAATGTATGATTTTTCACCCCGCTGGACAAAAGACTCGCAGAGACAAATCTGGAGCGGATTGGATTGATTGGAATGAGAGCGCAGGCTAAAAACGACATTGTCATTGAGGAAATATGGCAACCACTTGTTATTTGAGAAGAGGTGGGCTGCGTGGGATCTCACTTTACATCTTACCCTTTAAATGTGTGAAAAATTTTTCTTAAACCACAATCCAATCAGACACGGAGCAGTTGGCCAAGTATGTGGAGTACAGACCAAAAAACAAACAATCAAGGCAGCTGTGCTTCCTTACAGGGAAGGCATCTCTCATCCATGACCTCTCCATTACCATTGAGATCTCTCCTCCACAGTGCAGCAGCCCGGCTGGTCTTCAACCTACCCAAGTTCTCCCACACCACCCGGCTCCTCCCCACCCTGCACTGGCTACAAGTGGCTGCTCGAGTCTGATTCAAGACACTGGTATTTGCCCGTCGGCTCAGATTGGCTCAGGCCCCGTCATCCAGGACACGGTCAAACTAAACACCTCAGCCCGTCCACTATGCTCTGCTACTGTCCATCGGCTTGCTACTCCCTCACTACAAGGGAGGCACATCTCCCGCTCCTCAGTTGTGACATCAGGACAGCAGGAACACATCTGTTCAGACTGCACCTAGGCCCATGAAAATAAAAATGAAAATCTAGCTTTTATTGTCTCTTAACGTCGCACTTGAAGCAGTTCTTCATATGTGCTGAAGTTGATGCGCTTTCCTGCAATTTCTCGGGTTGTATCCACCTGATTGAATGCACTTTTTGGAAATCGCTTTGGGTGAAAGTGTCGATTGAATATAATATAATGTAACAAGGTTTGTACTTCTCTCACAAGATCTTGTGGTTTTTTTTTTTCGACACAACTACTTCCATCACTTGTCATGCTGAGTGCAACGCCACATAGATCTTTAAGGAGAGACTGTCCACAAAGTGTGCGCCTCTATCCCCATTTGTATGATTCATCTCGTGACAATGTGCATATACCTTTTGCCCCGCCTTCGAGTGTTGCCCTTTAGAAACGGGTACAAACGTTTGCCCTGTCCTTTGATCGGACGACGCATCACAAACTAGTTTGTTTCAAGTGCACTGAACCCTTTACTGCACCTGAGATTTTACATATTTTGGTCACCATCAACAACAAGACACTACATGAAAGCATCGGTAATGATAATTCAATTCAATTAAATTTATTTTGTATAGCCCAAAATCACAAATTTCAAATTTGCCTCAGAGGGCTTTACAATCTGTACACATAGGACAGGAAGGGTGGGCGTCAGCCGGGTCACGGCAGGAGGCAGGAGGCAGGAGTCAGGAGGCAGGAGGCAGGAGGCAGGAGGCAGGATGCAGGATGCAGGATCAGGGTCCAGATGCAACCACGATCCATGGAAACCTGCGAGGCGAGAAGGCACAAAGACTCCGGCGATGGAGCAGAGTTAGTAATGTGCATTAGTGGTGCATGAATTCATACAGAAGGAAATCGAGATAATAATAATAATCCAATAATGCCTAATTCTATATAGTTTAAGTAGATTTTTTTGCTAAAGCTTCTGTACATGCAGGACTTTTACTTGGAGTATTTTTACAGTGTGTTGTTGCTACTTTTGCTTAAGTGAAGAACCTGAAAACTTTCCTACCACTATCATTATGTAAATGTCTCCAGTGCAGCGCCGTCCCAGTGAAAATTTTCGATGAATCTAGAAACTCAAAGAAAGTATACACAGTGGGAATGTCTACCTTCTTAACTTTTTCCTTCCAATACAATTTCGTTCAACGTAGGGTATCTACGAATACAAATCCAATACCAGTGCTCTTTTTTCCTGAATTTAAGTCTGTGTACATCTTAGGACTCATTGCAATAATTTTTTATGTACGGAAACATGAGGCCAGGGATTGCCGTTAACAACTGTATTCAAAGGCAGTTGATTCCAAATTCAGAGCATTTGGGGTTGCCTCCACGCGGCTCTCAACATGGCGACGACAGAGCGGCCGTTGGCCGGGGGTTACTGCATATGAGTACACACACACCCGGACTCAGGTGCACTGACATGATCGAAGCTCAGATTACAACACACACAGAGGGAGTGTGACTTCATTCTCAGCTCAGGTAGCCAGCACTCTGCTATATCTTTAAATAGCCAATATCTGTCTGCTGCTAAATCAATGCTCAGATTTTTGGATTCAACACCTTTCATGTCAATTGCTGATAGTCCAAGTCGGTATTGACAACCAACCTCACTCGGATTATCACATTGGTGCGTCCCAAACACAGAGCCCAAGTAATATTCTTTTTGGGGTCCCCATCGTGTATCCCGGTCTTTCGGCAGTGAATGGTGGCTGGATGGCTCATCAACCGAAAACAAATCAACCCTGTGAAATGGCAGAGCAGTGTCACAGTGTGGGCTGAGGTGGCAGCAGCAATGCACCAGCCGGATGACAAGGAGTGAGAGAGGGCTGTCTTGCATCAGAAAAAACACTTAGGGATGCCGGCATGAAGCAAAGAGATCAATATGGCACAGTCATTGTACACACTGTAATTGATGAACACGTGGCTTGTGAGGACTTCTTCTCGACCCTCTAAACCTTGCAGGCTAATTTCAGCCCAATCGAACCGGCTCAATAAGGCCTATTAACTCAGAGTGCTTTTATTTACCTGCGATAGGCCTTGCCGTTCGTATCGGAGGACATTTGTATCCCTATTTTTAAACTTTCTATAAGCAACACACAGCAGCAAAGGGCTTTAAAGTCTCTGACTATCGAGGGAGATTCCACCGTGTCTATTCCTTTTTTTTCTTTTTACAATAGTATTTACAATACAGCACATTCAGCTATGCTGCCGTGTAATAATCCTTGAAATACCAGCTCTCTCATCTCAACTTCTTGTCATGCTTCCTCTGCAGAAAATGCAACGCAGGAATCAAAAATAGTCTGCAAATTATTCAGCTCTGACTGCGGCTGGGGTACTTTAATTAAAGCCGTTTGATGTTTGCTCTTGAGCATTTCGAGACCCACTACGGCTGGCTCTGATGTAAGAATAGGACAGGAGTGGCCATAAAGGTGATGTGTATGGCTGTGGATGTGCTGGAACACCTAACTACCTCACTATAGGGCTTTCACAGCCTCCCTGCGGCGGCAATAAATCCACCCTGTGATTGGAGAGAGGAGGTAATGAGGGGCCCGGCGCACTCCGTGGCCACACACACACCCACAGACATCCGAAGGCACGCGGATTCCTCCGTAAATAAAACCACCACTGACCCTGACAGCGGTCTGATCCTCTTGGTCTGCCACAATCACCTTCCTCCAGTAAATCTATCTAATTAACTCCGCAGCTGAAACCGAAGAGTCTCTCCTCCAGTCAATCCGGTTTCCAGCAGGGTAACAGTTTCTGACAGCACACAAAATTACCTGCATAAAATTAAGTCTTTTTCTCTTGGCGTTCTTGCTTTTTCTCCACAGCATTAATTGTTGTTTGCGAAAAAAGAACAGAAAGCGTTGGACGTGTAGAATTGATGGCCACAGAAAACCATTTCTTTCAAGTCGGACAAATGGCTTTTGAGTTAACTTCAAAAAACAAGGTCTGAATTTTCCCTGACAGCGTGTCACTTAACAGGATGTATTTCTGCACAGCGCCTAACGCCGCGGTGCCTTTGCTTGTTTTTCATGCTCTCTATTATTCATGTAACAGGCAGATTGAGTGGGAAAATGGGGGAAAACAGCACGGCGTGATGATAAATGGATTAGCAAATTTCCTCCGTGCCTCAAACATGCCTTTCTTGTTCTTTACTTTTGCCTCCCACCAAACCAAAGCCAACCTCTGCTGACCTTTCGCATGTAGCATCTGAGAAACTGAACGAGAACCTGGATAAAGTTAATTGGCTGCTTCCTTACACTCTGAAAGCTGCTGATAATTAATCAGAGAGAACAAAAGCCACTACATCACCACCTAATTATGGGTGAGCACTTGGCAGGCTCGGCACAGAGGATCCTCGTCGTCTGTGTTTGGTCTTTTATCTGCAGCGTGTTTGTGTGCATCATGCCAGCGTTTGCTACCTGCGGTTATGCCTCATTACATACTTGATAATGTGTTTTGATTGCAGCAAGCAAAACATTGTTGTAACATGTCTTAGATGTTTGGAATCATTTCTCAAAATCCAATTACGTAATAATTACGCAATGCCAACGAAGAGAGTGTGAGCGGGCTCTCCCCTGATTAAAAACTCGAGGTCTAATTTTTGTTATTGGGAAATGATGATTAGTTGAAAGGAACGATTTATCTCTCCTCACATGCAGGACTTTTTTATTGAAATGTTTTGTGTTTGATCATTATAAAAAAAACTTCTGTTCAGTTGTTTTAAGGTTGTTAATGTATATAGGTATATATATATATATATATATATATATGGGTTTATATTAATTAGCACAGCCTGCTAACACTTCTATTTAGAGGAGTGTTAGCAGGCTGTGCTAATTAATATAAAACCCAAAGTACCACAGAAGGTGATGGGAATGTTGTTAGCTTTGCAAATATTTTCATGTTTCATATTTTCATCCAAAAGTCTCAGACAAGTTAACAATTTGACCACGATGGTAGCGCTATGAAAAGCTCAAAAGGTATCACTAAAACGTTTACAATTCATCCTGAGAACAACATGAATGTCTTTAGTTGTTGGGACCACAAATGTCAACCTCTCGGTGGCATTAGGTCATTAGGGTTTTTTCCTCTGGGCACCATGAATATCTGTACCAATTTCCATGGCAATCCTTATAATAGTGATCAATAATAATAGCTATACCTCACGCCAACTGCAGCTGTGCTACCATGCTATAAACCAAATCTTAAAATGTGTCTGCACAGACTGCTTGATACATTTATTCCAGGCCATGGTTAATTCTGTCAGAGACACATATGATTGACCTTTTATAACAAATGGTTATTGCAGAAAGATTTGGCATAAAACGCTGAGCGTGATCATACCAGTGCCGATGATAAGTGCAAGGGTATGAAGGGAAAAATGCGAGTAACGCATGATTGATTTGTTTTACTTGATTTATGGTTTGATGTTTTTCTGTTGTGCAAACACGAACATGGTCATTCCCCTCTAGCTGTTTGAGGAAACACAAGCTCCCCAAGAGTCATACTTCAAATACATCTTTCCTGTAATTTTCTCTGCCAAAATACCTGCAACACCTTTTTATTTTTCTTTGTTAAAAGAGAAACACAGATGCAAGCCATTTGATTTGAAAACCAGATAAACCAGATAAAACTCCTACCTATCACGGCAAAGTGGGTTCGTGTTCCTCTAAAATCAAATTACTCTGAAAACTTTTAGCCTCAGATGTTGCTGCGCCCTGGTTTGGAATAATGGTTGTGTCATTGCAAAAGAAGAAAGAGAGGACGAAAGAGAGATCATCACCACTTTGTCCAAAGTTTGCAAGTAGGGGCCAACACTATTTCATTTGCAAGATTATTGAATTCATTATCTCAACTTGTCAGTCTCTGTTATGACTGAGAATCATCTTTTAGCTGCTCCTCGGTGGGATAAATAACAGCATTCCTTTTCATTAGAAAACCCTCCGTCTTATCTATGGACCGGTTTGTTCCATAATCAATTAATTAATCATTTTGCCATCAGAGGCTTCAGTTTGACGTCTGATGTTGTCGCCAGCTTTTATTTCATTAGGCTGGTCTGCTCTATCTTCCTGATGATAGCAGACAAAGTCATCTTAAAAGTGAAGAATATTTTCCCGTCTCCTCTTCTGTTTCCTCACCCTTTTATTACGGGATGTAATATCCACCATACCATAGGGCCCCCCTCCCCCATTCCCTTTTTTGCATACACACACACACACACACACACGTTATGGCAGGAGCTCCATCTTAAAGAAATGAGGGGGGCCAGGGAGCAATTAGATTCAGCTGGAGACTTTTTAATGTGAATTCCTCTCCAATGCAGCGTCGCTTTCCTCTAGAGAAATCTCAATGTCAAATATAGGATCTTTGATCATTTACAGCCATATGGCATTGCTAAGCATGGCCAACATGGTGCGTGTATACGCGTGAGCGCCGGCAATGTCTGCAAGGTCAAATAATGCAAAGCTCTTTCAAATGACATCCCTTCCCCAGGTAGAGACTCAACCAAAGAAATAAATGTCAGTAATGAGATGTTACTCCAAGGGTGTTTCATAGAATATTAGAAAAATTAACTCAGTGCCGTCATTACATTGAGAAAGTCAAATGATGATGTGACCTTTAAGATGAAGAAGTCAGTGAGTACTAAAGTAGGTCTGGACCACAGAGACTCTATCATCCGGTTAAAGTTAGGGTTTCTAATAGAGGCCTGAAGGAGTTGTAGTTTGGGCCGCAAGACTGCATAGGCTGAGAAATGCTCTCTGGGCTTTAATGCATCAGTTCAACGTTTGGGTCCAGCTGGACGTTTGGGCCAAATATGAAAAATTTCCCTGAAAGTGCTCCTGAGATATTGCTTTCACCAGAATGCACCGGACTGACAGACATGACATAATGCCTTTGCATTGCCGCTGCAGAGCGGTGGAGCAAAAACCTGAATGAATCCAGTCGTGAGTCAACAGCGTACCAGTCAGATCAGGAAGAGCCGCTTCTGTTGATGAACTCCAAGATACAACTGTTACAAAAATAAAAGTAGTTGATATTGTATGCATTGAAACAGCGGTATTTCTAATTATAGTTCACTGTTTTGTATTGCTTCAGCCGACACAGTGTGGTACGTAGCACACTGTGTAACAGCGTGTAGTCTCTGCTGAAGCATGTTTGCAGGGCAAAGCAAAGAAACAGCAAGATCAATAGTCCTCCTTCTCCTGGGTCTGGTAGAAAAGAAATTTAAAAAAGCTTTGTATCCGCCTATAAAAAAAGCAGATCAGTTCTATATTAACATGATCAATGAAGCCAACTTTGCCTTCTTTACTACGAGAAGTATCAAATGTCAAAAGGTAAAGAGAATGAGAGATGATTCTTACAAAAAGGTTCTTATGCCCGATTTATCCCAGTGTAAAAAGACTCAATACAAAAATAAATTGCTTGTCAAGATAAAAATAACAGTGTAAATAGCAAATAAATGAAAGTAATTCTTGACAGTTGAATTAAAGACATGTTTAGAACAGAAACACAAAGATCTATTTAGAATGTGCATCCTTTAGAAATCCCTTTCAAACTGCTCTTTGAAAAGGACTCCCCCCATCTGTACCTGTCACTGTCAAAACCCTCTGAAAACAACTCCTTTACAGATGTCGACTTCATGTTGTGCATTTTTCATGAAGTGGTATACAGTTCTTTCCGGGGAACCACAAGACATGTTTACGTCTTTCCCTACCAGCAAAGATGGAAGTCTCAAAGAGCATTCTTCTGTATTTTTAAACTACTTTACTTTTGCTTAAAGGCAAATTCCAGTGATTTAATGTTGAAGATTTTAGACACCTTTTTAAAAGAAATGACAAAATTGAAGCAACAGTGCGAGATATCGTGACATTTTTCAAAATACAAGCCTTAGGTAGAGGCTTGTGTTGTAAAGTGTCCCTCAGACCTGATATAACCAGAGAAGACATTATTCAACAGTTCCCACCTTTGTGCTAAGCTAAGCAAACTAACACCTGCTCTGCTTCACATTCGACCCATAGATATGTGGAGAGTGGTATCAATCTTCTCATCCAACTCTCTGCAAGTAATCGAATAAGTGTATTTCCCGAAATGTCAAATGAGTCTGTTAACTGATGTGTAAAATTGGGTTGAGTTCCCTTTCCATTGAAGTACTTTGCTATATTTTGAAACGCGACAGCTTAGAATTAAGCTACAAGCACAAAAAAGGGAAATGGACAAAGTTGTGGAGCAAACCTAAAAATCACCTGACGGACATTAATGTAAATATACATTTTAAGAAATTCATCAATAACGCTGCGGTTGCTTCGCTGAGGTTGCTTCGCTGAGGTTGCTTCGCTGAGGTTGCTTCGCTGAGGTTACTCCCTCTGTTGTCAACCAAGCTCGCGGCTGGCTTTGACACATGTAGTAGAAAAAAAACCATTTATGCGGAGACGCGATTGAGCAGAAGATTAAAATGATGAATCCACAAGCTGTCCCAATCAGTTTGAATTGCACTGGAAAGATCATACAGTACAATGTGATCTCTTTAAAGCAACTGAACTCAAATGTTCTCAAGTGTTCCCCTTCATTTTTTCCTCTCTTCACGGCTAGATTTCCTTCCTTTCTGTTTGTTTTTTTTCCCTGTGCATGTATGCTTTTCAAAGGGATACAGCTGTTTAATTTTTAAAGACCTTTTCGCTGAATTAGGTCAGCACATATCTGGAAACATGCACTGCATATCTCTTTAATTCAAAATGCATTTCCGTGGGTTTGAACAAAGCTCGGTCTCGTTATATGCATGTGTAATGCATTGCTCACAAAAGGTTCTCTGGGACTCGGGGGTTATTAACTTGGTATCTGTTGCTTGAAGCAGATTTTAAATAGGCTACTTGTGTAAAAATCTCCATAAAATATGTTGTAAATTGAAGTAAAGTTAATGCCATATTTGAGCAGGATGTTGCAGTAATCTTTCTTCTGGAGAAACCTGTTATTTTATTTCTGTATGGATGCTGACTTTAAATACTCAAGGTCTGTGTGTATCCCTCAACGACGAAGTGCTCTCATTCCAAGAAAGTGTCGTCAAGGCCTGCCTAGTACGTTTGTAAAAAAAAAAAAAAAAAAGCGCTGACTTCATATGTTTTCAAGCACAGAGAGAGGTAGTTGCGAGGTATTAGAAAAATACTCTGTCTCTTCCCTCCGCGGAGACTTAAACTAAATTTACTATCTGCCGTGCCTGGCTCAGAGCTACCGCTGCACTCCTCTGAGAGCGGAGAAGGGAAAGAAAGAGAAAAAAAAGAAAGGGGACGGGAGACAGAACCCTCGTAATCCTTAACAAGGGAAGTTGAGATAAACTTTTTACCGTGATGCTTTTGTTTATGAGTGTGTAGGTCTGTTCGTGTGCTGGGTTCCCAGCAGTGCTGTGGCAGTGTTAGTGCGACTGTCAGAGCCAGACTGCATAGCTGTGACCTGGATAAACCAGCGCAGGAAGAGGCCTCACCTCTAGTTAGTCTCAGCAGGACAGAGTCGAGCAGTTAGGTGACAGAGAACAACTGCTGCTGCTGCTGCTGCTGCTTCCCAGTCAGTGCGAGGATGCAATCGCTCAGCGTGTCAAGCGTTTTCTGGTGCGCGCACGGACCAAGTGAGATGCTGAGCGATGGGCGCTCACACGCACACACACAGCATGCGGAATTTCTGAGATAAAGAACTCAAACAGATATAAGTATGTGCGTACAAACGTACGAGTTTGGTAATGAATAGTGATAATTACAAATTGAAATTGAGTAATTAGATCAGTCGCTGATCCCAGTTGCTCTCCATTGTTCGTGGTCGTGCTGGCGGTTTAATGGAGGGCTGATGGCGTCCTCAGAAGTGTTGTCTTAGTGTAGCGCCCTGAAACATGTTATTTCATATCTCTAGCTGATTTAATACTAGTGTCCATTTCTAATAATTTACTTTAAATGTGTGTTTAAGTTAATTCATATTTTATTACTCCAATCTTTTAAAAACATTACCTACCTGTTGAAGTACTAACTGTGAAGGGAAGACATTTATTGTATTGACCCTTTAGAAGAGAGCGCTGTCGCTTTAAGAAAGAAGTGAGGAAGACGTATGCAGGCTGAAGGCAAAACATGTGCTTGTGTTGAACCTGGGATTAGTTAATCAAAGTTTCAAAATGAAGATGGACTTGTTCGTGGACAGTTCATTTTAAGGGAGCAACATTAGCTGTCTAGCCAATGTACAGCTTCGTTCAGGAGCCCCCTGGATTAGTTCAGAGTCGGATTAATGTGCTAGCTGTCGGTATACGCTAGGACTAATGTTAGGCCAGCATTTCTGCAATTTCTTCTTGTACTTGAACTCTGGAAAAAAACAAAACAACCTCCAACACATAAAAGTGCAATGGAGCATTCATTCAAGTGGGTATTCCCACTTAAGATTTCGCTATCCCGAGTGTGCCGACATAAACACACCCGTCATCCCAGCAACATGCAGTGAATTGCCTTTTAATAATTGTTACTTTATGTAGTGTTTGTGTTGTGAAACGTGTTGTAGCAACGTTGTGTCTGCCATTTCCTTTTAATTTCAGTCGATTTTGTGCTTCTCTGCGAGCACGCGGTACTAGCCCACCCCTCTGGTCTCTTTAAACAGGGTTCCCGCAGATCCTTGAAATTGAAATGTCTTAAATTAGATTTTCAGAAATATTTCCCCACAGGATTCTCCAGTTGTTAATTTGAAGACCGTTTCTCGTTGCTAATCGCGCCGTGATGGATATCGGTCCTCTGTAGATGCTTGTGAAGCTCACAGACTTGTCGCGTAAACATCAGTCTGCGGCGGGCGTCCATGTTTTCCCGAGTAGATGCACCGGGACACATTGAGATTGTAAATCGCGAATGTCGACTCGGAATTGTCGACATCTGACTTGCAGTGGATTGCGGCATAAGCATCTGATTTTGTTCTGAAAAAAAGATACCCGGCCAACTTTGAAAACCAAGAAGGTCGTTTGACAACACTTACCACTGTCCTGAAGGTATCTCCACCATCCTCAGAGTCTTTTAGCCATGTGGATGAGAAGGTATATTGTCTATTGCATGGGGAAAAAGAAATGTTGTTTCTCAAGTTGCAACTGTATTTTCGAATCCAGAAATTATACGAAAATATAAAACAATACAACAACCCATATCAATATATACTTAAACAACTGCTAAACATAAACAAATATTTTTTTCTTTGGGTTGGATGCATAGCTCTTTGACTAGAATGCAATGGTATCACAAGAAACTGATGCTAACGGAGAGCTACTTGTTGACGGTCAACAAATACTAACTGTACAATGTTTGTAAAAAAATAATATGTAGTTTTCCATTTTACACAGCCTGAAAGAGTACGTGACCTGTGCAGGATTTGGAGTTTTTTGTAATAAGTAATGTCTTTCTCTTATTTGAAATATTTAACATAAAAGATAATTGATTAAAATGTAAGTAATTACACTAACACTGCCTGCAGATACTCACATACCCAATCACACAGTCACACATACAGAAGCACAGCGTCTCTGAACAGCAGGGAAAACCAGACCACTGGGAGACACACAATGAAGTCGAAACACGGGGCATCTAGCCTCCACAAACCCTGCCTGCTGGAGAGCAGTGAGACAAAAGCGGAAAGAAAAATAACCCGGAGCCATTTCCCCGGAACCGCCACTGTTATTATCCCAGCATCTTCACAGAAATAGGCGTCCATTTCAGCGGGGGAGGTCCGAGCAGGAGGAATGGAGGAGCCCCTCCCGCCCCAAAAAAGCCTAAAAGGCCTGTTACGGTAAATCAGATGACTGCAGAGGCCACACACACACACACACACACACACACACACACACACACACACACACATGCACGCATACACACGCACACGCATGCACACACACACACACACACACACACACACACACACACAGACAGACACACCAACATGCACAGAAATAGACTGCCGGGCAAATGTTTCCGTGAACACACACCGTTCTTTACTCACCTCTTACAGTAAACGAGTGCCGGCTATCTCCCAGAGGGACATAATCAGCTTCCCGGCTTTTATCACCCCAATGGAACTCATCCTTTTTACGGATCGACTAGATGGCTTAGATACACCCGGTGTTTCTCACACTAAGATAAAGGCACGTGCTTTGTTTAGTCCGTGGCATGATATGAATTTATTGACTTACTTAGCCAATTATTGTGCAAATGTGTTAGAGAGCATTACCTCTCCCACCTGGCTTTTACCCCCTTTGCCATTTCTCCATCCTTCCCTCGTACTATTTTATTAACCCCTTTCCTCTACCGACCCCCCCATTGGTCTTCTCTGCCTGGAAACCGCCTCACCCTTATGTGTCTCCTTCACTCACTTTGTAATCTCGCTGTCTGACCCTACATCTCTCACCCTTCTTCTTCTGTCTTTCCCTTCCATTCCGCGTGACCCTTGATGACCCCCCCCCTCTTCTCCCCCTCCGCTCTCCGTATCATACCCCCTCCCCACCGCACTGCTATCTCATTTCCCTAAATCTCTTCCCATCCCTCCGTGTCTGCATCCGTCCCCGCCGTGATCCGGGTGACATTTCAGCAGTCACGCCTGTCACGTTACACGGAGGGGGGCATTGCCCTCCATGCACAACCCAGAGAACAGAGGTACCATTAATATGTGAGTGTAATGCTCATACAAATGGGGGGAGGAGGTAGGGGGGGGGTAGTGGAGGTGTCTCAGCCTTTCATTTGAAAATTCTGCTTTGTACGGCGAGCATTTCATTGCGTATGCACGGGGCAGAAAAAGAAGAAGAGGCAGAGGGAATGAAAGAGCATCTAATTACATGACAGACTTAGCCTCTGGATCTCTGTGATTGAATAGGGCACCCTTTCATGATATTACTCCACAAAGCTTTCATAATATCCTCCCTCTATCTCTGATGCCCGTCATATTCTCCTCCACAGCTTATGAATCCTTTGCAGCAATGCGTGTGTGCGTGTGTGTGTGTAGGCGTGTAGGTGTGTGTGTGTGTGTGTGTGTGTGTGTGTGTGTGTGTGTGTGTGTATGTTTACTCCACTGTGGCCCCACCAGGGCTGCCAATTCTGGGACATGCTTCTCGCTCTGGTCCCCAGCCTTTTTCCTGGGCTGTCTGCCTGGGTTATATTAGCCCCCGATATATATTGACCCGGGGAATGAGATGAGGTTTGGGGTTGTGTTTTTTGTGCGAGTCCTCGGGGGGGATAACTAGACGTTACTCGCCTGCTGCAGTTGCTGTGCAGTGGATCTTACTTTTTTTGGCCACAGGATAACAAGGTTGACTCTTTGCTGTAGGAACTCTTGGCTTTCTGCTCCGTCTGACTAAACAGACAGCGCCTCGGCGATAGCAGCCTCTGTGGGCGTTCAGCTGCACTCTACTGCCTCTCTCCAGAGAGATTCTTCAGTGTGTCGGTGGATGGTCTGGTGGGTGTGCGTACCGAAAAGGCCTCCACATACATATGCATGTGGCCCCTGGAGGAGGTCTAGATGGCTGAATTATTACAGAATTATTGCCTGAGGGAAGCAGGTACTTTGAAATGTTAAGTATTTTCTTACATAAGTGCATTATATATTCCAAAAGCAAACTTTTATTCCTTGACAGATGGATTATTTCCTCAGAAAAATAGACAAATAATTGACAACTTCCCAGTTTGATCTTGTTAGTACCTGTCCCCTGGCGCGAAGCATCCAAACATCTGGTGCACTCGGAAACTGGGACGCCAAGTGTTGAATCTATATACTGTGGCACATAACCGGGTTGATCCAGAGCACTTGCAGGAATCCACTTGTGGAATTCAGTGTTAGCAGGAAATCTTGGCCACACGGCGACGAGCCAGCTGCCGCTACAAATAGTACAAGTAAACCCAAAGCCTTTGCACACAGACATTTGACAGAGGAGATTTTAACACCGTTTCATCTTCCATTCCCCATATTCGCTATCAGATCACATTTCTCTCTGACATATTTTGCTGTTTTTCTCATGGAACTGGGGCACATTCTTTTACAAACAGACTGGCAGATTGGATCTAAACCCAACAGGACCCCGATTGGAAAATGCAGCACGGTGCGTTCATCGTGAAAGATATCAAGGTGACTGATCTGTCTCATGAACGCAGGTCATTTCTATGAGAACCGGTTGTTTAGACTTAATTTCAGCGCTGGAACTTCTCGTCAGTCACGGCTTGTCAGCCTCTGGTGTTATTTTTCCACCATCTTTAGTTCCTCTTTTTTTGCAGCAGGACATGACATTTTCAAAACAGGTTTTAATAAAAAAAAATAGTTTCTGCCACTAAGCCTGGAAAAACAGCTAACCTTGTTTTTGTGACAGGCGAGCAAAGCTTTGCAGAATATGACAGGGACGATTGGATGAAGAGCCTTGGAGGAAAGCTGTTTATATTTACTTATATTTTTTTGCTATTCACAAATTTTCCTGTCTGCATTTATTGGCCTCTGCCACCTCTTGAGGCTTTTCTCTCTTTTCCCTCCATCGCATTTTCTTATTTCTTCTCTCTCCATCTTCTGAGAGCCCTCTGGTGTGCTGTCAAAGTCACCCTCGCTGGTCTGAGATGAGAACGCTGTATCCCTGATGTCTTTGCAACAACAACCAAACAAACAAACTGCCGTTGCCCTACACAGTGACTTCAATTTACCCTCATCTTGATTTGGCACTAATCGTCCAGACTGATGGCCAATCAAAAGCACATCACACACTCGGAGCAAAAAATAAATTAATGTCTGCTCGTCCGTGCATTCCTTTTCAGAAACCAATACCTGAATGTGTCATGAACATAAAAGTACATAAAACTGGTGTCACAATAGATTTTCCTCTAAAAAGGAGAAAAGATACAAATATTCAACACTAGATCTTTTTCACTGAAAGGACGACACAATGTAATGGCTTTCTGGGACTTTCTCTCTCCTTTCCCCAGATCACTAAAGGACATTTAGAGACTCCAATATATGTTGGGCTTGGGTTGGTGTAATTCCAATTTCAAAGTCAATTCTTGTTTTTCATGTTTTCAATAGTACTTCAGCACAAAAACGCATAATATCCAGGTCAACTTGTGTAATAAATGTTGATGGACAATCATCAACACTGTGCTGCACTTTTTTATAGAGGCCAACCTCTCTAAAGCACTGTTGATCATATGTTACTGGAAATAATTTCTAGGTAGGACAACTAGTAGTTTCTGGTTGTTCAGGTGCTGTTAATGTTTGTAAACTAACACCACAAGTAAAGGGTCTATTCTTGGTCCTCTTCTGAACACTATACATATTGATGAAAATAACATTTTAGGCATTCCACATTGCATTGTTTCTTTTTTTACAGATGATACCATTTTATATCAGCCCATTCTCATTCCCATGGTGTCAAAATATTGACACTTTGTCACGCCCCTCGGTGTCTGATACAAACTCATAAGGCATAGAGTGTCTATATGAGTCATGTTGGACTTTCAAGTATCTACAATGTAAACACATCATTCGAGTGTGATGATGTGTAGACTCAAGACCAAAACAAAAGCCAGCACATAATGGGTGGGAGAGTTATTTTGAAGCTGCCGGTTTCCCTGATTTATGTTACATAGTTTACATTAACTCAGTTAATTTTCCTAATTTAAACCCAACTCTAATGTTTTTTCTCAACCTAACTAAGATGTTTTGTTGCCTACACCTACAAGCAAGTGTTTTTGTCCATCCACCCAACCATCCCTGAGGCATGAGAAAGTTCAGCTAAGGGTCCTGACCAAGCGTTGGTATGTGACAAGTTGGATTGAAAACGTGTTGTTTGTATCCCACCAGCTCTTTTCTTAATCTGACCATTGGAAATGTACAATCTGCTTTAGGCATTTCACATATATAATCCAATAAATGCTGATAAAAACAATATATATGCCATTCTCTAGAACACAAAAGATAATCTATAATCTAATTCTTCAGGGTTCTCAAATTGAAATGGTTCATTGTTACAAATGCTGTATTCTGGGATCTGGCTGTGTATCAGACTCAAAATAGGATTTATGTTGAAATAAATCTTAATGTTCTTCTTTTAATTAGAAGAACATTTTCCAATCTACCATTATGTCAGAGCTTGATTATGGAGATATTCTATACAATCTTTAACCAAGAAGCTGCACAGTACATTATTTATCTAGAAGGCTCTACTGGAACAAATTGCAAAACTATCTCTATCTCGAGTGAATCCATACAGTAATTATAATTTCAAGTAACAAGACAGTTTGACAGATTTTGAAAAAACTGGTCTTAAATACAAATGTAATATTTGCTATGTTTTTGAAAGTTTTAAAAGTCTAGCCTTTTGCACTTGTAATTGTTTTCTTTAATCTGTATTTTGTGTTTGGAAATTGTGTGTTTGGAAATTGTGTGTTGATGTGGATTTCTGCGTGTTTGTCTTGTGCACAGATTGAACTTGATAAAGTGTTTAAATAAAGGATTGAATGAATATCTTGGATATGGTTATCTTATCAGAATTGACCGAATCCTGGTTAAAAATAAGTATGAAAGGGTTAAGGGTAAATGAACGTGGATCATTTGTCAGCTTGATGTACAGGCCTGGTCTTTGACATGTTTTTTTGATGATTTAAAGGCCAACGGATGTGCAACAATCTGAACGATCGCGTGTCAGTTGTCATTTTAACTAGACGCAAAGGTCACGATGCAAACGGGTATCAAGCTTCCTCTGATCCAAACGGCAGATCAGAGAAGAGGCAACTTGCACTTTAAAAACTTTTTACTACATTTCTGTGCTCACTGATTTGGTGACAGGGATGGTAGAACAGTCAAATGTAAGAGGGAAGGTTATCAAGTGATTCATAATGTCTCTGTATATATATATATATATATATGCATTTGTGTAAAGGAGATTTTACTTCAGCGAATGGCCAACTTAACTGGGACATTACAGCCGTGGCTCTGACAGACCGGCTGGATCAGATACGGTCACATTTGGAAAAATGAGAGAAATGTCAGGTCTGGATCCAGAATAACAATGAGACTCCGACCGTAGGCTACCGTTTCCCTGATGAACCCAAAGGGACACAGGCAAAGATCATGTAGGATAGTGTGTCGGAAAAACCTTCTTCAAACTTAACCCCTTGTCTACTCTACAAGAAGAGTTGCCAAGGGGAACTCGCGTTTCCTTCTTTATGCCGAAGGGCTACCTTGTTTAATGGATAACACACAAATCAAGTTCAAGGGTTCGATTTCCCCAGGAGTGTTTACTTACTGGCTGAAGATACAGCCGAGTGTGTCCTCCCCTCATGCGCCACCCTCATGCGCCACCCACATGCACTTTCATAAAAAAAAAAAAAAAAAAAAAAAAAAAAAGACATATTAGGATACCACTTAAATTTAAAGTGAATTTAGGGAAACAGCAATAGGCTTGCACCGTGTGCATTAGTTGTCTGAACTGCTCATTCACAAGTGTACTTCAGTGGTTTGAGTAATGCGGTCCTTAAGCCCTTGAGTGATGAATAGGTAGAGGAGAAAAGGTGAGACTCTTCAGCTCACAGGAAGGTTTGAAGTGTGCGGCGAGCGATCACCGATGAAATGCATCACTCTTGCAGACGGCCCAGGCGCGTATCAAAGCGGGACTGCCGCTGGGAGGTTTCAAAGAGCCGCCGTCGTCTCATTACATCGACAGCTTTCATGTGAAATGTTGATGAAACAGACAGTCTTACCCCTATCTCTCCATCATTCACTGGAAACGCGACAATAACATTAATTTAGCCTGTGAACTACATTTTGGGCAAGTCAAAAATGCTTGCCGTCACAGGTGGCAACACCAGGGATTAAACACGTATTAACTCAATAGTATGACAACCTTCTGTCTAAATCGTGTTCATGAGAGTAAAATAGTCTTCTCTCTTACCTTAAGAGAAAGTCATATGCAATTATTGAAGGTATTTGGCTTTCAGGACTCACGCCACACTCTTTCCTCAGATCTTGTCTGTCATGAGTGGAATTTCAAAAGAAGCATGAACAAATCAAAACACATGCAACTAGGGATCCTAATATATTCAGCTCTTTCACTAAAATGTCAAATAGCAAAACATCAATGACACAGTTTTTACCAATTAACATTTGCATTGCTTCTCTGCATGATTGCACTTTCAAATACCAGCGCTGAAGTATTTAAATAAGTAGTTATTAGTAATCTTCTCTATACACAGGTATATATCTATAGCAACTCATGCATTTAGATTATTTTTCTGGGTAGTTTTTACATAACAAATGTAGTTTTGCAGGTATTTGGGTTGGTTAAATTGTAATCGTCATCTGACAATGGCCTCTGCCTCATATGTATGTCCACTTTCTGGGTTCTCATAGTAATATTACGGCTGCACCTAAACCTAAAGACAGCGTGAGAGCATACGTCTTGTTTGTATAACATGAACATGGAAATGTATTTACTTGCTAAATTGATCATGACACTCGCCTTCAAACGTCACTGCAAACACAAGGAAATAGAAACAAGCACCAATTAACTGCTGTAAGAAATGTCACCAAGGTGTAGATGAAAGGTGTTTCCAAGTACATGCAATAAATGCATTTTCAATATGTTCATGAATACTGAAAGCCTGTCTTTCTATGATAATAATAAGAAAGAACACGTTGACATTCAAAGCAAATAATTCATTGTTGCCAATGTTCTTCAATCTCCAAACAGGTGTTTTGTTATGTTTACTGACTGACAGAACAGCTGCAAGGACAAAAATAAATGGAAAAAGAATAACAGGGGAATATTGGAAGTGTGGCCTCTCATTTACAAGTGCAGACAATTCATTCTTGCATAGATGGCTGGATAGACGAGAGACAGCCTTTGCAGGCCAGTGTTGATGGAGAGAAAATGTGTGAAAGGCAAAGACAAAGCCAGACTGCAAAAAAAGGAAAACAAGATTCAGCTAAAAGCTCCTACATAAAGACTATTTATCTCAATATGCCATTCTCAGAGGATTTTTCCTAGCTCAGTTGGCTGCAGAGAAATGAGACCATTTCCAAAGAGTGTGCTGTGCTGGCTTGCAGCATAAATATTAAGTTATAACAAAAATAGGTTCACTGTTCACTTCTAAATGTGGTGATCTTTCTCAGCTAGTAACTAATACAATTAAAGCAGCTATAAAATTGAAACAATCAGATAATTCACTAAATTCACTAATACTGGCATAGCCCTCTCCTGGTTCAAGTCATACCGCTACGACCGGCAACAGTTCATTATCATCAATAAATCTAAGTCTGACACAGCCCCAGTCTCTCAAGGTGTCCCCCAAGGTTCAGTACTCTGTCCCCTCCTCTTCATCCTCTACTTGCTCCCCCTTGGCAACATCATACACCACGGTCTCTATTTCCACTGCTACGCCGACGACACACAGCTCTACATCTCCACCAAATCCATCACACCCACTACCTACTCCACCATCACCAACTACCAACTGCCTAACAGATATAAAGACCTGGATGCAAGCCAACTTCCTCAAACTCAACAGCGACAAATCCGAAATCCTCATCATCGGCCCCAAATCACTAAACAAATCCCACCACAAATTCTGCTTCCACACACATCTGTAACCTTGGTGTCATCGTCGATCCAACCCTCTGCTACGAACGCCACGTCAAGCAGATCGCAAAAAACGCCTTCTTTCATCTTAAAAACATCGCCTGTCTACGCCCCTCCCTTTCCTCTTCAGCCGCTGAAACACTCATCCACGCTAGTAGTTGTGATTTCGGGATGACAAGATTTCAGGATGTCACTATGTCCAGCCAAGAACTAGTCCCGACTGAAACCTCCCATAAAAAAAACACAAATTGTCTTTTATACACTTTGGTTTTTGTAAAGATTAAACAAATATGATCAAACATGTTACTTAGTGACCTTTAGAGATGCTGGTAGGCAGATATTGGGTCCTTTGGACAGAGCCAGGTTTGCCTTTTCTGTGGACTAAGCTAAGCTAACATGGCGGTAAATTCATATTCACCGTGCAAACCTGAGTATCTCACCAAACTTATCAACTATTATAAAATAAGCCTATTTATAAAATGTTGAACTATTTCTTTTAGAAAAGAAAAAAACTTGTTTCAGCTTTAAAACAATGGTATCAGAAATTAAGTTGTGCGCGATGGATCATCGAGTCCCATACATCTCGTTGGTGTATCACACTTGGATTAGCTGAAAAATTCAAGCCCTATTGCATTTTCATGTCTTTATCACGAAATAAAATACAGTATAATTCCACGCAGTGTTTTAAATAAAAACAAAAACAAATAAACTTTCCATCTTATACTCCGTGAATATTGATCCTCTTGCTTTTGTCTCTGTTCCAGGCTGTGTTCTTGCTGTCTTTTCACCTAGAGCCGCTAACTACCAACACTCTCCCCGAAGCTGAATTGCTAACACAGGCAATTTCTGGCAAGGTGTCGGCCCAAGAGGGGGTGGGATCAATTGGGGCCAGACAACCCAGGCCACCTCTGCGGGGCCTCCGGCTATATTGGCCCCACCACTAAAGACACCCAACAGCTCCTGCCCCTCACCCCTTGACCTCTCCCTGACCCTGTTACTGTGGTGACAGTTAGCAGCAATTTCTTTCACCTTACCTACCTGGACTGCCTTTTCTTCTCTTCTATTTTTTCTTGGTTTAGTCTGTTGCCTGTTGGATTGTGACCTCAGGACGCCATTCTGAATATAAAGAAGAAAACTGGGATGGCAGAAACTACCAGGGGGTTTGGTTGCAGAAGTGGCAGTAATTCAAATGAAACACAAGGATGTTTCAGGGACATAGGAGTCAAGTGCGCACATATTTAATGTGCAGTTATTATATATATATATATATATATATATATATATATATATATATATATTAAGATTGTTTTTTCAGGTAGTGTCTGACATCAAGTTCACATTGTGGCCCAGATTTAAAATTGTATGTCTTCTCCATGACCTCCCCCAACATGAAATAAAAATGTGATGATTCTTTCATTGTCTCTACTGTCTGGTTTACAATACATTGGGGAAATGTGTTTCCTGACCTTTTCAGAAAGATTTGACCTGGAAAACATGTCTATACCATCAAATATAAAAAAAAAACATTCACATGCCCACTTTCCTAATCTGTCTTTTGAAATGTTTAAAGTGCGTTAAGATTGAATGTGAAGCTAATTTTGATTTATTTCGTACAAATGTGAATGTTGGACCTCTGTTTTTTATAGTCCGCGTTTATTCACCACAAATTCCCTATTGGACTGGAGAACAGCTGTAGCAACAAACACATTATATCCATTGAGAGTCTATAGCAACACATTAGATGTACTCGGTAGGCAATTTGAGAGGGAATGAGGGGGGGGGTGCCATCCCACTTTGTATCAAAATGACCAATATACATGCCCTTCCAGCAGAGAGAGTGCAGGTCCCGAGGGGTTGTTCAGCTGAACATGTTGCCTGACTCATTGATCCTTTATCCGACTGATGTTTGGGCTAATTGTAATCTATGTCCCGGTCCATGGCTCGTAAATTCCAGCAGCCTGAAGCCTCGCTTCTAACTTTCCACAAGGACAGTAGAGCGGACATGAGCTGACACCGAATCGTGTCGAGGAAACGTTTACGTCTTTTACACTCCGTGTGTGTTTCTTCTCACGGCAAACCAACATTCTCAAAGCTCCTCAAAGTGTCTGATGGTTTCACTTTGATCGCACGGACATCCGCGAACCGTCAAGCATATATGTTTGTATTGGGTATGGGGTTTATATTGGGCAAGCTTGGTGCGTGCATTGCTAGCTAGCTAGTGTGTGCTATTATTATTATTAATAGTTTGTTTTAGTTTCTTCATTTATGTTGCCATCTGTGGAGTAAAAGCTTCAGGATGCTTCAGTTTGCACCATTTAGATCAAATTCAGGTCTGTTAACATTTACTTATCTGTTTCTATTGACTCTGAATGCAATTAAGCCTCTAAACTTTGCCTCAAGCACAGTCTAGACACATTTAGCTTAGCCTGCTGTCCAGCCCTCAGGTCAACAGTAAGCCAACAAGGTAAAGCTGCAAAACATCCAATTCTGTGTATTAACAAAATACCAGTAAGTATGTCTGTCTGGTATATGAATCCAAGGCCATTTTCTTCACAATTTTACATCAGCCAGCTATATTTCCTCCTCTTTCTCAGACGCAGTCATCTATCTGCATGACCTCGAGACAGGCCTGACCTTGTGAAAGAAATTACAGAAAAGCACCGTTGAGTGTTGATGAAAAGAGAGCACATATTTGAAGACAGGGTATTAATGATGTGACAGGCACTAATTCAAACTGAAATCCTCACAAATATGCGCACGCACAGACAGTCACACACACGCTGTCACACACACGCTGTCACACACACGCTGTCACACACACACAGCGAGACTCCTGGGAACGATGGATCTTGATTAAGTGTGGGGAAGGAGTGAGTGTGTGTGTGGGGGGTGAAACGGAAGACGACACGTCAGAGTCGTTTAACGTGAAGTTATGACACTTTTATGAAGCCTGCTTTGAAAATGGGCAACTACAGTACACACACACACACACGCACACACACACACACACACACACACACACACACACACACACACACACACACACACACGCACACACACACACACACACACAACCAGTGGTATGTCTGGCTCAACGACAAACTCCTTTACACAGCACATAATAGGCTACAAATCAAGCATACTGATCGGCGCTAAGCCATCTCTTCCCGTACTGTTGTGTCAGATGGAACGGATCTCTCTCCCGTCTCACAGTCAATTTCAGAGCCTCTCTTGATGGAATGACCTTGGACCGAGGACTCTATTTCTTAAGCTTCGTTTTGGCTGTCAGCAAGTGTGTGTACTTGTCTGTGCGAGCGTAGGAACGCCCACGTGTGCTAGCCTGTCGTGATTGCTAGGGGGAAAAAAGAGAAAGAGATCCTTTGTGATTTGCTTTTTGTGCACATAGTTGGAAGCTCCCACACTTTTGTCCTGCGACGCATTCGGAGTCTGTCAATCAATAGCCTCCAATTACGAATATAATACACTCAATTGACTCGACGGGCGGGCGGCTAGATTGCAGCGTGGAAAGCTATTAAAGGGGAGCGCCGCGGCGTGCAGAGAGGCGAGCCCCGAGAGTTGTGTGTGCGCGTGCGGGGAGCGGGGCGAGGGGGGCAGACGGGGCTGAATGGAGGACGCTGTCAGCAACTAATAGCTTTGGGATGTAGTGCTGGGCTGTGTGTGTACTGCAATCTCGCTCTGTCTTAAGGAGGATGCGAGGTGGGGAAGGGGGGGTGGAGGGGGAGATGTTACTGATGAGACAGAGAGGCTTTCCGCACGTGGGATAGCTCGGGGATTCGGGGAGGATGAGGATTGTAAGGCGCCATCTGCATGTGTTTTGTGGTTGAGAGCAATGGCGTCTTAATGGGGTTGACGTCCCGGGCCCCCCCGAGTAACCTGGGCCTCACACACAAGCCTTAAAAAAAATGTAATTTCAGGTTTTTCCCTGCCAATATACAGCTGGACGAGCGGACGAGGGCGCTGGAATGTATTGATAAAAATGTTCACATGCCGCAAAAGCAGGGCATAATATCGCCTATGAGAGCGAATCTTCTCCCACTTACTAATGCGCGATTATAACCACCGATAAAACAATGTTTATTACACAAACTGAGTGCATAATAGCTGACGTTAGGTATCGAATAAGTACAAGACAACTGTTGCTGCTTGCAGGCTGTACCCTTACAGCGCTCGTAGCTATGACTGGAAAAATTAATGCCCAACACTGTCCAACGCCTTCAGCATCTCAGGGCGGATCTCCTCCACCCCCCCGGCGCCTTGCCAACAAGGAGCTTTTTGACTACCTTAGCGGCCTCCGCCAAGTCTTCAGGCACTGCCTCCTCTCCAGGGGAAATGTTGGTCAGGTTTAGGAGTTCCTCAAAGTGCTCTTTTCACTGCCCGACGATGTCCCCCGTCTGGGTCAGCAGTCCACCCCCACCCCCCCTGCTGAGAACAGCTTGGGGTAGGCCCTGCTCCATAACAGGCGTTACATATCTAATAGAGTGTTTTTGCCATAGCCCATCTACCTTATGCACCGCTGTCATCGTCATCAGTTGATTCACCCTGACAAATCAATAATATAGTATTTTGATTTAGTCAACAGAATAGGATTTCACACGGCAAACACTTTCGGAAGAATTAAATGTTCAGACGAAGGCTGTGATGTGTAAATGAGAAAACAATTAACTATATCAGGTTTAGTTTTTAAGCTCTTTCGATGCTATCTATAATAATAGTCCAAGATGATGACCTCAAAACCCCCACCTCAAATATATACCGGTTCCTTGCCAGTGATGATTGCTTTGTTTTTAAAAAAAAAAGACTGATCTTCTCATGTTGCCGCTATAAACACAGGTTTACTTGGCTCAATAACCTAGCTTTGCTTTGACTTATTGTTGACGTGTTGTCTTATAACGATGACTTTCATATGTTGTTCACTGATTTAGCATTTGTCACTGTCCATTAATTTAAAGTTTCCGTGGCATATTGTGAACGTCTGCAGCCCCGGGACTGTTAAGTATTATTAAGGCGCCTCTGGTTGAGGGTGTATGCGTTTGACAATGTAACAACAATCCTGTGCCACGTCAGCCAGCGAAACCACCTCCACCACCCGCAGCTGACTGCTACATGATAAAGTGACTTCTCTGAGATTGAGAGCCACCTCCGCTGTGATACACCTCTGTCAGGAGAAGACAGGCATAAAAAAAAGGCACTGAGGCAAGATAGCGATAGACAGAGAACGGCGACGGGATGCGGGGGTGTGGGTGGAGGATAAAGAGGACTCCGGAGATAACTAAAGCATTTGAGAGACAGGTGCAATATAGAAGAAGAAGAAAAGACCACAGGGTGGGAGGAAGGAACGCAGGGGGGGAACGTTGGAAATGAAGGAGGAAGATCTGAGGAAATGACAGCGAACGAAAGGCAGAGATAGGGTATTGGACAGCTATTTATTCTCATAAATATGACTGCAATCTCCTGGCAAGGCCTCAGATTTCTCTAAAAAGGAGAAACAGGGAGACAAAGCAGCAATAAAACTGTGAAATCCCTGCATTCGGCTCATGCTTATTTTCTGTAGACGTCACAGATGTACGTTGAGATGGAACCCCGTCTTTAGACTCCGAGAAGTTGTTAGCTTAGCCAAATACAGGTCAAGTTAAAGCCAAGCTATCAAGGTCATTTTACACCTACTGTATTTAAGATGTATTTCAAATGTATTTCAGTACAAGAATGTGTTCAAAATATACAATGAAAGGTGGTTAATGCTTAACACAAATGTTTTAGAAAGGAATACAAATGCCAACTGGATCATGTCCTCGGTCTCAGCAGCCTGGAGGGAGTTAACGGCTACAAAAATAAATATCAACTGTATTTCCTTGCCAGAATTTGAACCAGCAGTTAGACCTTGTAGGGAATTAGATGTCTTTGCTTAAACGTTTTATGTGGCCACATGGAGCACAATACAACATTGACATAACATAATTTATTTAAAGGCGCTTTATACAAGTTTGGGAGCATTTTGGATTGCCTCTCAACGGCTCTCAACACCGAAAAGCCTGAGCCGGTGGCTTGCAGCTAACGGTGCCAACGGCGCTAACAGTACAAACCACGGCAAACGTGGCGACAGAGCTTGTGTGGACTCAACCAGACCAATCAATGACGGCGAAACTCTCCCTTAAACCTGAATTAACTTAAAGTAATGTACCCGAATACTTTTCAGTCTAGGCTCTTTGGTTATTAAATCCCCTTCTGAATTATGCATCTCACATTTCGTCCACATTTCTGGACTCTCCCCCTGAGGACCTAATTCTCCAAGAACTTTAGCAACACCACCGAATATGTCAATGTTGGAAAGAGAGCGAGGCCTAGATGTTACAGTTTCCAGGTCAGCAACATTAACCTTAAGCACATCCTCCATCTCTGAGTTGTTTCTTCTTCTTCCTCTGTAAGAACAAGATGAGATTTCTTCCTCCCATTTTATTTCAGTAATGTAATCAGCAAGGTAACACGAAATAGATGGTAACAGAGAGAACAAGACTTCCAGAAGAGATGATCGGCACAGTCCGCGGGGGCGTGTGTAGATGTTTGAGGTCAATTACATTTTGTAGAGCTGAGAATAGGCTGGAGAGCAGACTCAGGCTGCACTCAAGTACATCCACGTGTATTGCCAGCTCTAACAGAAATACATGAAATGGTCACAACCTATTGACAGTTCATTACGTGGTGCAGGCACGTAATGTGTTAACATTACGTGCCGGCACCACGAAAAAAAACGATGCCAATGGTAAGTCATTCAGGATCCTTTTTCACGGTGGACACAAATTAAAAGGTATCCACATTGATATGCAACAGACTGGACCTTGAGAACGGTGTTGTTGTGAAGTGACGCGTTCTGACGTTTTTTCCCCAAGCCTAACGAAGTGTTTTTTTGCCTAAACCCTAAGCATGTGATGGTAGTGGATCGTCATAGAAAGTGAGGACACAGGTCCTGGCCAAGCGTCAGTATGTGACAAGATGGGAAGAAATCATGTTGTGTGTTCTCATTCGTTCCACGTTCGTCTTTTATCACGGTCTGCCGACTTGTCATCGGCAACAGGTTTAAAACAGTCCTTCCCGCCAGGCAAAGCTTACTTGTTTGCTGCTTAAAGGCAAATACCAACCCAAAGCACAAATCATACATGTGTAATTCGCCTCTGATCTCAGACAGCTCAGTCAATGTTTGCGAAGAACTCTCTCAAATAGCTGGAAACCAGAAACCCAAGGCTGTCAAATGCGTAGAAATTACCTAGAGTGAAGCCTGTGACTGTGGAGAATACAATATTTATCCAAGCTGTTACATGTCATTCAGCTTTATATGTAATACTGTTTAGGAGAAAATGTACTTGTATATTTAATCAGCCGGGATACTATCACTGTGTGTGCCGTTTTTAAAGGGAGTGTGAGAGCTCTTAGAGTTGTTTCTCAAAGACGAGCCTTTCAGTGTTTCGCCTTTCTTGTTCCTGCCTTTGATGGCTTGTTTACGCCCATGAACCATGAGACCAAACTATCCAAAATTATAAGAGTACCATGTAGGACTTGTGCTTCGGGAGTAGATTTTCCTTTTAATGTGTCACATTAGGAGCATCGTCTGCTCTGTCAGACCCACTGCTGCCAAGTGCAAAAACATCCCAAACTCCGGCAGAAATAAATAATGTCTGCAGCTAAAATTCACCCCTCAAAAATACTTAACATGGTTTATGATCAATAAAACATCAAGCAGCCATCAGAGTGTCTTTGATCTGAGGCATTTCATCTGTGTTCTGAATATGCTGCATGCTTCAATATTCGCCAAAGAGGAGAATTGTGCATTTGTGTGTGTGTGTGAGTAGTCTGTATTTGAGCTCTCATGGACTTATGGGGTCATGCTAGGTTGTGTGTATTTGCACGTGTATGAGAAGAATGAACCCACCGTGTCCAGTGGGAGTATTGACAGGAAGCTGTGTGCAACCCATGTAAAATTCATGTACTGTGCTGCTTTAACAAAAGAGCCCTGGAATGGTTTCCAGGGGAAGATTATGCCGGAGCAACGGGAGGACGGAACCGAGGAAAACAAGACGGACGAGAGAACGATACAAGCAAGGAAAGGTGAATCTGCCTTTGAGGGGAGAAAAAAGGAAAAGCGAAAGTGATCCCTCTGGATAGTCAAAGGGTTGTGTGAAGCCAAAGCGAGGCCTCCCCAAGTGCGTTTGCAATAACATCATCACCCAGAGAGATTGAAATACCACATGTCACGCAACTTGTGTCGCGTTGCAAGCTCAAATTTCTGACTTTCTAAATTATTGCAACACAGGGTTGCACAAAGAAATGCTATTGGAGAAAAACACACCAAAACAAAGCATTTTTTTTAAATTTGCATTTGCATGAATGTAAACAGCAGCAACAAAACCATTCCATGGGCAATGTGGCCGACATCTTAACATAAACAAATTCAACATCGGGGAAGTATTGTCCATGTTCTTTCTTATGTCAAAATGTTCTTTTCTTCTGTAAAAATGCTGCTGTACCAAAAGAATTTCCCCTTGCGGGACTAATAAAGTATTTATCTATCTATCTATCTATCTATCAACTTTGACTACTTTTGAGCACCGAGCATCATTGATGTGACCACAGACTCCGCCTCCTCTCGTCCCACCGGAGTCCTGCGCTCTGTCCTGGTGATGACTGTATTTCTGTTACATGCACACTAATATTCCAATAATATCCAGAATATGACAATTTTCCGAACTTGATACGTGCAATGTGAACAGCCTACTCCATTTGGATATTCCGAATTAGGCCTTATTCTGAATGTAGCATTTTGGGATATTTAATGAGCATTCTTTGAGCATCTATGCAGCGCATTTGGAATATGCGTCTCAACAGTGGGTTTGTGCCACAGTTTGCGACACACGTGCCTATTGCCAGCTCTGTGCGTAGTACACAAACCAACTCGTCAACAGTTTGCAGCGATGCATGCCCAAATAAAAAGCCCACTTTTCTGGTCGGAAGGAGAAACACGTCATGAAACACTTGGATATCAACAGGTTTTTGAATATGCCCAAACATCGACACCTTTTTGTTTGCACGGTCAAACAGTCCGCTTGAACTGGTCACGTTAATTGGAGTTTGCACGGCTGCATGTAAACAGGAATATTAGGGGGATATGGATTTCCATTCACACCTTAAAGTAGGAATATTTTCCTTTTTTTTGGAATACGGGGCAAAAAACAAAATATTTCTTGCATGTGAACGTAGTCAGTGATACAGTGCGTCTACCTGAGAGTGGATATACGGGCGACACCGCTCCTGTAATTACGCCCCCCACTGACTGATTGTGTTCTCCGAGTGCTCTGCACAGCATGATCCTGATGCTATCCACATACCGCTCCCTCTCTCTTCTCAAGGCCAACAGTGGTTAACGTGGAGCTTGACTCGATAAAGGGCGGTACATTCTCGTTGTGACTCTCAGTGTGGGGTTTATATACACATCGTGTGACTCCTTTTCTTTCATGTGACGTCGTGCGGCGGCAAAAAAGAAGAGCATGCAAACACTGTGTGAAGAGGAAAAGGCTTTCTTTACGGGTAGCCTGCTTGGAAATCTGTCTCCTTACTTACTCCTCTTCTCCTTATTAGCTCTTGCACGCTGCTTTGAGCTTATTCAACATCTCTCAGCTTGTTATACCAGACACATATGCAGGTTGCTCCGTATATGGTACGGCTTCCTCTCTCACACATTAACATGTGGCGTCCCCACAGTATGAACTCACAGTCTTCTCATTGTCTTTTTCTTCATAATATCTCTGTGGAAACAACCCCCTTCCGTCTTCGTGGGTTTTTTTTTTATTTCCCAGAGCGACTTCCTAATTGGGTAGTGGGAGACGTCTTGTTAGCCGATGGGGGGAGTTGTTCTGCTGTGTAAGCCTGTTTTCTCCCCCCAGCTGATGGCGGGAGGGTGAGGTCAAGGCACAATGTGCAGTCTGCCGATGCCTCTGATTTCCCCAGATGGGCTGAGGGACAATGATACTTTAAACATGCCGTTTCATAGATTTCCATTTCCAATCAGAATGGCAGGGTATGGCCCCTCTTGTGGCACAAAAATCATGCCAGTACTTTGCTCTGTTTAAGTTAATTGGAAATCATTTGTCCAGTGGGACTGTGGGAATAAAGACAAATGCATGTCAGTCGGCCAGGCGCCCTTTACACCTCTGTGCTCACACCTACAGCACTTGAGGAAATATAGATTTCATTTTTTTATCTGGGCTATATAAAAAAAAGAAAGCTTAGTCAAATTCATTTTAATGGCTTGCATCCATTTGACATTCACCTAGGCCGACAATTTTCTCTCATTTCCCACAATCCTTTCTAGTCATATTCATATGAAGCTATCCATCTGTTTTACCTTCTATTACATTGATTAACATCCAGGCCAAATCTAAAAGATGTTTAAATATAGGCTACTACATATATATTCCACTAAAAATACACATTAACAAAATCATGTATTTTATAGTTATTTTAATTATTATTATTTTGTACTTCTTCTCAACTGTGTTACATGTACACATAACTTTCAACCAGGAGATCGGTGTTTGTGACCCAAAGTGTTCGTTGAGCTATTTTGAAGTTATGTTAGTGATATTTCTGACCTGTGTTCCGCGTTTGTGTTACTTTCTTTACGCTTTACTTAGTTTGAACAGTTATCTTGAGCCCAGCCATGTTTTTCTAAACCTAACGAAATGGTTTTGTTGCCTAATTTTGTCTGAATTCACAACACCAAGCACACGTTTAACCCAGTGACGCCAACGGGTCTGACAAAGCAGCGTATGTGACGAGCTGATAATCCTGATTCATAGTTCTCGCAAGTTCTTCTACTTCAAACATGATGGAACCAGAAAAAAAACACTATACTTACTGCACATGCTGTGAGTTCAGAATCTGGTATATAAGTATATTTATATCCACTCTAACAACTTTCAGCTTTCAGTTCTGTAGGCTGTGTGATTCGGGCCGAAAAAACAAACAGGTGGCGGACAAAGCAAATGCCATCGTCTCTGAATGTGCCCTTCTGTTTTTGTGTGCTTCCATCTGCTCTTTAATCTTAAAACTGCAGAGAAAAACAGGTCAAAGGAGTTCTTTACCTCAGTTGCTCTGGACCTTCGCACTATTGGTAGATGGCGAGGCAGGGCTGTGATCGGAGTCACGACGTCAACAACGTCAACAACTGGTGTTTGTGTGATGGTGACTATTTGAATTATGCTTCCTTTGTGCAAAGAAACATTAACACCTAGCATTGGCAGCAAAGTATCTGTTGTTTCCTGTGCCGGTGAGTAATAATGCTTTTAATACTAGCTGTAAAACTAATTGTTCATCAGGGCAAACAAAGATGAAAATAAAACAAACTCCAAGGTGGATGACAGCAAAGTGTTGTAATTTTCTGACAAAAAAACAATCACACCTCCCCACACCTTTAAAAAATACCCACTATATTTTCCTTTTTTCTGTTGCTAAAGTTAAAACTGTTTTGGTTAGAGATTTTTCCATGCATGTTCTTGTGGTTTGAAGTGGGGCACGGGCTCAGTTGGGAAAAGGTAGTTTGACGCACCTCCACATTTGAATCATAATCTGATTGACTGTCTGAGTTGTCGGTTTGTTTGCTACCAGTACAGTCAATCTGTCACGATCAAACCACACTCGCACAGTATGATGAAGCAGATTAGCTGAGTTTTTAGCTGTCACACTCTGGATAAATAATAAATGCTTTACAAAGTACTCCTAACATCGTCTGAGTCATGATGGACAGGTTGATAAAAAAAAAAAATATATATATATATTAATGCAGCAAAACCTGAAATGTCAACTTTTTTATTTCATGCATTCTCCTTCCTTGTCCGCCTACATTATCCATAATGCAACTCAACCGGCAACAGTTCTGTTGGACATACAGGTGTAATATTCTAGTATCGGCTTAAGTAGCAACTAGCCGCAAGCTTCAAGCAGAGATGAGGAGCGGGCTAAACTCACCTATTTATAACTTCACACCCACATATTCTTTTCCTTTTCAAACCAGAGACTAAGAAGTGGACTTAGTCCCCATAACGCCAACCATTGGTTTGTGCACTGCCGTTTTGAAGCCTCGAGTTTGACATTTTGGCCGTCGCCATCTTGTTTTTTTTTTTGCAACCAGAAATGACACGAGAGGTTGGAGTTAAGTACAATCGAACGCTGATTAAGACATTTTTTTGGCAGCAAAATGTCACAACTAACTTTCATGAACTGAATAGTTGCCATAGTAGCGACCTGTTGATCACATGGTATCCTCGCCCTAAAGCATTCCCTGCCTTATGTTCTATTGTACTCTAAATGGGACCATAATTTACTAAATGACCATCATGCAGTATTGAAGAAGTGCTTGTGACCATAAACTCATGTTTACAATGTTTACTGCAGTAATAAATCAAGTTTGAGGTAGGGTGATTTTCTCATAGACTTCTATACAATCAGACTTTGTTTGCATCCAGAGGAGTCGCCCCCTGTTGGCCTTTACAAAGAACGCAAGTTTAACAGATTTCCACATCAGCTTCACTTTCCAGACCCAGAGTTTACCGCCTGTGACAAACTTGTAGTCTTTCGACCCAACCAATGCTGCCTCAGCTTGTGGCTTCGTGTATACGGTGCAATAAGGAGCAGTAGAGAGATATGGAGCTGTGCAACTGTGTAAAAATTAAGAATACTCTAGTACACAGGCAGCATGTTGGAGGAGCTATGCAGTCGAGGAGGCCGAGCCAATAAAATCAACGTTTAACCACGCCCCCAAATTTCGACAAATAAATCACGTGGGTGGGGTAAAACAATCTTCAGGCTGCAGCCAGGTATACTTGATGAGTTATGGAAAGGGGCATGCTTTCCATCTCACCAGAGCCCTGGGTCTCTGAACATAAGAGCCATTTTTGTAAAGTTAATTTATGTCTGAGAAATCATTATGTCACTAAATGCTGAAGTGTTCCCCATACGTTCTGGGTGGGAGGCAACAGGCAGTAACAGGGAGCTTAAAAGACTGTCTGTCTTTGGCTCTGTCGTGGGGCATCATCCAAATCGCTGTGAAAGGGTAAGCAGGAGACACGCCAGACAGAGTGATGTGCTTCTTAATGTCTACCAGGTGCCATGTTCTCATTATCACACCCATAACAGCTGGGAAATGCTGGAAAACAGCCTCATCATCAGGATTACTCTGTAGATTGTGATTTAGTTTTTTTTTTTCGCGCGTGTGTAGTATTTGTATGTGTGTATACCTGCACATGTTTATGCTTGGATTTATTGTTCACATCCGTACATTTGCATAGCTCTCTCTCTGTGTGTGTGTGTGTGTGTGTGTGTGTGTGTGTGTGCATCTGGCATGGAAGCAATTTCAATGCCCCATTATTTTTTGATTACAACACACACACACACACACACACACACAGGCACATAATAACATGATAATCCATAATATTTTAGGAACCTGAACAAGAAATACAATATATTTCCCCACAACTTTTTCCGCTTCAGCCCCGCTGCTCCCACCTTCATTTTTTACCTCCATTTCACCCGCCGGAGAGATGCACAGAAACGCGTGAGGTGTGTGCCGAATGTAGATGGGGTGAAGAGGCGGCGTGTTGCTCCGTCACTCTGTGTGGCCTTGTCACACTCTGGCTGTGTGGAGTGACTTCGACATGTCCTCTGGCCCTGCCCATCAATTATAGATGGAACCAGGTGCCAGAGAGCGAATACTCCAAACAAAACAATATCACACACACTCAGGTAGTCCTGGATCTGGTGACCGGCAAGGCACAAACAAATATGCGCAAACAAACCAGTTATAAAATCATCTGTGAAGAGTGTCAGCGCATTTGAGGAGAAATTAAAGTAGTTCAGGATGGAACAGTTCAATCCGAATGAGCGTCAGCTAAGCCCTGTTCCCCTTAGTTATTTTTGCAGAGCTTTCCTTTTTTTTCTACAGTTTACAATATAATAGTGGTGGCAGACTTACCCTTAAAATTCTTAGTGAACAAGAACCCAGTTAAAGGGGACTTAAATATGCATTTAATGGGTACATACATCATATTGTGTTAAAAACAGAGGCTAAAGCTGAATCTCCCAGGCAGGAAAAGCACACTCACCAGCATTGATCTGTACAGCTATTAGTTCTAGTATTATACGTATGATAACAATGGTGTTCATTTCGTCTCACAACCTGCACACATAAAAACCATATATAATATGAGCACACAGATACTTGCAGATATTGTATGGAAGTCTAATGTATAGGTGTCTGTGACAGAATTACCCTACTTTTCACTTGATTTAATAACTGAGTAAACATTGGAAACATTCAACATTCATTTAGTAAATTATGGTACCATTTAGAGTAAAATAGTCCAGCAGGATATGATGTAGGGTGTGGCTACCTTGTGATTGAAAGGTCACTACCACGGCATTCCTTGGAGTTATTCATGTTTTTAATCTTATAACTTTGACCCTTTAACAGTGTGTTTGCAGTTCATGAAAGTTAATTGGGACATTTTGATTGCCTCAAAAGCTTTGGTAGTACTTACCTCCACCTTCTCGTGTCACTTCTGGTTGCAAAAAAACAACGAAGGCCAAAAAGCGAAACTCAAGGCTTTGAACAAATGCGGTCCGGCGACCACAAGCTATTGCTCAAAACTTGCAGGCTCTTCAGGTTTACTTCTGATACTTTGGATGGAACAGACAGTGGCTGATGTCTCTGCTCATTGATTGGCCATTTTGAATACTGACCATGACCTTTGATTGGCTGTTTGGTTTGATGACTGGCAGTTGCATGAGAGAACAACCATTTTCAAAGGCCGAGCAAGTACGATGCTTTTCCACTTGGACACTGTTGTGTGCGCTCGTATCAAGTGCACCTGCCTGGCTTTTAAAATATACTGTTTGACTTCTAAGCTTTCATGTTTGCTCGAATTTCCCATTGTATATGTCACTTTAAAATTCCAAGTGAAGGCTTTTAGGATGAGGACTTGATGCTACAGTATCTCATGTAACATTGGCTGGGGTTGCTGGGTAACCTAAATCTAGAGAAGACCAGGACGGAGACGCTAACATTACCCTGATCTATAGCATCCAGGGCCAGCATCCACACTGTGAAGAAAAACATGAGCTAGTCGTAAACTAAGCTTCTTTTAAGTAACCTGTCACAAATAAATGTACTTAATTAATAATAACCTAGCTGTTGGAATGAGAAGTAAACTTACTAGCTTACCGCCTGCAGACCTGCTAATGATTGTAGCTCCTTGCCCCTTTTTTGGTGTTTTTTGAAAGGCTAAAGAAGAAGTCACCACCCTTACAAACTCTGTGAATGCAGAGTGCCCATGCACACCTCTTTAGCTTGGCTGCCCTGCCACTTTGATATCCTGTTTATGGGAGAGGTTTAACAAACAGTCAATCGCGGCACGTTTGAAAAAGACGCCATGTGCCCGTCACTTAGGCAGCTTTAGTCTTCATCGGAACACAACGTTTTCTACACAAGTCATTTTTGCTCACTTCCGCCGTCTGAAAGGGAGAATGAAAAGCTGGAATGATGTATGCAGGGACGCTCGGCAATCGTCAACGCATCGATCAAATGTTTTTATGCCGTGTGTTCTATTCATGGAGAGTCATTAATCACAGAGAAGGGTGTCTCAAAAGAGCCTGTAGCGACGATGCAGGCGTAGAAACTTTTTTTTCACCCATCTCTGAAACTTGAGACTGATCTGTGGAGTATGGATCTGAACAAAATGTAGGCGTTAACCTTCAACACAACAGAGTTTGTCTCAGAATATGTGTGTGTGTGTGTGTGTGTGTGTTTTTCGGAGTAAGTTTACGGATATGTACACTTCCCTAATAAAATACTCTCAGCCTTTCACATCCGATGGCAGCACGTAGACACACTCGCTGCAGCTGTGCATGTTTTCTCCAGTTGACAGTATATCGATCAGCCTCTTGTTACATTATGATAGCGTTCCTCACACAGTGTTATTCACACCATTAGACAGACAGAAAATAGCACCATTGTGCATTCGGCATCACTCTGGTGCCTGTGGGTCTTTAATGCCCGTCCAGATGGATTTGCAGAAATTAAATGTTTTCAAAGTCACTCGGCATTTTTACTGAGAACCGAGAACAGTTACTCAGAACAAGACTCGGTGGCGACAGGAAATCAAACAGGCGTTCTCCCTTTTGGTGCAAACGCAACAAAGCAGAAACAGTCAACACTATATTAAAGCAGCACAAAGGTATTTATGTAATGGACTAAAGTGATGGATATGTTTTCACCTCTCAGGCTACATACCGGCGCAGGTCACAGTAGTCAGTGTAGGTTTCTCTTAACAAGACGTGAGAACTGAACATCATTCAAAGTAGGGTTAATGCCTTAAAGGAATACTTCACCCCCAAAATGATCATTTGTGTATGTAATAGTTACTCACTTTGTTTGTTCCCTTAAAAACTTGAACAAAACATATAATCAAAAAACATAAAAAAAAGATTTGATGAATTGAAGTCAATGGAGGCCAGGTTTAACAACAGCAAAACTCTATCAAAACATTTGTTTACAAACTCCTAACACAACACAACCAAGTCTCATTTATCCGGTCATATTCTCACTACTTCCTAAACACATGCATTTGTGCCCAAATAATTAAGGATGTCTTCTGTTTTTGTCTGTTTTCTGATTTTCCACTCACCGTGAAGGAATGCAAGAAAAGTTTTCTTATAGAATTCAAAAGTTGGCTGTCGCCAGTGAGCTATGATGCGTTTACTTCTTGTTTTGCTTTTGTCATTAAACCATTGAAACGTTAATCTAAGACATATTCCTCAGGGCATTAATATAAGTTAGTATGTAAAGTTGACCAACATTAGCCACCAAATGCTACCGGTCATACCAGAACAAGAAAGGCTGTAGCGGCAAAAACCTTTCAGTCTATTGAACTGAGCAGGGGTGCAGTTTATTTCCGATGAATTCTGCATTAATTTGTAAGAAAAAGATTGTTATTTCTTCTTACGTTACATGACCTCACTTTGACAGTCAGACAAACCACATATCGTTTTCATCATTATGAGTGTTTGGTTAAGGTTATAGGTTATAGGTATGTAAGGTTATATTGTGTGTGTATATATATATATATATAAAGAACATTTTGAACTAAATCAGTGCAAAAGGTAGAGCATATTAACCACAGTGAGAATAATTTTGCTTCATGCAACATAACCACTGGTGAAACCAATCACACTTAAAGCAGTGGTTCCTAATCCCAACCTTCAAGGAGCTGCCTGATAGATGTGAGAGCCAAGATGATTAACAAACCAAGAAATAGGGCAAAAACATATTTCTGCTGCACACACTTCTGTAATATTTACTGTTTGATTGTGACACTGGTGAAACGCCACGGCTCAAAGAAATAAGCAACCTGTGACAAATGGCCGTGAAAAGACTTTTCTCTGCTTTTAAAAAGGTCAAGAACCAATAATGTTGGGAACCAACTAATTTAAATGACTACAATCTGCAATTAATTATAGCGGTTACATGAAATTTGTTCTGACCCGTCGGAGGCATTAAGCCCACTTCACAAAGATCATTTTTACGCAACAATAGAAGGAATTTAAATATGGAGTGTAAAGAATGTGACTAATCAGTAGTTGAGTCACTCTGCCACAGGATTGCATTTGGAAGATCAGTGAGTTTTCAAATGGGTTACCTCGTGAGAAACTGCATGTGCAGGATGCATTTGTATGATTAGCCATATGCTACGAGCCAGCAGCGGTACACACACACACACACACACACACACACACACACACACACACACACACACACACACACACACACACCACTAAGTGTTTAGTAGATATTGAAATCATCATCACTGTGTGATTTAAAATAATTGAATTAATCACAAATGCTCACGGTGGTAACCCCTTTAGGTGGTGATGAGCATGATGGCAAACTGCATGAAATTCTGGATGCCTTGTATTCCTCCAGGATGGCCTTTTCCTCCCCGCACAGAGGGAAAGAAACTCTCGCTCACGACGCGTTCATAGAAACGCAGGGCGTCTTGCGTTGGCAGAGGAGAGGGCCTTTCCCCCCCCGAGTGAGCTCCTCCGTAGAAAATAATGAAAAGAAGCATGTTTAAAAGGCCTCGCCTGAACACTAATAGCTATGCTTCAAATCCATCCAACTGACAAGCTCATTTTGAGCAGACCTTAATGCAAATTAGGTGGCTGGAAGCAAATAAACAGGCTGTCGTGACATAAAACCGTGTCATAAAAAAAGAATCCCCACATTGATGTCTTCCAGGAATTGACTCATTTTTGGAAAAGAAGCCATAGTGAAGCCTGCGCTAAAGTAATGCATGTAAAATCTTGTCTGGGGGCAAAAATAATGATATTCAATGAGTCACAATGCCAATCTACTGACTGAAAATGACACCCTGTGTCTTTGGTGTGGGAGTGACAGCACCGTGACATATCTGGGGTTGTCACGGCTGATATTTCAGGACACCCTACTGACATCAAATACTGTCATCTTGACGTTCACACTCACTACATCCTGATTTACGTAACGGAGACGGAACGAAGCTCAGCCAAGATTGTTGGCGTGATAAATGTTGCTATTAATTGAGTCTGTACAACAGTGGTGTTTATTCTCCCCGTGCCACGGCTGTCATTCGCTCCTCTATGATGTTGCGGCAGTGAGTGAGGGTTGGATGATGATTGTTTTGGACACGATGAAACGGACGGCGGCGCACTGAGTGGCTTTCATCTCTGATAGACTTAAGTGGCTGTGGTGGATCAGTAAAGTGCTTGTGGAAGCGCTGGGGAACCTATAACCCATCTCCTGTTTCCTTCTCCCCGCTCCACAAATGCAGCACAGAGACACCGAACGCCGTCCTCTCCTCCATTACGTATTCGCCCCTCCCTCCTCTCTCTAATTTCCTCTTTCCATAAATCTCTCCTCGCCACATTCCCATTCCCCCCACCCCCACCACCTGCTCCTCTCTTTCCTCGCCTCCATTTTGTACCAGAGGCATGCTCGGTGCTCATCATTTGCGTCGAGCCCTGATTCACTTTCCCGTAGCCCCGCTCTCCATCTGTCTTGCCGGCTTTTCAGCAAGTGCCGGCGTCTCAGGAATGCAGCCTCCACCTTCTCCGCTGTTATCTCCTCATCCTCCCATCAGTCTCCATCAGGGCTGACTGCTGCCACTTCAGACCTGTCTGTCCATGCATCTCTTTCTTATTCTCCCCCTCTCTTTCCAGCACACAGTTCCCGCTGTCGTTCTCAATCCATCTCCCTCCTGGCGAACAGACACTGACACCAGCAGGGGTTGGAGCAGCGGTGTTGAGTAAGGGGTGGGGGGGTTGCACCATTAAAGCATTCTGCTTGCCAGCTATTAGTAAAAAGAGGCTGCAGACAATATTGTTGAATGTCAGGAAGATATAGTCTATCTGATTTATTGTATGTAGGGGACACAAACCACCCTTCATCAAAAAGACACATTGTTGTTCTGCATTTCTTTCGTGTGTTGTCATGAGAGAAAAAGTCTCTTAAGACAACATGCATGTTTGTGTGTCTCATCCAGCGTCTGTAGCTATTATTACGAAAAATAAAGCGCAGAATTTCCTGGATATCCCGCAAAATTATTTCGTACGCTATCCACGTAATCATGAATGAGGCCGGTGGATGGATCCAACAAACAGAGATTTGTCAGCCAAGAGGCCGCTGTTCGTTCCCTGCGTGACACAAGAAGTCAACGTTGATGTTTTAGTCACGTAACTTGCACCGTGGTTATTTTAACCCAAACGACGATCTATTCATGAACCTTACGAAGTAGTTTTGTTGACTAAACCTAAAAGTATTTTCCATTGAAGACAGGAGTTTACTTTGAAAACACAGTACGCATGTAACGAGCGGAAAGTGATACGTGAATGAGGATACATTGGTTTCCGATTGTGTCAAATAAACTGAACTTAAAGACAGTAATAATTGTAGCTTTAAATTAATAATTACTTTTTTCTGCAGTGATAGCGCTAGCCCTCTATTTTGGCTTTTTCAAAGGGGTGCCTGATAACGTTGGTACTCTAATGATTGAGTCGTGAAATGTATGTTAGGGCGGGCACCAAGAAAGATAATGATATCTTTTCAAGTCTAACAGCCACAAAGGCAGTTTGCCAATGTTGTTAGCGATGACTCTGACCCACATGAGGATCCCTTACAGCACTCCGGTATGTATGCAGCTCTGAAGTTACAGGAGTTTACGAGCTGCCACTGAGGCAGCCGTGTTGGAATAACATGAAAGAAAATCTCTGGTATGAATCATTAATGCTAACAAGCTTGGCTAAATAGCTTCCACTTTTCCGAGTGGAAGCTTGCTAGCCTAGCTTGCTGGCTCCCAGTTCGAGAGAGGAATACAAAGATATAGTTGAATGTTATAAAGGTACAGATGAAAATAACCGTACATAACCAACAAAATGTGGGCAGCATTGGTAGGAAACAGGCTACAGGGCTGCATTTGTGGAGTAGCACCGCATGGAAGCTAACAGCGTGTCTAGCAACGGCGGCCCTCAAATGTCAGTCAACCATTACCACGGAAACGAGAGGATTGAAGCATTGAAGCTCTATCCATAAAAACCTCTTAAAACGGTTTTATTCTTTTTGATGGTATAAATAGCTGCAGTGTCAAACAGTTTCTATTCTTTCATAACACAAAGAGAATTCAAGTTGCAGTTCAGCTTTAATGAGTGTGAAAGTGCACTTAATAAGGACATCTTCTCTACTGTTAGGCCATCAATAACATCCACGAAGCATCAGTGGAAAGTATTGCTCCATATGTCATTGTACCCCCCCCCCCCATATATGACATTAAAGCCAATATCCTACAAGTTCTTTTCCGGCAGCTTTGGTGGCCACGGCGCATTGAAAAAAACGTGTTTCTGTTAAGGACAAAAGTGCACCGAAAGTTGACAGCGTGACAGTACGATGGAAAGTTAGCGAGAAGACAAAATACAAAAATAATCAGGAAAAGCAAGTGAAGAAGACATTACCCTTGGAGACTGAATGAAAGATGAAAGGCATCCCATATAGGAGGACTGAGCAGGGCACGTAAGCAAGGAGGAATCAGTGAATCTTTACGGAGCTCCAGCCTCTGCTGCTCAGAGCCCACAGTATAAATCATGAATCATTTACAGTCTCTTTCCCTCAGGAGTCTGTGTTTAAATATTAATGCTCTCCATTCAGATCACAGCCACCCTGACCCGCATAGCTAGGTCTACTCCCCAAGGACGGCATGTACGCACCCTCTCCGCTCACACACACATACAAAGAACTTCCATGGATCATCTATAGGAATAGATAGAAAATACAGAACTGCTACAAAGCTCTGCCATATATCATACATTCCCGAAGGTATATGGGCACATACGAACTCCACGCACTCAAATTAGAGAAAACGAATGCTTGGTCTGTGAGCTAAAAATGTCCGTCTTTTAGACACACAAACACGGGTGGATTTACATCTTTACATATATAGATCTTATTATATTATAGTCAAACTATAACTAACTTTCCCTGTCTTGTGTTTGTTACAAAAAAAGAAAAGGCAGCTGCTTCGTGAGAAACTCGTCATATACTGACTTTTTGTCGGAAACCTTGATGGCCCTACTAACCTACTGGGTAGCCCAGCGCACGGTGGCAATAAATACGAGGTTAATGTTGTGAATTCATACAAAAACACTCACGATTAGGCAACAAAACCACTTAGTTAGGTTTTCGATAAAACATCGTTTGGCTGAAGATAACTTAAAGTTAGTAAATAGTAAAAAAAAAAAGTAAAATCTTCCAAATTTACCATTTGAGTATTTTCTGATCTGCCATCCCTATTGTTAAGGTTTGTTTGAGTTTAGGCAACCAAAGCAACTTTCTTAAAGCAGCAATCATTTATTTATTTATTTGGCCATTGACATATTACATTGACATATTAACATCTTAAAAAAGTAGTTGTGAACAGACTTGAGACCAGTCTTTAAGACCAATTTAATGTGATTATGTTTTAATGTAATGTTAAGTTAATTGATTAATTTTTTTAATAGGGTTATTTGAGGCACTGCAAAGCGTTGACATACATCACCAAGACACAGCAACAAGCCTTATTTCTTCACCACCTAATGAAAGTAAGTTTTGCTCTCCACCAATTCCTCAGAGTAATATCTGGACCTTTAGCTGCGAAATGCTCCACTGCGTTCTCTGTGGACAGTTTCAACAGAATTGCATTGCCAGGCAACAGCTTGGGCCATGTTTACTTCCTGTCAGCTGATGTCACCAAGTAAAAGAGGGAAGGGTCATTACCTCACTGTGACACCTTCTAATTTTGCAAGTACTGGTATAAAGGTCCAGCTTTATACAGGCATATAAAGTATCCTCCTCTCAATAAGAGGGTCCATTGCTATTATGCGAAAAATATTAGTGAGTGATTCGTTTAGTTTTAAGGTTAGAATGTGCCTTCACAGATTGGCTGTTGATGTGACTTGAACTATGGCCTCTGGCGTAGCCCCTCCCATACACTGATGGGAGGGGCTAAGGTGCCACCTGCCCATCAGTAGTAGCTACCATTCACACACTGTAGGCACAGCTACGGGAGCAATTTTGGGGTTAAGTGTCTTGCCCCAAGGACACATCGACATGGGCTATCGGAGCCGGGGATCGAACCGCCGAGCATCTGAATGAACGATGAATGACCCTGCACATAATCATCGCCCACAGGTGAGGACACCCTGCAGAGGCTGTGAGCATTGACACCAACTGTAATACAGTGGCCATTTACTAATTATGAAACAGAATAAAAGGAAACTAATGAATACATTGATGCATGAACTAATAACACCATGTTCCCCTTGAGCAAGAGGAACGTGCGAATGCCAGAGTGAATGCTGCGAACTGCAGAGAAAAAGAGCGCCCAGTCTCAGTCATATCGGAAAAACATAGCAGTTGTATTGAGAAAATACCCGCCGACTCTTGCTCCTTCTCCTCACCGCCCCTGTTGCTTCCATTCCGTCTTTCTTGTTAACAACAAGAGCATCTCTCCTACACGAGAGCGGCGAAGATTTGACACTAAAACAAGCATTCCTGACATCTGCCACAACCGCGTGAGCGTTTCCTCAATCCAGCTCAACAGAAAGATGAGGATCCCTCTCAGGTTTACGCTGCCAACACCCCAATTAGTGTCACCTCCCGGAGTCTGGAGCATTTCTCTACATGGCTCACTATCTCCTTCCATTTCTCGCTTTGTTCTCACCCTTTAATTCCCATCTTTTTTAGCCCCCGGCGCACTCACACAGGTATCTCCTGCTTTTCCCTAATTTTTTTTTGCTTTCTTTTTAGTCTTCGTCGGTGTGTTTTTTTTTGTACACTATCTGCTCGACTGGTTCTCTCTCAGTGCTCTTTTAATACTGTTTAGATCAATCTCTTCAAATCAATACTTAATATCAGAAAGAAGCGCTGGCCTTTTGCTGTATGTACTCTGGCGTATCGTCAAGACACACCGACCGTCGTCTCCGTTCAACCTATTCACACCAAAAGTAATGAGATATTGAATTGGACTCAGATACACTAAGGTGCGGCCAATAGTGTACCATCCGCAAATTGGTGTGTTTCTCCCCAAAAGAACCTGGTCCAGCAATACAGCACCTTATAATACTTGACATCAGAGACTCATTTGTCTTCAGTATCGTGAGCTTCACACCGAACCATCCGCTGATTGTGAGAAAAGCGGCACAATTGACATTCCGCCACGTATTTCACATGATAAATGAACCCCCGGGGCTGGTGACCTCTCATCGCTGAGGGCGTATTTCCAGCCGCATGTTTTCTTGAAGTGCCCACTTTCAAAATAACTTCTTGTCTCTCAAGATATTCCCAGTGTTCCCATTAACCATGCATTACAAGCCTAAGTGTATTGGCCGAGACGAGCGGGCAGCAAGCAGAATTTAAGTATGTCTTTCTTGCATGCGCTGTATTATTTATCATGTAAGGAGCCTCAAGCTTTTTAATGGTCTCTGCTCTCATTATCCAGTCTCTGTTTTCCCGGCGTGCCCTCTGAGAGTTCCCCCTAATGGAGGGACAAATAGATTCATATAAGATCGTAATTACAGCATTTTTACGCAATGAGCGCAACCATCAGATCGCGAACGGGGGACGAGGTGAATCTGGACTGATATCTACTGTCAGGACATGAGAGAGAGAGAGAGAGAGAGAGAGAGAGAGAGAGAGAGAGAGAGAGGAGCCCAATCAGACAGTGTCAGATTACCCAACAAGATTGTCTGTCATTCGTCTCCACCATGGTCCTGCTTCCTGTTTCTATCTGCTTCCTGTCTCCGTGGTGACTGATGGGCCTTCGGAGGACCTGAGTAGCATGTCAGAGTTGCCCGGCGCTGATTTTTCTGTCAGGGCTTGCCTTTTTCAGGGGGCCCAGAACCCACCGCCTTTAATGAACAGAAGCAGATGACTACTTGAGAGCACTAATTTAATTGAGATGCTCTGTGGAAGGCTGAATGGTTTCATTTGCATATTCCCGATATAAAGAGAGGCAGCGAAGAAAACTGAGAAATAGCCTTCTATTGGTTAATAAAGGAAAACGCTGCCTTGCACGCAAACGTGGTGTGACTTTGCATATAAGACAAGTTCAATCCTCTTAGGAGTACAGACAGCTATTGTTAAAGAAACAGTGGAGAACAACCAGGAAACTAACACAATCAGGTAAATGACAGCACATCCAAGACAGAAAGCCTGTGTCCAAATATATCTGGCAGAGCTCCCTGTGTTTGTAGAAACAAGAGCGTCGGAAATTCACTTCCCTGCCAAGAGGAGCTCATGCATAAACAACACTGTCATATTTATATAGGCATCCCCGCGGAGTCCTTCCACTATTGTGCTGTTATACTAACTACCTCTGCCGGGGGAACATGACAGTATCGCCACAACACATGTTCTTAAGTGATTAAAATTCACTCTCCCCTCGTAGGCCTCTCTTATCGGTGAGTATTTTTGGTGTTTCTCAGCTGCGGTGAGGGTCACTAGGGGCAGCTGTGGGAAGCAGATAAAAAATTGTATTTTTCATTGCCGTTGAGTTGGCACGCACACACAGACCGGCACACGCGCGCCGGCGAATGTTTTTGAGGCCGTCCTCTGGAGTGCTGGGTTGATAAAAACAGATACCCTCCATGGCACTTGAGCGTTATTATTCTCTCTTCTTTTCCGCTTATCTGAAGCCTATTGTTGGAACACAGGGTGGTTATTGGGTTTTGTCAAGAGAGGAGAGGAGCGACGGGAGGATGGGGACAAGCTTTATGCCCTCATTCTCTGCTCCAGTGCCGCGGAGCAAAGCAAACCCACATATAGCCTCCGCTGGCTCAGGATTCAGATTCTCGGAGCATCTCTCTGAGATGATACGACATTTACTTTGGGTGAAACATTGGGGAGGAAGTTTTTTTTTCTTTCTTCTGTGCGCCGAGGTGCTCTGTAATTGAATAAACTGTGGAGAAATTAAATTTTTCCCGTTGTTCACTGGCATACCTTGTCGTCGCCAGTTAAAGTCATCCCTGAAACGATTTCAAAGGGAAATATTAACCTTATATCGCCTCTCTGAGACAAGTAGCGGTGTGCAAAGCTTTGATGAACTCCACGTTGGATTATTTCAAAAGACAGACAAGGAGCTGAGGAAGACTGAGTGGGTGCTTTTGGTTCAGAATTGCATAGATTATTTTTGTTCCCCGTCAGACTGACATATTGATTTCAGACCCCGTCCTCACTCGGTACATATACATTTCTACTCCGTTATTCCAGGCAGATGTTTTCGACAAGAGACAGATATCCTCCAGAATTCATACACTTGCAACCCAGTGATGGCAGTTGACCTTGTAAACTTTCCCAGCTTGCAGCCAAGTAAAGTTTTGCTTCTGCTCCCAGCTCTGCGATCTAATGAGGGTTTGCAGAGAGAGAGAGAGGAGGGGGGGAGAGAGAGAGAGAGAGAGAGAGAGAAGAGAGAGTAGAGAGAAGAGAGAAGAGAGAAAAGAGAGAGAGAGATGCATCCGCTATCTGCGGGGCCTTGTTGTGAAATTAAAGGTCATTCTCACTGGATGAGCAACCCTGATACCTCCTATCTCTTTTCTCGTTGGCCTACGGGGAAATCAAATGCTATTAGACCGGAGAAGCGTCCTTTATCATTGCGGTCATTATCATCCGAATCATCACCCGGGCCACGAAGCATCATTTAGCCTGCCCATTTAACTTCTCACCAGCCGTGTGTCAGACATATCCACCAGTGACAATGTGTCCGGCAATATCGCGAGCTGCGGGGGAATTATGCAGGAAGGAAAGCAATTAGCGGGCCGGAAAAGGATGAAGATTCAAAGGCAGGGCGTCTACAGTAATAGAACAAGGAGAAAAGGGGAGATAGAAGTTAGAGAGCTGAATTACTTATTAATGCCACTAATGAGGGCGACGCAATGGGCTCGAGACGGAGCGAGGCAATGTACCTGCTGCTGCATAGTGGTAAATGCTCTATCTATAAATGCCGAGAGGATAAGCTCAGTGAAATCTCCAAGTCGAGCTTCAGAGGATCTGAATGCGATGCAGTCACTAATGGTATAATCTATCACGTTATGGTAATGGGATGACTTCATTTTCATATTAACAATGAAATACATGCCATGTATGTGAGAGGGGTCTTGTTGATGCTAATGACCACATCTTCAAACCAAACACTGGCTGCTTGTTGAACCACTCACCAGGAGATCTGCTGGTCCACATTTAGAGGAAAGTAAAAAAAGAAACATCACCAGGAGGAGGTAGAGGTGCTAGGAAACAGTTAACAAAAAGCAACAGCTAATAAATAAAGGAGTCCCAGCAAATAGCTCGGTTCTCTCAATTATGCTGATGATGGCACAGGCCTGAACGGGGGATCATCACTCAAGGTTTTCAATTTGATATAAATTACAGAAGCTTTTAGTCGAGTGTTCAAAGAAGGTTTCAGAATAGTTAGGTAATACAAAAGGTTTGTATCTGCTGATGGCAAATGACTCCTTTAAGAGTAACTCAATTGTAAATCCACTTTTTGAGTTGCAGAATTATGCATACAGTCGTTTTATTGCGCTACCAGAAGTTTTTTTTTCCTATTTTTCCGAAGAGAAAATCCAGTAATTCTACCCTCGAGACCCCTAAAACATATATACGAATTCTGGACTACCAGACGTAAAAATCAAAGCATAAGATGTCAAAAATCGATGCGTCAGTGTAGAGAGTCCGTTGCTCTTTAAGAATGTCCCAGTGTTCACTTTGATCAATTATTTCAGTGTTTTTGTTGACTATATTTTCCTTTTCACCAGAGACACAGCTAGAAAAGCACAGGTGTAAATAATAAAATGAAGGATGGCTGGATTCCATTTAGCTGCTCCAGTTTCAGGGTCCCGGTATTGTGCGTGCGGCCATGGCTCACTGGGACACATGACAGGGCCATTGTTAATTAATAAGCAACATCTGTCACAATGTCTGCTGTGAAAAAAAGGCTTATTGTTTCCCTTGACTGTCTCCAACTTGGATTTGTATGACAACAATTTGTGATGATGTATTTGTTTTATCGGGAAGCCTCAATACCGATACCAGTATCGGGTATTGGTCCGATACTGTGCTCATGTACTGGTGAAACTACTCTGATTCAACTGCATCCGATATCATTGCGTGCATTGTCGTGGACGCATGCAGCCATTTCCCAATTATTCTCAATGGTCGTCATGTTATTTATAGCAGTGTACTTAGAACTACAGTGTTTATAAAGTCTATTTATTCTGTGAATAATTAATATTAAAAATGAATATGTTAAACTTTCAGCAACAGCATTGTTAATTTGTCACATTCAGAAAGTGAGGAACAATTGTTAATTGTTAATAGTAATTGTTAGCCCTATGATGGTGCTATTAAAGAGTAGCTGCACACTTAAACGTGCTTTTTAAGCTACAAACTAAATTATATTACTGTATTTTAATGACACACATAAATAATGGCGTTAATAATTAGATTTCTCACTAAATAAAAAAAAAAAAGGTATTTAATGTATGAAAATGGATCATAACGCCATCTACTGTTTTCAGCTCAAATGTTGAAAGGCCAATTCTGAGATAGAGTCAAGCTGACAGTTTAAGTCTGTGACGTCATTAGATAATTTATACTTTGGGACCCCAACACCCACATGTCTGTATTTAAAACCAAACGCTATTAAGCGCTTAGTAAACTAATTAAATGAATCGATTACACATTTGTGATAATGACAAACACTGAGTTCAAGATAACTACTGTTATCTAGTACAGCCGCACTATTCACTCCTATGGTTCCTGTCCAAGCAGTTTGTGAACTTTAAGGGAAACCGCAGCTTCATATCCAACCTGTAATAGTTTAATAACATCTACAGTTAATGCGTGGCACATAATCAGAGGCAGAAGTAGCAAACTGAACGAAGACGGTCCTGAGTGGAGCGGCAGTCATTAAAAGTTTGGAAGCCTTCTCTCACGTCCTGTTCCCGGGATCCAAATAGGATGACACGAGAACATGACGGTTTATTTATTTATTTTATTTTTGAAGTGACGTCGGAAGAGAGTTAACAGCGAGGAGCCTTCTGCAGTTCAAGCGCCGCTCAGATCCGGATTTTTAAAAGGAGCGCCTAGCCTGCCTCCCCTCACTCCCCTCACTCCCATTTGAGGAGGGCAGCTTTGCCAAAGAGTTTTGTGAGATGTCTTGTCTTTTTTTTTTTTATTTTAATTTTTTTATCAGTGGTTGAAAAGCCCCTGTGTATCCTCACAGCATGGCTGGCACTAATTAGTTTAGCACACATATTATCCACAAGGCTTTTGAACCGGCGCTCCAAGTGGGAAGTCGACGAAAGATGAAACAATGATGAATAGACCTTGGTGGATGTTGGAGATAGAAGCGGAAAGGATGATGAAAACAGGGGCACCCATGTGAATTATGATGCGTAATAGTATTAAGAAGAGATTTCTTTTTGCTTGTTTCCATTTAACTACCACCAACTTCATTACCATTTTTAAGCATATTCACACAGCGCTGCTAGCAGAGCCGTAACAACACAGTGTCTCAACATCACACAGATAAGGAAGAAGCTCTGAAATTATGAAATATATGAGTTGGAACAAAAGGCCATCCAAGGTTCCCCAAAAATTTAAAAAGAGTGATGACTGGCTTTTTAATAAAACAATTGGAACGTGCATGCAAGACACAAGCAACTCAAATTGCCTTCATCGTGCACCAACAGAAACCGCACTAATTCCCTGCTTTTGTCCAGCCTTGTTATCTCTCTCATATTCAAATGCCGCAGCCTCTCCGGAGAAGAGACATCCTTGAGTCTGGCTGATCTCTGTCTAACCTGCAAGGCCGAGGTTCTGGCTGTCCACTCCAATTGCCCAGGTTGGTGTACCAACATCACTAACCTTCTATTTCCCATATTAACATCAAGGGCTTCTTATTCCCTTGCAACGCACCCGAGGGGGAAAGGAGCCAGTGAGTGGTGATTGTGATGGCCGGACATGGAGGCAAATACAAAATAATTCCCTCTGAAAATGCCAGAATTAATCAGTCTCCTTTGGATTTGCGTTAACAAGCTATCAAATATCAGGCACCGTGAGCTGCCATGAGGCTCTGCTAAATAAAAATGATGGAGGGAGAGGAAAGGAGGAAAGACGCTGAGGCGTTTTCAGGTCAGGAAGAGCAAAAAAAGACAGGGATGTAAGGGCCTGGTTGCAGCAGGGGGTTACCTGGTAATTGGGATGGAGAAGTAGTTAAAGCGATGGGTTCGGGGTAGAGGGGGCAGTGGGAGGAAATGAAGGTCGGGGCGTGAATGAAGGAGGGGGAAAAAAAGGGGAGGTAAAAGCAAGTGGTAGGGGGGGATGGAGCAGGGGAGAGGAGGAGACGGAGGAGAAATGAAAGGAGACGGCACAGGTGGGGTCTGTGGGGGGTTCCTGGTTTGGAGGCATGTGGAGAGTGACTTGATGGAAAAATGAAAGGAATAGGCGGATGAGGTTGTTGGCAACAGGGGGAAGTCGGAGTGGAACAACACTGGGGGGGGGGATTTCATTATGGCGCACCGGGATGGGAGAGGAGATAGTAGTTTTTTTGTGTGCACCCAAAACTAAAAAGGGTGTGGGGGGGGGGTGGGGGGGGGACTGTAGCGAAAATTGAAGGGCAAGATTGGAAGAGGGGAGGTGTTTGTATGTGGGGGGTTGGTTGAAGAAAAAATAAGGCTAGGAGGAGATGGTAGGCCGGGGAGAGGAAGATTGCAGGCTTTGGAGTTAGATTTTGCAATGTAATCACACGGAGGCAACGTGGAGGAGGGTGGGTGGGGGGTGTGAGGGGTTTGAGGGGGTGTGCACTTGGGGATGGTGGCATGTGAGGGGGGGAGGGGAGATGGGAAGCAGCACACGCGAGTAATGGCAGAGCTGGGTGGAGGTAGGAGAGATGTGATTACACAAGCAGGAAGGGATTCAGGTGATGAGAAAAGTCACCGGGAAGCTTGGGAATGAAAGATTAAAGGCGGTGTGGTGGGAGGGGGGGGGCTAACGTCATTCATCCCATAGTCACAATCATTTTTTGAATAAGATATCTGCCTATTCACTGGCACTCCTGATGCCCTTCATCAAGGCTCAAGGCTAAAATTGCAAGCGCAAGCATGTTAATTACCCAGACATTATTCATTCAGCACCCTCTGTGCGCACCAAATGAATGCATATCCTTGGCGCGTGTTAGAGGCGGAGGCAAACAGTCCCCCCCCACACACACACACACACACACACACACACACACACGCACACAGACACACACACACACACGCACACAGACACACACACACATCCTCAGCCCTGCTAACATTGTGGTGGGAAAAGCCTATTACTAGTCTCCAGCAGCAGCTTATCCGTCACCATTGCAGGGAGGATTTTTGGCCGAGCGCACATGAATGGCCTCTTTGCTCTGGAAAATGAGAGATGCTAAATCCGCACCCATAAAACCCTCTTCTTGCCTCGCGCACAATAGACGGCCTTGGAGGACGCGACTCCGAGCAGTTTGAGAGCCTCCCGTGCAGACGTTAACACCCTTCTGAGAACATCGGTTTGACGTAACGGCATCCGTACATGTGATGAACGGCGTCCGGTCGGGCTGAGTATCACCAGGGGGTGATGGGAGATTGTGCTGTTATTGCCTGTGGGGAAAAAAACTGAAGACAGATGCCTTTTGAGATTTTTATCTGCATACGAAAGAGGAGGCTTTGGACTCGCTCCAAGATGGCCGCCTTATCACTTTTTAAGAGCTCAACTGCATCTCTATTTCTGTCTCGGCCTCGGCCTTCCTTCGGTTTCACCGTATCATGTCTATCCGACTCCCAGTTTGTCTCTGTTACTGTTTGTCCAAACAATATTGATTATTAGATACTTGGGAATAGACAGAAAGATAATTGTGCACACAAAGTACGTGATTATGGTCCTCCACCATTCCGTTTGGATTACGTTTGCAGCTAATTCAAAATAAATGTGGTAACAGATTTTGACTTCTCTTATCTAACCTATGCAACAACACTTTATCTTTATTTTGGGATATGTATTTCTTGAATATTGTGTATAAAGCAGTGCCATGCTGCCTGGTTGGACCTAAACCTTTTGCACACCGCTCTGACTACAAGAGCAAAGGGCACACGAGAAGGTTAAGTGCAAGCAATTTTGATTAATTTCATAATCTTTTACAATATATTAAGTTGAAGGCTGCCTAAAGTGTTTTACTTTACTAACTTGATAATTTAATCGATATTAGTTGTGTATTATTATTAAATGACTGTATCGTAAAGCACTTTGGCAACTCCAACTAATTCAGAACACCATTGCCGTTATCGAAAGCCTTAATCTCTGCAATGTCGATATGAAATTCTAATCACATTGACTAATTTAATCATTTCCTGACGAATACTAGGAAATACGACCAACATTACACCTCTTCTAAAATCCCCGCACGGCCTTCCAGTCACTCAGAGAACTAACGTCAGAATCGTGCTGCATGTGTACAAGTCGCTCTGTGGCTCTGGGCCCAAATACATCTCTGACATGCTCGTGCCAAATGAACCTTCTCGGGCCCTCGGGACATCTGGGGGATGTCTACTGGTCGTCCCAAGTTAGAACAACACAGCATTTTGTTATCATGCGACGCAGACCTGGAAAAACTTTCCACATGATATTAGACAAGCTCTGACTCTGAGCCCTTCTTAAGTCAAAGCTAAACACTTTCTTATTTTACACTGCCTCCTCCACCCAGCCAGGACTAAAAACCTCCTCTTGGCTGAGCTTTTATGAACACAAAATATTTCTTTTAAATTATTATTAAAATAGATTCTAATTTAACTGTGCATCTAAATGTTGGAGTATGTGCTATGTTTTTGAAATATTTTAGACTTTTTTATTTTTGCATGATTAAAAACATACTAGTTTATCTTTTGAGTCAAATGCCTGTACTTTTCACTTTTTAAATTGTAAAACATTTGCGACTGGTGTATTTCTATTACCCTGTAAAGCACATGTCATTGACTTGGTGTATGAAATGTGCTGAACATATAAAGGTGCCTTGCCTTACAGTGAGTGAACAATAATCTGCAAACATTTATGTATGTTGTGTCATGATAGGAGCAGATGTCAGATATAAAGAGAAACAATAAAAGAGATTATACCTCTATCATCTGTCTTGTGCTGCCTGTCCAATAAAGACAAAAATGCCCCCCCACCCCCCCAAAAAAGAAAATGTAAAAACTGTGACACGGCCGCATTCTGTTGACTCAGACTACTTTCTGTTTGTATCTATCCTCCAAATTATCCCTCTGTTAAGAAAAAAAAGTTTCAAGACACTGCACTCGTTGCACAAGCCTTATTTTTGTTGGATCTCATTCAAAACAAGTTTTACACCTACTTGAAGTCCAAAATAAAATCATTGGAACATATTTGATAAAAGAGCTTCAGAGGGAATCATCTGTGCAAAATCATCTTCTCAAGCTTGTGTTATTGTTATTAAGCTGATATCTAAATAAAACTTTCCAAACTCTATTTTAAATATACCAGTGTGACTCATGAGATGGTTAAAGGATGATAGTGGACATGTTGGTCTGACAGCCAGACGTGTGTGTGTCTGTGTGTGTGTGTCTGTGTGTGTGTGTGTGTGTGTGTGTGTGTGTGTGTGTGTGTGTTAATGCATGCAAATCTAGTACCTGTGTAGGCTTGAGAGACTGAGCAGACGTTGCGGCATCTGTATGCGTGTGTGTTTGTTTACATGTTTGTGTGAGGATGTGTAAGAGCGAAGATGTTGTGTGTCATGTGTATGTGTGTGTGTGTGTATGTGTGTGTGTGTGTGTGTGTGTGTGTGTGTGTGTGTGTGTGTGTGTGTGTGTGTGTGTGTGTGTGTGTGTGTGTGTGTGTGTGCTCTGCTGAATATGCATGTGTTTGCAGAGTGCCTGGGAGCTGGAGGGCTTTCATTAGGGCTTTTTTGCTCCATGCTTGTCTTGGAAGGGTTTGGGAAAAAATATTGACAACACATTCTCATTCCCAACTCGTCCTACTGCAGCTTGGTCAGTGCTCCTCGGCCTCAAACTATCACACTCTACATACCCCTCTAGTGTCGGTTATGGCCGGCGTGTCTATTTACACTTGTTACATGCATCGTGTCTTTTCAAAATAAACTTCTGTCTTCAAAGGAAGTTAAGATTAGGCAAGAAAACCACTCAGGGTTAGGAAACGTGCGTGGATGGCGCTTGACTGACTAACAGCTCACGTGACTAGCGACTCGCGTGTGTCACGTCACAAAACACAAAATGTCAATGTTTAGTTTTAGGTCTTCAGGACATGAACAGCTGTCTCCTGGACAAAAGTCCCTTGTTTTATTTTACCCAGACACCAACATTCCCACACATGGACTGTCTCGCGCTCTATGCTACGTCAGTTGCTCCGAGTGTGTAATAAAGACGCACGTGTGTTTACATTGGAGTTAGTTGCAAGCCCAGTGCGTTGCATACACAGACTCTACTTCTCACTTGATTTATTCCCTCAGTAAACATTGTTAACATGAGTTCATGGTCTCAATCTCTAGTTTCAAGTCTTCTTCCCTACAGCATGATGTTCACTTAGTAAAGTATGCTCCCATTTAGAGTCAAACAGACCATAAAGTGGAATATGCTTTAGGGCGGGCTTACTGTGATTGACAGGTCGCTGTCCGCAAGCAAGAGCCGTATACGGCGTCTCTACGTCGCTCCTCCGCATTCCTAATATGATAACTTCTGTTCATTGGTTGCGGAAAAAAACGACAACATGGTGACGGCCGTATTTCAAGATGGCGACGGCAAAATCGCCGAAACCCGAACCTTCAAAACGTCAGTCCACAAACCGACGGGCGGCGTCACGGCGACCACGTCCTCTTCTTCTCTACAGTCCGCGATACCGACGCTAAAGAGTGCCTTTGTGCGTCGGTGTCAGACGCAGAGGGGCACTGAACAAACTGAGGTATTTTGGGAGTCAGAAAAGGTTGAAATCTCGTGTGCACCGGCATGGACAAACATCCGATATGGATAATCTGCTCAGACTGCCGATTTAAAGAACAGAAGTTTTATGCGTGTATGCGTTCAGCTGCCTTTTGTTTTTGAAGTTGTTAAAGAAAGATTCCAAGATGCCCCGTAGGATTTATTCACTTCCTTCACTTAAAACTTAATCTTGTAAGCTCACTGTCGATCTGTCAATTTGTCAGCTTCCAGCAACCACTTTTATTTTCTAATCACATCAGCGCTGAGATTAACTCCAGGGAGCCAGCAGCCATAATCAATTCTTTGTTATTAATAATTAATCCGCTCGGCGTGATCAAATATTCCGTATCAAGTTCAAATGTTAACTGTGGATTTCTGAGAGAATGTAGGAAATTGAACTACATATTTCTGTTTACGCCGCTCATCATTTGTCTTGAAAAAGGGGGCGGCAGAGTGGCGGGTCGTGCTGAGGCGGCACAAAAGCGCGTGCTGAGACGGACGAATTCGTCGTGTGCCGGGATACTGATCATTAGCTCGAGAGGAATGAAAAGAAGGACGCGGAGACATGGCCGGGAGAGGAGAAGAAGAAAAGAGAAAGAATGTTTGGGGGGAAAGAAAAAGATGGAGAACAATGCTGCGAGGCTTAATGATAGCGCTGCAGGCAGCAGACACGGGGTCAGCGATAAGCTCTACACGAAGCGCGCTAATTGTAAGATTCCTGAATACCTGCTACCATCCGTCACCATCGAAACCACGAACAGAGGCGAAAAACAAAACGGCAGATCCATATTCATAACTGACACCCAGAGAGGAAACGCTGACCTGTATTCTCTTTTAAAAGAACTGATATCTTTTTTTTAATGGCAGAAACATTTTCCAGCAATAAAAGGAGGGACGGGGAGAATGGTGAGGACGGGGGTTAAGAAATAAAAGATCACCTTGGTCAGCTGAGTGTACTCTGAGTGTTCACTTTTCTGATTTGGCCTCAAGGTTAAGATGGCTCGTTATTTTTTTTATGTTCCTCGTTAAAGACGCAGAGAGCTGGCGGGGAGGTTTTTTCCCGTTGGCACCAAAAGGTGTCCAACAGGGCTCTATTCAAGGTCCCACCTGATCCCATTTGTCTTAAGTGTCTGTCCGTACACACACACACACACACACACACACACACAGACACCTACAAAAAACACACACTTATACACACGCACACACTCACTCAAGGTGACTCCCACCCAGAACCCTGAGATTCATTCATTTTTTCTCAAGTGGAGAGGGAGATGGTTATATTTCCTTTGAGGATTATCCTTTGTGTGTCTGAGATAGTGTGCATGTTTTAAATGCAGCCTTATTACTTTTCAATGACACTCCAACCCCTTTTTTTTTTCATTATTATTTTTCATAATAATGTTCAACCTGGGATGCCGTAGTGAATGACATTGAAATACAACCCCCCAAATGAATGTTTTGTTTACCTTTCATGTTGCAGTGCACATACCGTTCCAGTTATTGTTATTGCATGGAGACAATAGAAGATAGAAGCTAGAGTGAGCATTCTCAATTTATTTTTTGTCTTCGCCGCAGTGTATTATTCATTATCTCGGAGTAGTTCTTATTCAAAGGCATTACTCAGAGATTGAAAGTTGTTGAGTTGTTGCGCCAAATTGGACTGCATGGTGAGCAACTTGCCGACAGCTGGACAATCACACTAGCCAATCAGCTCGTTATGCTACAGAATTTGAGATGTAAAGTCCTGCTTCGAGAGTCAGTTAATTTAATGAGACTTTTGAACTTTGCATTCATACTATGCGTTTTCGCAGAAATGCAGGGAAACTCATTTTACCCGAAGGTCTGGTCAAAATGGCGGCACAATTATGTTCACAAACCAACCCAGCATCCACTGGAAGGAAGAAAATGAGGAGAAAAAAAAAGAGAAGAAGGAAAGTGCACTTTAAGATTTAAAAAGAGGAAAACACACATTAAATCACACCTTTTCCATGCAATATTAAAACCGCAACGATGCCTTGAATTTCCGCCTAACTGGCCTAACGAAGCTTGTCTGCCTCATTTGTCGCTTTATTGCATCTTCTTTTCATGCTTCTTCTCTCCTTTGTTCTTTTTACTTTCCCAATTATGCACCTTAACCTGCCTAATTTAGGCAGCTACTAAGATTTACACAAGTACACAGCACTGCACACTGACACATACTAGTAATTTTGCCTGTATGTCATAGTTATTTACGGTAAAAGTTGTTTGGAGTGAGGATAAAACAGGAAAATAGAAGAAGAAACAGATAGAAGAAGTATCCAGAACCTGTATTTCAAAATAAGTATAACAATATAATAGCTGAAGAATATTCCATTATGAGTTAATGTCCTGCATTGATAGTAATAAGTAAAATGTACATAAAGTATCAAAGTATGCATAATGCAGCAGTTTTATATTATTATATATTATGTTATTGAATAATTAACCAATACAATGTGTAATAAGAATTTTAAAGCCCTTTAAAACTTGGTTTGAAATCTGAATTTTTTCCTCATAACATTAAATATTCATGACTACATAAGTCACAATCAAAAGTTAAGGTTTAACAAAAAGTATTTTTTCTGAAGAATTTAAAACCTCTTCAGTACTCTTCATCGGGACCCTGTGATTTGATTGACAGTTGCGACTTAAAAAACAAAGTCAGAGCTGTCATGACATTTTCTTCACACTCTCTGATTAGTGCCCGCCTACTTAAAACTTGTGAGAAAAGCAAAGACACACACAGAAATATCCCATGTGAATTAACCAAAACAGTTCAAACTTTCACGGAAAAAATGTGTTGACATAGGACCAAAAAAGGGCCTTTAATGTTGTAGCTGGTCAAAGTAGAGGTCTTTTTAAACACTTTACCCTTTTGGTCTTTTATGTTGTTTGTAAAATCTTAATCGAATGCAAAGTAACGATGGCTATCAGATATATGTAGTAGAGTAAAAAGCAGTATATTTCCCTCTCGCTCATGGTAATTATCAAAAGATTTTCACGAGGACTGGCATGTGGCTGTCAGTGCTTAGCGAGTCCCGGTAGAAAAAAAAAGCAATTTTGTAAAAAGGTAAATTATTATGTCCTGAGAGTTATTAAAATTAGCTGCTCACATTGAGGAAATCACTTACAATTTGTGAGTCACTAATTAAAAAAAATGTGCAGGAGGGAGTGAGGGAGGGAGGCTGGTTGTTGTTGACATGTTTAGGAATGTCATTTTAAACCACTTTCCATCTCCACGGCTCCCCCATCTCTGTACGTGCCGCGCGGCTGGAGCCATGCCAACCCCATTACTCCTACAAGACTGTAACTCGCGGCGCCATTGACAGGGATGTGACAACAAGCATTTAGACTGAGAGGAAATCATTCATCATTAACCATGCAGCCGTGGAGGAGACAACCACATCTGTGCCAGCGATAAGGCCTCGCCGCACCTGTTTCACTCGGGCTCGTTGGCTTCCTCACCTCTGCTTTGCTTTTGTGTTTGGAAATGCTGATTAGCGAATGTCCTTCATGCATTCTTGTTTGGCGCCTCCCCAGTGAACAGACAGGGAGCGAGGGAGACAGTGAGGAGGGACACAAAGAGGAGGGCACTGGTAAGACTTTTACAAAGAGCACTAGATATTGCTGGATGTTTAGTATAATACCTTCTTTGAAGAGCTTTTCTCAAGAGATATTCTAAAAGCCTGCAGTAATCCTTTCCTCGCCATGTCTGGGTCTGAATCAGCATCAGTCCAACAGTGGTAAGATGAGATAATCTCCCCACATGTCTCTGTACTCGATTCCATTCTATCAGCGTCTTTACTTCAAAATGGAAACATACTCTTTAGATCCTTGCGTTGCAGTAGGCGGGCGTGGGCTAAACTTTTGCATTTTGTTTGATTCCATTTAATGGCGCCCGCTGTCTTCGCAGCCACCGCCGCGGGGCCCGGCGTTGTTATTAGGCGCGGTACTAGACGTCAATCAGCCGAAAGGGAGAAGGCCGAGGGATGCCTCATTCCGACAGAAGTGTTTTCCGTTGTTGACTCGGCGCCAAGGGAGCCGGGATTAGCCGATCGTTAGCACATCCATCTGTGTTGTAAGCCCAAAGCAATGGTTTTATTGGATTGGCTCATCGAGGAACACGCCGCTTATCACCCCTCAACCTGCATGAAGGTGACGGCGAGGCTGCTTCCATACCAGCTGCGTCTGTGGCTGTTAGTCCAAAAGTTGTCAGGACATTTATTTTAGCCAATGCTGAATTCTGGTCCAGACTTAACCGTCTCGATAACTACTGGATGGATTGCCATGACATTTTGTTCAGGCATCTCTTTCTCACTTCTGTTTCTTTGGTGAAATATTGGATGGATCGTAATGAAGTTTGGTAAAGATATTCAGTGTTATCAGGGGATCCATTCTAATTTACTTTGGTGACCTTACTTGTGGCGCCAACATCAGGTCAACGTTTTTAACGTCGACTGGATTGATGAGGACAACATTGACAGATATTCATGGTTTCCAGAAAATAAATCCAAATGACTGGAGCGAATCCCTGACTTTTCTCTAGTGCCACTACAAGGTTGACATTTGTAGTTTTGAGTGAAATGTCGCCACAGCTATTGTATGGGTTACAATAGTACAGCTGTACTTTGTGTTTCCTGCTAAGTAACATGCTCATATGCGGAAGATGTTGAACATGGTAAACATTATACCTGCTAAAACTCAGCATGTGAACATGGTCATTGAGAGAGTTTAAGCATGCAGACGCTAACATTTAGCTTTTGCCTAATTCAAGGGTGTAGGTTTGGTTTCAGAGGTCAGTCAAACGTTTTTCAACAACATATTTATAATATACATATTGTTTTTTTTGTATGTGTGTAAGTGTGTGTGAAAGTTATTTCCCAGGTGGTTATATAAAATATATGTGTATTTATTCATATCAATCTTGCAAATGACATATGTTGAAACTAGTTATTGGGCCTTCAAAATGAAAAGCAGTGTAATAAAAAGAGGAATGTAGATTGTAATATTATTTATAGACTAACAAAACTTTCACGATAGATAAATATTGTATTTGCTTCGGTCCTTCATTGTCTTATCTTTGATTGATGTTCGTAGGTGTCTTTTTAAGAGAAAAGACTATAATTAAGAACATACATTATTATTATTCTAGAAGAACTTGCACAGGAATTCGAGGTGTTTTTACAGCTCGGTCGATGCGGGTCTTCCTCTCGGAATAGAGTAGATATTTCGCTATGTTCTTCCTAAATGTCACCCTGTGAAAAATAATCAGCCTAAAACAGTGTGAGTGGTTGGGGACCGAGAAAAGGAGGAGAACTAAACTAATGAAGAAAACAATTTGCACAAATCAGTGCCTCTGGGGAGATAATGTGTGGGTCTGCTGTTCAGCAAATACAAAAAAACACCGAACTGAGATTGTGATCACGGTAAACACGACAGCGGCTCAGAATCAGCATGGCAGACTTGAAATTGTGAGCATGTTAGCATGTTAGCATGCCGCCGTTAGCACTTCGACCCAAACGCGGCACCGCTAGTCCGGCTGCGGTCTCCAAACTGCGACTTCTTCACCTTCCTGTCACGCCGGGTACATCGCTTTGCCGCTTCCCTGAACCACCTGCCATGTGCGGCTGTACACACAGTGAAAAATGCAAGCTGCGATTTGATCCCGTATATCCCTCTGCAGATTAGGGCAGTGTCAGTACAGGATTACCCTGGTAATTCATGTAATGCTGCTTCGCCACAGTTAATTTCCCCGTGGATGAGCGAAGAGAGTTGAGTTATACGGCCTAGTGAGCTCCCCAAACTACAGTGCATCATTCCCCTCGCAGTTCTCCGTCTCCTCGGCGTGTTTGGTATGCAAAAGACACGAGTCGGGCTCTCTGTCTTAACGGCCTGTCGTGTGTTTATTACGGGCGTGCGGCTCCGGTGATTGAGGTGTGGAGCAAGTCTTTCCATTGAGCGGCGAGCTGCTGAATGCAAACGGCATACTTGTAATCATCAGGCAATCATCATGCAGTCGGAGTTCCAATCATCCTCGTCATCTCTCTTACAGTTACGACGTTACGATGGGGGGGGGCAGCGGCGGATAGAATCCAAACAATGTGGATGCGGCCGAGGAAAAGAGCGACGGAGATCGATTTCCAACTCCGTGTTGGACTTAAGACGGAGCTGATTAGCGCGAAGTCAGAAGCCCAGAGTGAAGCTAACCTCCGTAGAGACGGGGTGTTTGTGGTGAGGAGGCCACAGGAGAAGCTGGAATCCCATGTAATTATCACTCCCTGTGGAAATTAAGGCTGACCTTTCTAAGTAGGGAGCTGCTAATAGAATCCTGAGGAGGAATAACTCACTCACATATGCGCTCGCGGAATGTCCCGTCAGCAATATTACAGCTGATTTAAGGCGAGACGTGAGGTTGCGAAAGGTCTTCGAAGAGTTTTTCTTTTTTTTCTTCTTTTCTTTTTTTTTTCTTTTTTCTCCGACTTGATAAAATATCTTCGCCGTAAGTGTGTAAAACGGCACACAGGGATGTGGGGAATGGCTGCGAGGATGTGAAACCGACGATGTGCGTTACGATAAACAATGTCTGGTGCTGGAGGCTTTAACGAGCGACTGCCACTTTGGCATTGGCTGAATTGCCACCCATGCATTTCATTGGAAGTATCGCAGCGAGACACTTTCCAGATAATCATTTGACAGACTGCAGCAGCCCTATTAGCCCTCAGATTCTTTAATTGGCCAACGCAAAGTGTGTTCGAGGGAGGCTTCTGCTCTATAGGTCCACTCCGTGTCAGGATTAATTCTTAATTTGGAGAACATTTTCTTCTTTAACCTCGGTTCACCGCCACATAGATGCACCAGTCTCTGCGAAAACCTGCCCGCATGCAAACGGGTAAAAAAAACAAACAACATCCACACGCACACACATTAATACACTTACACAGACCCAGATAAGACTAACAGAGTATTTTTGCCCCTGGTGCCCATAATTCTCTGCTGATTACACTGAGTGTGGTTTAATGGAAGCCCCAATAACCCAGGCTGGAGAACATGTTACCAACACACACACACACACACACACACACACACACACACACACACACACACACACACACACACGCACACACACACACACACAGTGGGAAGCTGGAGAGCAGCGCTGTCAGATATAGACAGAAAGAGGACGGAGAGATTAAATTCTGCCGAGAGTTTTTTGTCTGTGAGATTGGTTCTTAACGTCCCCAGCTCCCTTCACGCTGCCTATTAGTGCGGCGGAGAAGAGAGAGGACGGAGGGAGGGCTGAAAAAAAAAAGAAAAAAAGATAGGAAGCTTCAACAGAGACACTACTCGGAGGATACTTAACAATGTTATTAATCCATTAATCCTTGTTTGACATTTGCCAATGCATCACCCCTGATTGCTCTTTCTTTTAGAGCTGCAGGCTACAGTGGTGTGTGTGTGTGTGTGTGTGTGTGTGTGTGTGTGTGTGTGTGTGTGTGTGTGTGTGTGTGTGTGTGTACATCTTTTCCTTTTTTTTTTCCTTATTAGCTTTCTAGTGTCCTCACAAGAATGGAAAGGTGATGAAAACCCACCAAAGTAGGAACATTTAGTTTGTCTCCAACTGCACACGGTTTGTCTCGGGGCTAAAGGTGGCGATGGGTTAACGCAATAAATAGTTTCTGGGGGTCCGTGTGCTCGCTGTAGCTGTAGAAACTAAACTCATACTTCTGCTCAACACCGTGTTGAGTAATAGCATCATCTCAGTGCAGAGTGGACTAACGGCAGCAGCTCGAAAGCTAAATTGGTGAGTACTTTTTTTTTAAAAGATGTGATTAAGTCTGTCAGACTACCTGAACCCACTATTAGGGTAATATTCATGTTCATATGGAAGGGTTACTTAGAGGGTTACTGAAATAAAATTATAATCTAATGGCATTCCATGTATTCTGTTACTCCCCAATCCTGTACATTGGTTTCTCCGATGGAATAGGTGGCCGTGGGGTGAAGTGATATTACCACTTGGGGGTAGTATCAATACGGCTCAAAATGTTATGTATTCCCTGACGTTAGCACACGTTTTTTTTTAAAAAAACCTTTCTGAGGATTTGAATTGTAGCTGTTAAAAAGTTAGCAGCTCAAAGTTTGATTTCATATAAGTGACGGTGGACAAAACATCCGCAGAAACCTCTCACGGGAGCACAAACTGTGTGTTCAGGATATTTTACTGCTTCTTTGTAGAAGGATCTTGGAAACGTATCAGGCGGTAGATGACATAACTAATGCATATGTGACAACATTCGCTGACATCGAGCTCTTGTTCCTACAGCGGTCGTCTTTGCACTTAAGTATCTGTCAAATGAAAGTAATTTAACTTTTTACATGAATATTTTTAGAAAAAGACAATCGGAGGAGTGACATGTATGTAATCTTTTAAGCCTTTAAGTTGGACATGTAAATGTGCCCATGTACAACGAGCTCCCTGCATATGATCCCCGAGGAGCCATATGTATGTTTGATGTATTGTATTCAGTATGTTCTCCCAGCTTCAGTTATCAATACTATATATAGTAACAGTCTTCTGTAAATATAAAAAAAAATGTTCTGCATGTGGTCATACTGTATTTCCACTGCTGCTTTCTTCTTCTTCTTCTTCTTCTTCTTCTCCCAGTCCTCCAAATTTGTTCAACATGTTTTTCCCTGAAGCTCGTCACAGTCGCACAGCGTTTGTCACAGTCGGCCGTAAAATATAACGATGTTTGGAGGCAGAATGTTGCAAGGCTCATCACACACATTGTTTTGCTTTTTTTCTCCTTTTTTTTCATTATGTAAAAAAATTAAACAATAAGCCAACCTTTTAAATTTAGAATTGAGGAATCCTGAACGTCTTGCTGTTGTACCTGAGAGACCTTTTGTCTCAGATATGGAGGCCTCGGTGTGACCTCTCTGCCACTGTATGTGTTTGAGTCTGAGTCTGGGCTCCCGTTGTTAGAGTGGAATATAATCAGGGCTCTGTGAGTGTGGGGAGGGGGAGGTGGGGGGTTGGGCGCTTTAGAAAATAGAAAATAGAAAATTGAAAGCTCTGTTGTAATCTTGAGCCCTATCAACTCTCCATCCTTGTCCTGATATCGGAAGCCCAACACACACACTCATACACACACACACACACACACACACACACTCACACACACACACACACACACACACAAACGCACGAACGCACACTCACACACACATACAGCTGAAAAAAAGCGCACAACTCTGTTCCTTTCTCTCACCCCGCCGCTCCCTAAATCCCTGAACTGTCATCTCACACACACACACACACACACACACACACACACACTCGTGCTCTGTGCAGAAAAAGACAGCTTAGTGATGGTGTTTGGTTTCGTTATCGGCATCACCTCTGTCGCGGAATGACGGGTCAAAGGTGTTGAATTTAGAGAGCTCAGGATTTATCACGAGCGCGCTCACACACACACACACACACACACACACACATACACACGCACACTTGATCTTCGGCGTCTCCGGCGATTGCCGTTGGAGCGGTGACGGTAAAACAGCGAGGCATTAGAGACGAATGAGCAGAGCGAGTAATCACGGCGCTGTCGGTGCTCGCTGCCAGGCGGGCGAGCTGATTGCCATACAAGCAATTTACTTGTTTGACTGTCTGACACAAAATGGCTGCCGGGATGTTATTGAATCCGGGGCCCGTCTGGAGGCTAGATAATGCGCAGATGCAATAAGCATAATAATGCAGCTGGATCGAAACCATCTAATCATATCCTTTGTTACAAATGAGTTTTCATAATATTTACAACTCTGGAGCTGCCGTGCAGAGGGACAGCCGTGATCCAATCACATCACTGTCTTTCGCTGGGGACACACTCGAAGGGCCCCCGGACCGCAACATGCCTGTTCTTTGTTTATGATTTATTTAATTGCAGTCAGTTTAACAGTGGCACCACTGGGGCTTTGATTCTCTTTCATCTGCGCCATTAAAAACAGCCCCATGTATTATGTAGAGCCTGTTTGGTGTGTAAACGATGTTTAAGAAAGCTAATAATTGCTCTGTCTGTCTCATATTTCATCATTTATTCATAGGAAATCTGAGATTTCCAACACGGGGGGCTTCTTGCTTTTTTCTCTCTTTTGATTTATTAACCACCTAGATAGGCCTAATTAGGGAACTTTCTGGAATAGTTACAAGGCGGAAACGCAGTTTCGACTTCTCCTCTCCCGTTCTCCTGCTTTTGTCGCCCGACGCGCAGTTGAAACGAGCTCATTTGCACCGATATCAGACGGTCGTTGATGTGTCGAGACGGGGGGACGTAAACAGCAAATCTAAATGTGTAATGATGTCCAATTAGTTCCAATTAGCGCATACTGTCACATATTTGTCTTAACTTGCAGATTTGGATTTGATAGAAGCTGTGCGATACTCTCAAGGCGGAGCGGCAGGGTCTGAATCGGGTTGGAGACTCGCGATTGCCCGTAGAGCACCGCTGGATTCATCAGCAGGCATCTGGTCATTAATGAAGGCACTGGAGGGAAGAAAGCTCTCAGAGAGACGGGCTGAGCTGTTTAAATAACTGAAATGACAGTTGATTCACATTTATTTTTTCAAGATGTGTCATTTTTTTATTATTCCTAATAAACTTGCCTTTGAAGTTGAACTGAAATTAAAATGTTTTTTTTTTTTGCTGAGAAATCAGCGTATATATCTAGATATATATTTATATCCCTGATGTTTGTTTTGACTCGCGTTCCTATTTGGTCAAAATTGTAATTACCAAAAAGAAGTAATATCAGTTTTCCTACTGTGACGCTGAACAGCAACCGAGTGCAATTTACTCAAACTTGATTGGTCCAGTATCTGCATAGGCGGGCATTAAAAAGAGCCAATAATAATCACTGCAGATCCAACGGTTTGTATTTGTTTCTGATTTCGTTTGTTACGTCGTGATGCTGCCTGGACTGGAATCATGTGCCGAAGTCACGAGACTAACTGGTGCTGTAAGTTTTGACAGTTGTGATATTTGCCGTCATATTTCCCAACAAGGGTTGTATGAAGTAAAAAGAGAACTGGATACAGCGTTGGAGGCGGAGACCCATACACCATCTTGGGGTCAAATTAAAAAAATAAAAATTCCAATTTAATTTCCAACAAAGTGCATCAATACTAAATAATACGAGTTGAACTTCACATATAAGGAAACATCTCACGTCTAGCTCTTGATTCAGTCCATGTGGTGATTGTATTTAGTTTATATATCCAAAATGCTTCACGTTGCAGGATCTTCCGCACTGCTTCCACATCAATGGGCCGATATGAAGTAAGAATAAAAAAGCAAATTTGTGCAACTTTTAGGACCTTAGGATTCTAAGCTACAGTTGTCGGTTGGTTCTTGTGACCACAACATTTGAAGTTAACCGCTCGTCCTCGGCTCAACGAGCGAGGGAGAGAAAGAGAGAGCAGCGGTGGTGGAGCGAGCTGTAGAGTGAGTGAAGAGAGAGGGAGCAGTAGTGAGAACAAAGTAGTCAATCAGAGAAATAAAACGATATTTTCTGATTGTTTCACGGCGGTTAGGTTCTAAAGCACAAACACGCCCACACCTCGGCGGCAAGGTGCCGGATTTTGAACGAATGCACGCACCCGAGACCACCCGACACACAGCAGAGGAGAGAATGTGATGCAACCACCCGTTCTCATCAGTCAACTATGACCGCCCTGTATCTGACGGAGCTAAAAGAAGGCCTTGTGCCTCGGTATCAGACGCAGAGGGGCGTGGCAGAGGGACGTCCGACGATCTGAATGGGCTAAGGAACCTGGCCACTGTTATTGGCCGGGGCTAAATATTTTAAAACGATCTGTTTTAATTCATGAAAAACATTTTTAAAAAATGAGCCTTTCATTTCAATTTGACTTTAATTCAAAGTGTGTATGAATAAATCTCAAGTGTCCACCACAACACCTGCTAATACACTGTGCCCCGAGTAGCAAACGATGATAAATTGAGCCTTGACCTTGTCCTCTCTGCAAGCCTCTTGACTGTAATGAGAGACGCTGCACTACACAAATGCCGGTAATTACACACAGACGCACGAACGCACACAGATGTACACACATGTACGTGTGTGCACACACACACCGTCAAACTCAAAGCTTTAATTATTCGCAACAAAACCCCCAAAATAGCATCAAGGACGGATCGTCTATTTTTACTCCAAAGCCGGCTGATCTTTTCAAGCCGTTTCCCACAATGCACCGAAATCTGTCATCAGCGGGCGATCATTAGGAGAGGCTTTCCGAAAAAGAGAAGGCTGTTAGCAGATGTAAACACACTACACACAGAGGGATCTAACCAAAGAATGTCAAACTGTGTTGACAGGGCTTTTGTTCGCATCTTTGTCCCGGTAACGCGGTGGAAAGAGAGCTTCGGCGTGGGTGCCAGTTCAGGTTGCCGGCGCTGTAACTGTAACTTGTAGGCCTTTTGTCTTCTGACAGCTCGTGGAGACGGAGAGGATCGCTCTCTGATTATATTGACAACCCTGAGGCATCATTAAAGCACCGTCTTTGTGTTGTAAATAAACACCTGGGAGAGATGAGATGGAGAGAAAGGGAGACAGGGAGACAAGGAGAAGCGGATGAAGGCGGTTGACAGCCATGCAGGGAAAAACATATCTGCAGGTTTTTTTTTGTTGCTTTTTTCTTTTTTTTAGATAAAGTGTCCATGTTTTTTTGCTATTTACAGTTAGAAACAAACAAATCATTAAAAATGCTTATCCTGGCCCGGAAGCGGTTTAGAAAAACTCTCCATTGCCACTGCGATATGTAGTGCAATCCGAGCTGATCTCAGTGATTACATGATGAATCAAGCCAACGAACAGCGGCCATAATGATCACATCCCACTACCACCCTGTTTCCCACTGATAATGAACCGTTCATTTGAGCTAATTTGCTGTGGGAATCTGGTAATCTTCCCCCTCGAGTTGAGATGGAAAAAGAGCCATCGTAATCTTCTTATTGAGTTCACTGTGTTTGTCTGGTTGTGTGTGTGAGTGAGTAAATGAAAGTCAGCACATTTCCCTCTCTCCCGTGAGAAGTGAGGCTACAGTCGAGGGCATCAAAGTGTGACTGATTCTATCTGAAGAGGAGGTGAGCATTATGACTCGCGGTATTTCACGCAGGGACGATCACGCTTTCAAAACGCTCCGACGATCCTCTCCTCGTACCCGTCTATGTTCCTGATGTATTTATATAACGCTAAGTGAGTCGCAAACTCGCCGTCACAGTGAATGTCAGGCTTCCACTTTGCAGCAGTTGTGCCTCTATAGACCACAGTTTGTTGCAGAGCTGTGGCTGCTCAGGGCCTCGTGGCATCGAGGGCCTCCACATCCGACGTTTTCTTTTACATTTATATTTTAGCCACGCTAGCGTCGTGGCTCCACGGATAGCAACGTTAATCTCAGTCAGTCCTCCGCTTCGGGCCAAATTCATACACACATTCATGAATGATGTATCCTAATTCAAGATTCAAGGATAACTTGTCACTGTGCAACACAACAAAATGTAATGGCGAAAAACATGACAAAGCAAAAAGACAGTAGTGCATTTTCTTTTCAATTTGAATCAGGAGGACTGTAAACAGCAGCATGTCATCATCGTGAGCATGCTGAAGCTTAGCTCAATGTGCTGCTGTGCCTAAACACAGCCTCACAGAGACGCTAGCATGGTAGCAGACTCTTAGTCTTGTTCTACTCAGCAGGGTTAAGAAATGATACTTGAGTCTGTATCCCTAATTATGCACAATTAAGCTCATGTGAAACTGTCTAGCCAATTATCAATTCAAAATATATATTCCTCCTGGTTTAAGGTCACCCTGTTGAAAATGTCAGCAGCAGTAGTATGACCTGCACAGAAATGAGTTGATAATTGAGAATATCAGCAAAACTAGGGTTTAAAATAATACAAAACTATTTGCACATCAGCGCCTCAGGCATGCATTCATGCTGCATTACTCTGATTCTATTGCAGAGTTTGCTGACAAAAGATTATATTTATAGCAGCAAGTGATGAGTTGAGACAATGTAGCCCACATTAGACATGCATAGATTGAGTTTATAATACTGCGTTTCGGTGTGCCTAACACTGTAAAAGGGGGAAATCCGTGCACACAGTGTGTGTGTGTGTGTGTGTGTGTGTGTGTGTGTGTGTGTGTGTGTTTTCAAGCTGCAATAAAAAGAGGCTTCCATGTTGTTCATTCCTTTTGTTGTCATGTTTTATCACATTAGGACTTCAAACTGCATCGTAAAGAACCTGTGCCAGTAAACTTGTGAAATCATTAGGTCATGTCGAGAGGATCATCACGGCAAATTCCCCATTTCCATTGCGAAATATTTGCAGGAGCATTCCGTTGTAGTGGCCTTATTGTTAAGTGAGCATTTCCACAACAGAAGGCACTCTCTCTAACTGCTCAAGTAATAACAGAGTAATGCAGATAGTAGTAATGGAAACACATTTTAGTACTTATTGTAGGGATTTTGTTGCATAGATGCACAAAATGCAGAGACAGGAATTTAATTGTTTCCTGAAACATAAATTCAACTAAATAAAGGGTGTAATGATGTGTAATTGTGTCTTTTGGGAAGTCAATATTTGGAAGTGAACAGTTGTTGTCTTTCTCAAACACTTTTTACAACACCTTGCATTAAAAAACATCTTGGATCCGGATCTTGGTATGGTTTAACCTGATTACAATTACACCTGGTATCAACATGTGTCTCCAGTGTTGACAGCAGACACTCGGTTTTGTCTTCACTCCATCCATGAGTCTCTTGAATATTCATTTTGATAAGCTTTTCTTGCTGCTTTGTTGCTTGAAAACGCAGTTGCATTGACATTTGTGAGCAATCTGGTCACAACGAGTCCCTGTCCAACCTTTCTAAAGAACGACACCTTTTCAGGTTCTTCCTGAAGGGCTGAGGTTCTACCCAGTACCATTTGCAACGTGGCGACAGCCGTTATCCAAGATGGTGATGGCGAAATCGTCAAACACGAGGCTTCAAAACAGCCGTTGACAAACCAATGAATAACGTCACGATGACTGCGTCCACTTCTTCTATACAGTCCATGGATTCTAGATGAACCCCTTAGAATATAAAAGGGTTCTCGGTAGAACCCCCTGGGTGGGTTTGAGAATTAAACTCTTGGAATATAAAAGGGTTATTTTTTAAAAACCTTGGGTTGGTCCTCGTTAGCTCCCTCAGAAGGTGGAAGAGTTCTGGACAGAACCTCCACAGAGGGTGCAGGGTGGAACCATTGCACCTTACACGGGTTCTCTAGAAGCTCTTATCGAGGTTCTGGGTGGAACCTTTCATACATGGCTCTAGGTACAACCCTTTCTGTTGAGTTTTAGGTAGAACCCTCTGAAAGGGATCCAGATTTAACTTTTATAAAAAAAAAAAGCTGCTGGCAGTGCTAACTGTGTTTACATGAGGGGGCACCAAAGGGTGGGTGCTACGCTTCCGCGTTATATTACTACACTATATCTTTACATAGATAACAGTTGTTTACTTCTATATTAATGCTCTGAATTTCAAAGGATCAGGAATTTCAAATGATCAGGAAAGAAATGTGCACTAATGCTACATGAGGCCTCAATTTCTAGCAATCACTCGATGCTGCACCTGACCTCCTTTGTGATGACAATTACAGTATTTGTACATTAAATGTCTGCAAATGCTGATGAGCAACGGATACGCTGGAGAAGATAATGATCGTGATGGGTGGCACTTGTGTAAATAATGATGATGATGACGGCGGTGGGTCTGACGGCGGTGGGTCTGACAGTGTGGGCGACGTTGACGATGATGAGGGGGAAGTGGATGAGAATCGATAAAACAACCCTGACAACGGCTGCAGGTGATATCTTGAGTTTTCAGCTGGCGGCGGCACTTCCGCCGCTCTCTCCTCCTTAACATCACACTCTCATCTCCCAATCTGCAGACGAGGGGAATTGTCCCATCACTTCTGCTGAGTGGGCAGCCATTTCAAAGTATCAATTGGACACGTGTCACAGGAAAGTTTTTGCTGCCAAAGCAGCACCTTTCAGAACATATGAGCCCTCCCGAATGAACGAATCGTCCCCTCTGTCTTCCCTTTTTCCCTTTTTCGCCCGCCTCGTTCCGTGCGTTACCCCGCGCGCCGCAGAGGAAGGAGGAGTGCTACTGCGAAACAGTTTGAGTGATGAGAGCGATAAGTGGCAGAGATGCTTTGGAAGTGGGGACTCGGCGGCGGCAGAACAGTGTGTGCATGTGTGCGGGCGTGTATAGGTGTGTGTTAGATAGAGAGAAGATGAAAGACTGAAGGTGACAGATGTCAGTAGCCTGACAATGAGGAACATGATAAGCAGCCCCCCTGTCATTCGGATGTACAGACCATGCCATCCAGCTAGCGCGCAGTTCAAAACACGGTTGTTGTGCAAGCAAAGTCCGGTACGTCTGTTGGAAAAGCTAGAAATGCTCGCCAAGGAGCACTCCGGAAAATAAACTTTTCAAAAGGCTTCTCTTTGCTCAGAGATATATTTCTTCATTTAGTTCTGCAAAAGAGAATTCTGAAAGAGTCATGGAGATAAATGGAATTCAAAGGGAACCTTGTAGAGCATTCTTTTTCCACGACTGGGAGATTAGGAGGTCGGGACCTGCTCATTTTAGCTCCTTTCTGTTTCTGCTGAGGCAGGATAGTGTGGTCTCTGAGCCAAATTAATCATCAGGAAACCGCACAGCAAAATATGGCATTTAGGGGAGGTTTTTTTTTTATGCTCACACAACAGGAACTGATGTGCATTATGGAGCAGTATATCAAAATATTGAGGTAGCATCATGGTATCCACTGACCGCCCCCACAGCTGCAGTCACACCAAGCCTTGATGCATGCATGTCATATGTGATCATATTGTCCTTTGAGTAAATCAATATGGTCAACAGTGTCTCACACTAATGCACCGCTAAAGGTTGGTTTGAATAGAACCGCTGTGTGAAATCAATGTAACATGGAGCAAATCAGAAGCCTGTTTAATAATACAGTGTGGTCGAAATGTTTAAATTTGAGATATACGTTTCACGACAAACGTTAAAACCTACAGATCGCAGTGTAAAAATGAACCACCTGGATATTGAAGTCAATGAAACTAAGGAACAAAACTGTTACTGTAAACCCGGACAGGTCTTTATTCACTGTTACAATCAATAAAAAGCAAAAGCAGCATCCAGATTACCTTCAATAGCCAAATCCCCAAAACCAGCTTGAAAATGAGCCGACGAAAGCTTACGAGGACCGAGCGGAGGGTCAATAGTCAGCGTAGATTTCTTTTAATTCTAAATACTCTCAAAAGTTTTTGGCCAATGAGATTTTCAGACATTATGGTGTTACCTGCTAAAGACACATTTGACCAGCATTTAAAGTTTGGATGGTACATTCTGGACTAAATCAGTCAAATCATTTGTTCAATTTAATGCCGTCTCAACACCAGATGTGAATCGGAATTTAAGAAGACTCATACGAGTAAACATCTTCCTGCAAGCTAAATCATTACGTAGTTTTTTCTCATTTCTGTTTCGCTTCTGCAGAGCATCTGTACATCCTTCTGGGTTGGCCTAAACGAGCACATTGAGAACAGACTTGATCGAAAAGAGGTCCTGCATCACACCCGTAATGTCTTCCCTCCCGGGCCAAACCAATGAACCAAGAAGCTGCTAAAGTGCATTTTTCTCAGAGAGCGAGCAGATATCCTGCACGCTGCAATAGATTTTCACTGTTGCTTCCTCATCCCCCTCTTCTGTTCTCGATCGATTCGAGGCAACAACGTGTCCTGGAGGCATGTGAGACCGTATACAGTATACACAGTGTACACTATACGCTGCATGTCGAGCCATCTGTACAGGACGCAGAACCACTGTTATTAAGCCAAGACTCTCTCATTTGCAAAACAGCCGCACATGCACACTCTCTCCACCTATTATTTGTTATTCTCTCACACGAATGTGCTCTAAATCTCATCCCCTCCTACAATAAATGTATACATACACCTTGTAATATCTCTTAGGCGGTAATTTTTCTGCACCATAAAATGAGTCATTTGTCTCCTCTGTATTTTTCTCTCTCTCAGCCAGTGAGGAAGGAGGAGCACGCTGCAAGAGCACTGCTGCTGAGATTAAAACCTGATGGAGGGTGTCTGAGCAATGTGTGGAGGTGAGTGTGCGCTGCGCGTATGTTTGTGTGGAAGACAAAGACAGAAAGAAAGGAGAGAGGGAGGGAGGGAGAGAGGGGGGAGAGGGGATTAAACCTGTATCTTGGGGTCTCTTTTCGATGTCAGGGAGGTGCTGGGGAGGAGGAGTGTTAGTGCTGACAGGGCAGTCTCACTCTCATGACATGGACACACACACACACACACACACACACACACACACACACACACACACACAAAGAGGCACTCGACTCTTCCTTCTGCATTATTTATGAAATGCCGCCATTATCTCTTGTTTTACACCTTGCATCAGTGGTGGAGTGCCAGGAAAAGAGCTGTGCATGTGTGTGCCAGAGGTGTGGACATACAAGCCCCACGTACGTGTGTTTGTGTGTTCGTTGGTGAGTTAGGAACGAATAAAGGAAGTAGAAAAAATGTTGCCATCAAAGGACATAAGAGCCAGAGAGGCAGGTAGATACAATTTGTGACAGTCAGTGCGGGGGAGCAAAGAACAGGCCGACGTACCTGAAGTCTTACTGCTACAGTGTAGAAAAAGATACAAGACAGAGAGAAAAAAAAAATGTACAAAAAGTTTCATTAGTAGTGGCATCCATGTTCATCTAGCGACAAAGTTTGCAGGACAGAAAGACAAGTGTGTGGGATGGAGGGTGTGGGTGGGGTTTAGCCGTGGAAACTACACTGAAAACAGAAGTGAATGTCTGTGGTACAACAGAACAAGGAGTACAGTAAGGAAGCCATGACATTTCAATCAGGAGAGACTCGTATAGAGTTTAACAATAATTTATTACAATTGCATAACATTTGAATAGTGCAAAGTCTTTGGCGATTGGACTCCATCCTGAATTAGGATAAGCAAGGGGTAGTGATGCTGACATCTGGATTACCCCTTGGAGTCCAGACACTGGTGGTGGTGGTGAAGAAGGAAGTTGCTGTAACCTGATGATGAATGAGGAGCAGGACTGATGCTGATTGGAGGAGCCTGTGGTGGAGGAGGGTGGAGGAGCCTGGGGTGGAGGAGGGTGGAGGTGCCTGGGGTGGAGGAGGGTGGAGGTGCCTAAGGTGGAGGGGGGTCGCATCTGTTTTGAGCTGAAATGACAACTGACAGCAGCAGAGAGGAGAACCTATTTAAAAGTTTGACAACAACGATGTGATTGGCTTAAGGAAACTGCGCAGAATCTGATTGGTTAATTTAAAGTGCACGCCCCCCAATCAGCTGATGGAGAAATCACAGGGAGAATTAGAGACTGACATTATGAATAACAAAGATTGTGGCTATAGCGTCTTCCTGACTGAACTTCCGCTTGAGCTTCATTTATAGTCCAGCTATAGTATTTATTGTGACAATAAAACAATAACTTCATGGCATCACACTCACTGTTGTACTAGGTTTTCATAGGTTGTAATACATATGAATTATTATTTTCATTTTAACACCTGTATACTAGTAACCCAGTATGGATGTGATGTGATTGCTTTACTTCTTGTTTGGCCTGGCTCGCGTTAAGCCTTTTGTAAAACATGAATAAATACATACGGAGAATGAATGCCATAGATTGTTCTTTTATTTTCTGGTTTGATAGATTTTCAAGTTTAAAATATTGCTTAACATAACTGTGGAGGAGTGAAGCCGTGGTAGAGACGTCCTATAAGCCTTTGGTCGCTGTAGCAACCTGTCCATCTCAAGGTAGCCACGCCCTAAAGCATATCCAGCTTTATGGTCTATTGTACTCCAAATGGGACCATCATTTACTAAATGCTCATCATGCTGTATTGAATAATACTTGGAACTAGAGATTGAGACCATAAAGTCATGTTTACAATTTTTACTGAGGAAAGAAATCAAGTGAGAAGTAGAGTCATTTTCTCATAGACTTCTATACAATCAGACTTATTTTCGCCCCCTGCTGGCCATTAGAAATAATGCAGTTTTCAGGCACTACCGTATTTTCAAAACCAGAGGTTGGCGCCTGTTTTGCACGCAGCAATCTTTTTTTTATTTTCCAGAGCTGATGTTGGAAGTAGGTAAAGAGTGAGCCATCTCGCTTCTTTCTTATCTCTGTTGAGAGTTGCTAATGCTCAGTACTGATCAGTTCCTGTGTAGCGTAAATAAGCTGATGAATCTTATGACGATATCAGATATCAGATATCAGATAGGCGTATAGTCTCGCAAATACCCAATCCAGTTTTTTAGGCTCTATCAGAGCCATTTATGATGACGGGTATTGGAACAAATCAAGTACAAAACCAATGGAACTTGTATGACAAGCAAATAAAACAAGTTTCTATCATGACAAATATGGTGGATTTGATGCAGCTTATTGTTTCATCATAAGCTAAGATGCCCCATTTCATATCTGGAATGTCAAAAGCGTCATATGTTCTTGATATTGTAATATAGAGAAATATAGAGAAAACCCACTCCACACTTCTCTGTGGAAGGCTGTACAAATCCACTTCTGATGAGGTAATTGAGGCTATAGAAAGGTGCCTGACCTCCCCTGCTGTTCTTGAAACCACTGCTGAATTAATTCTCGTGATCCGCGTCTGCAAGCCTGCCATTTGTAGTCTCTGTGGAGCTACTGTACTACATCCATGGAAACTTTGCTCACTGATTATGAGGACGCTCAGCTATTCTGGTGGTCTATGTAGTTCACTAAACTAAATAATAATCGACCTCAGCGCCATTTATGTCTACAGCGTCTACATGTACTGGTGGGAATTGGGGTTGACAAACAGCCAAACACCGTCTCTTTATGCAGTTGCCATTACCAGCTCGCGAAGCCATATTGAGCTCACCAACAGCAAAACATGTATCGTTACATAATGTATCTATATATTTGAATATAGTGCAATATTTTCTCAGTTGGAAATGTTTTTCCTTCTGTGCATCTTTGAGAAAAGTTTGGAGCCCCCTCCCCCTTACCTCCCTCCCCTCCCCCCTCTCTGTGTTGGCATCAGTAACACAGTCCAACAAAAAAACAGTCCACAGAGTGAAACTCTCCAACATGGTGACTCACTTTCTGCTGGCACTGTTGGGAAACTGGAGCACTGATACTACCACTTGGCTCCCGGCGGCTCAGTCTAGCAGCGCTGCTCCTGGAAGCCAAGCGATAGTCTGACAATCTGCCTCGTTTTGTTTAATTTCCTCACAGGTGGACTCATAGCTAACACTAATCCCCCCGGACACTGACAACATGTCACGCAAAGTAATCCACAATGTCCACTGTGTTTATGAGAAATTCATTTTCGGCTGTCCACTGACTGAGCAGCAGCGACGCCCCCACAGGCTTCCGGATGACAGTGAAAGTTATCTGAGCCAAACTTGTTTCTCCACCATCCAATAATGTCCGAATATGTCAGTGCATCGTGGAGGTAAGCTGCTTGTAGTAATATAGTGAATGTGACTGTTGTAGACAAGCAACTTCTACGAGAATGACAGACATTCTCAGATTTTCTCTTCAAATTTCTATGTTTTTTTGTGTGACTGCTCGTCTTTCTTTTTATTGTAACTTTTGATGTATCTAAATAGCCATATATGTTGGATTTCATCTTTATTATGACATAATGTGCACAACCATAATTGGCGTACACTGGTTTGTTCATGCTTTTTAATACTGTAGCCTTAAAGGACCAGCGTGTAGCACATCAAGGAATATATTAGCAGAAATTTAATATAGTATTCATATTTGCACCAGTGTATAATAACCTGAAACTAAGAATAGATAAGAAGAATAAGTTTTAATTTTCTCAGAATGAGCCCTTCATATTGACACAGTCCACAATGTTGCAAATGCATCTAATCAAGCTGTCGTTATGACTCCCTATAGTCTCCTGTAGACGGCAACTTTTTTTAACAGTTTAAACGGAGTAGTTCAACATTTTAGAAATGAGCTTTTTCGTTGATTTGCCATGTGTTAGATGAGAAGATCTGTACAACCCTCAGCTTGTCCGTACATTCAGTACTGTAGAGCCAACATGTTTTCACATTTATTTTTCTTTGGACAGATAAAAACAAACCGGATACAGCATGCTATTTGGTGAACTTTAAATGAGTGACAAAGGCAAATTCTTTGAACGTTGGAGAAAGCCAGGCTTGCTGTTTCACCCTGCTTCCAGTTATGCTAAGCTAAGCTAATCGCCGCCAAGCTCTTGCTTCATACATGATCTAGAGGCATGATAATGGTTTCAACCTGGTTGTATTAATTGGCAAAATAGCGAATATACTTGTAATCCTATGTGATGCTGTACGGACTGAACAAATACTGTTGAGACGAGGCACAACCGCACCATTTGAAGAATAACAAAGAGCAGAGTCGCTGTGGTTACCACACAAAGTGATGTCTGCTCCCTTTACATGGACACTTACAAGCAATCAGTATCTCCACAAGCACTTATTTACCTTATTTTCACAGGGAAAGAGAGGAAGCAAACTCCAGACCTCCTCTGGCCCAGAGCAATAGTCTGAAAAGATCTACGGCAGCAACATTCCCCCCCACCTCAATCACTGATTTGTGATTCTTGTATCTGGCAAGCTTCACTTCTCTCAGGGGAACCGCGCGCTGCCTTCTGTTTTCCTAGCTGGACTCCTCGGTGAGCACAAATAAACACTTGTAAAACAAAAAATACCAACCTCCCTGGCTGTGTGCAGAGCAAACTAAACAAAGGAGCTAACGGATGCGCTTTGTAAGGAACTACCGAGCAGGAGTCAAGGGCCAGATGAAAGAGGGGTAGATACCTAGATTAAAGCGGGGATTGCAGAGCAGAAGGCTGTTACACGTGTGAATCTGTAGACCTTCTGGAGGGGTAGGGGGGGGGGGAGACTCGGAGGACGACGTCCATTAGAGGAAAACACCCAGTGGAAACTGTCATTTCCACTTTGCATCCGCGCGGCGGCACACAAAGCGAGACAAAAGGACAGACAGCGAGAGAGCGAGAGAGAGAGAGAGAGAGAGAGAGGAGGAAAAAGCTTAACAAGGTCAACAACGCATTTGAGGGATGCTCGACCTCTCATCGAGTTCTGCGAAACAGCACACTGACGCGCAGACACACTCCGCAACATCTCAGTATGCAATGAGACGTGACAGTGGCCAAAGGAAGATTGTTTGAGGCGATCAGTGTGACTGCTTCTTCTCCCCAATCCGACATAATTTAATGTGAATACAGCACTCTGAGCCTGAATATTTTACCAGGAATATGACCTGCTTTCCTAGTTGCAGACATCGCGTGACATGTATCACTTTAGAGGGCCGCTTTAAAATAAACCGCACAGTCAAATACTTTATTGTCATTGGCTATAGATCTCAGTGACACCGGGGATATCAGTGTAGTTTTTCCCCTCCTATAATGTAGCTTTTACCCAAAAAGTGCAGCCTAAAGGTCATCTCCTTTCAGGTTCTTTCAGTGTCTGCAGAAGGTGCAAGCTGTCTCATCAGTAAGCGAGAATGGAAGGAGACTATACACCAGGAGGGAAATTCACAAGTGAACACAAAAAAATAGACCACACTCTTATATAATTTATTGATGATTGTATTTCAGAAACAACACGAGAAGCTGCACTGCTTTAGAATTTGTTTTAAGGCGAAATGTTTAAGTATTTATATGCCAGACTAAATACATTTTACATCACGTCTATCCGAGAGTACAACTTGGTTTGCAGTCTTTTCATCTTCAAGAGCACCCTTACGTTCCCAGAATGCAGTGCGTGTGAGCACTTGGCCTCTGCATTTCTTAACAGGTTTAAATAGACATTTGAGGAGCTGACATCCATTCGAGCTCCAATCATATTTTATTTTAGTAGCAGTGCGAATTTGACAACCCTGAGAATAGCAGAGCCCATTTTAATCTCCCTGAAAAGTCAGTGTTCAAATTGACTGTTGTTAAATTTTTCACTGTCAGCTCAATTCTGAGAGAGTCACTGTTACCAAAGAAGACTAAACAGTGACTGCAGCTTCTACGTCTGTCTCCTACTCAGCGTTTCTTTCAATTAAAAGGTGCCCCGTGGAGTTTTCAAAACAAAACTTATTCCTCACCAAAAAAAGTTGTTTTCAATTATTTTAAATATCACCACGTTTACTTGCCAGCAGTCCTCGTCTTCGCCACGTTCTTGTCACTAACTGTTGGTCATTGGAACAGCAGGACACGTCAATGTCAGAATACTGAATCACGTACTTGTACGAATTAAACAGAAGAAGGACCCACTTGTGAAAACATCGCTCCATTGCACTGCTCGTGGTCAAAAACTCACCGACATCCCGTCTGATGGATGCCAAGCGGTCTGAGGATCATACAGGTTGGAAACAGCTTTACTGAGTGTTAATAAACTGCATTTTCCCTTCAACCAATTCCATGTTTCATGCTGCGAAGCAATGCAGAAAGCTACTGCATATGTATTCTGAACTAAGTTTTGGTCTTCTTTTTGTTTACTTGTTTGCATACTTGAATTATGGGTTATATTATTGACTTGGTTGTTAAACTACTACACTTCTGCACCAGAATTATCAACACATTCTCACTTCCAACTCGTCCAATACCGACGCTTTGTCAGTGGCCCTAAGCTTCAAACTATGCCGCTCTACGTACCCCTCCAGCGCCAGTTTCCACTCTTTAGATACAGCGTCTTTTCAAAATAAACTTCTGTCTTCACAGGAAGTTTGGTTAAGGTGGAAAAGCCTCTTAGTTAGGCCGAGGAAAAGAGCATTAACTTGACTGTTAGTTTGTAGCTTTAAATTTGAAGTTTGTCGAAAGTTAGTACCAGACGAAGTTGGGAGTGAGACTGAATAAAAAAAGGTGTTCGCTGTTTCTTTCCAGAAGAAGAAAACAATTTCAGTTTTTGGCTGACATGCTGTATCGCATCCAGCTCTCTGGCCAATGGAGCCAGCTGCATAGCAAGCACGCACATAGTCCACACTGAAGCAATTCTGCCACGCTGAATTCACAACAACCCCCCCCCCCCCTAAAAAAAAAAAAATCACCACAAAAGCCAGCGCAGGTCCAAAGAAACAAAAGTGGATGCTGTAATCCGTCCAAGCTGGCTGAAAGGAGCATCAGCATGCAGCGAGCCTGGAGGGAATGAAGCCTATCTGGTCTCCTAACACAAACATGATGGGATCTGTTTGGCAACGGATTGCTCAGGGCGATGGAATACCAATGGCTTAACACACACTTTTACACACATGCGTGCTTCTCTGAATTTAGAATGACACAACCACATACACGCATTATTTTTTTTGTTGGGCCAAAGCGCATGTTTGTAATGCACAAGCACGGACAAACACGTGGACTGATAGCTTGTGAAGGCTCTCTCTAACGTACTTTGCATTTCAGCACATAGGGTCACTGTACACCCTGGAGAATCATCTGCTCTTCTGGAGTCCTTTAACTATTATTGACAAGCCCATGGAGCCCAGAGAGCACACACACACACACACACACACACACACACACACACACACACGCACATGCACACACACAAAAGACGTATACATAGATCTACATCAGAAGCACGTGTCTAAGCTCACACACACACACACACACACACACACACTGTGGAAGCATTACTGTACCGTCACATTTTTGAAGTGGAGTCTCTATGCCAGGCCTAAATTGGCCTTTGAATATGCTAATGATTCAGCTGGAAGCAATTCAGTGAGGAGGGGAGCATTAATGTGAAGTACCTCACCCCCCTAAAAGGGCCGCCATGCTCAGAGCGACACAATTACACTTATCACACAGACGCCGTAACGCCACAACTCACACACGCGCCTGCTGACAGCCGCATTCACACAGATTCCCATTCAGACCTGTCACATCCACGTCTCTCACCGCGGAACACTTTGGCTAAATGAGCTTAAGTGAATGAGAAATGCAACAGAGGGGAAGAAAGAATTATCCTTTTGTAGCGTGATTAGTCTGTGAGAGGTTTGGAGAATCGTGGGAGAATGGCACACACACACATACACACACACACACACACATATACCCATACACACACCTGTCGGAATATACAATATTCACTGCTACTGTATCAAGTTAACACGTATACAGTATTACACAATAGTGACAAACAGCTGATGCAAAACGCAAGTTCATGGCTGAAATACTGAGCTTTTTTTAGTAGCGTTGTGTGGCTGTCTTTTGAATTATTTTCTGTATTTATGCACCAAACTCTGTTCATAATTTATGATCAACCCAGTTATGGTCATGAAATAGACAGATCTACTGTGAGAAAAACATGACAGCGCTGACGCAAAGCAAGGGACAAGGCCTGAAATAAACAACCGTCTTCATAGCTAAAAGGCTTATATATATATATATATATTTATTTTTTTTACTTTGCTCATAACACAGCACTGATGCGCTCTGTGAAGTGAGGATCAACACTAGTTTTTGCATACGATTGGGAAACATTTCATAAGCAGTATGTAAAGACATAATTAGAGCTGAAAGATTATGTAAATAAGACTGTTGACGTATTGGCATAGAGAACAAAATCTGAGTGACTGTGGCTCGAAACATCTGCACACACACACGCGCACACACACGCGCGCACACACACACACACACACACACACACACACACACACACACACACACACACACACACATATACTGTTACTCCGAAGGGACGGTATAATTGGCTCCTGAGCCAGAGACCCCGTTGGCTGCTCATTAGCAGCTGTGGGTGACTTGTGTGTGTGTGCACGTATAACACACGTGCACGAGCGCGTGTGTTTGATCTAAATGCATGTCACGTCACATTCATGTGCATCAGTGATCATCTCCTTTGATGCCTTGCTACACAGGCATATTTTATTATTGTCTCCCGTACGCAGAGACGCAGCTCGAGCTATTGCTTTGTGTTCGTGAGTGTGTACTCTCTTTATGTAGTCTACTCAGTGATAGTAGGGATTCTTTTTTTTCTCTCCGGGAGAGGATAATATGGGGTAATCTCATAGCATTAGGAAGCCCTATGGTTAAGTTGGAGAGCTCTCCTCACTATTGCAGCTCACAGTGCAGATGTACCGCCGACCAACACTGCATGTTTTTTTTCTCTTCGCAAAATACAACCCATGATGCCCTCTCACACAGAGAATTCATTCATTTAATAAAAAAATAAAAAAAAAACTTTCATAATGTTGTCTTTTGATGAACTCCTCTATTCAGGCGGATAGCGAATAGATGTCAAGTGTTTCATCTTTTGCATTTATTTCCTAATATTGCACCCCCTGTCATAAAGAGAAAAGCTGAGAAAAAAAATACTGGCTTTTAACATTTGGATGCTTTTGAACGCTGCCTTTGAGTCACATGCAGGCGGATAAAAAAAAAAGACAACAACAACAAAAAACTGTGAACTCTGAGGCGTGCAACTCAGATCAAGTCCAGCTAGAGAAACCTATGAGGCACCGGGAGTTTGACAGTAACCGGATACTGTGGGCTGAGTGCCAAACGCCACGGCAGAATGAATGGAGCCAAGGCCCATTCATTGATTCCTCGAGGGTTGGGCACCATCAAGGGCACGACTGGAGTTGTTTGTTATGTTTCAAACTGCATACTGGATGCAGTTCGTAGTCATGGACTGCAATTTCAAACTAGTCCTGACCTTTCTGGCAAAGTTTCATATGCCGACTCGAACAGCTGAATAAGAATTCGAGGTGCAGCTCCGGTTCAAGGACACACAACTTTATCACTCGGCCTTCGCTTCTTTGTTCCAGTGTTCGTCCTGCGTAGCCGCGTTTTGTCAAACAGGAAACAGGAGACCACCCAGCCATCCGTTCATAATCGCGGTCCGCTCAACAGTAAAAACATCTAGATACAGTTTTGATGTATTAAAGTTGCACATCAGGGACAACGTTTCCCGAGTCTCTTGCCTCATGAAACATGAAGCGATAGTTGAAATCTGAACAAACAAGATTTCATTTAAAAAATGCATGATTGCACAGTCTGATCTTGTCAGATATTTATGATGCCTGTGGCCTGGCAGTAATGCTCACACGTTAGCGATCGAGCACTAGAGCTGTCGCCGCTAGGCCCAACGTGGGACAAGGAGGGGAGACCAAAGCGTCAGTTATAGCTAAATTCATTTAAATCAATTGAAAGGTAACAAACAGAATATAGGGCGTCTTAATCGGCATTGTGCGAATGAGTTTCGCTTCCCGGTGAGACTGGGCTTCTTCTACTTTAAAGTTTAACCCGAAAACCAAATGCTAATTGCCAATGAGTCCCTTGTAAAAAATGAGGACCGACACCTGATTTTTTTCTAGAGATAGACAACATGTTTTTCTTTCAAAGGATGGAAAGAAAAGATCACACACAAGCACAGTCAGAGTACTTCAGATTCTTAGGTGATTTTCTCTGACTCCTTGGCTCCTTGCTCGTGAACAGAATAGAGCAGACAGTTTGTACAGACACATTGTCAAAAGCTTCTTTTTTTTTCAACCAGAACTGAGGGAAGAAAACAGGGCCACTGTCTTTGTCAGCTATGACCCTGTGTGTTCAGCTGCTCTTATATTCCCTGACAAACGCCAATATTAATGCTGCAGAGACAGACAGAGAGGGAAGAAAAAAAACACGTGTTTCTTCTGTCTATCCAACATCCAGATCATCCAGATGCCAACAAAGCGTTCTGTCCTTTTGAGTCACGGAGCAGAACAAAAATAACATTCACCATTATTAAAGCAGAGGTAGGTGTTTGGCATCATTGAGCACATATATATCTATATATCTATATATAGATCTATATATCTATAGATCTATATATAGATCTATATCTATATAGATCTATATAGATACAGATATAGATATTTATATCTATAGATATATAGAGATATATAGATATCTATATCTATATCTATAGATATCTATATCTATAGATATATCTATATATATCTATCTATCTATATATATAGATAGATATATATATAGATCCATAGATATATATTGGCAAAACAAAAAAAGAGTTGTCAGTGATGTTATAGAAGTGAACGTAGCAGTGTAGTGTTTGTACAGTTTATTTGTAGGTGAATATACGGTACAACCCCTCATGACCCAAAGCAAGCTCCCGTGTCTTGCCCGTCTCCTGCTGATTAAAGTGAAGGGTTTAGCCCCGGAGTTAGCCACAACAAGCTCAGGCTCACTTAAGGTGGGCCGACCTTTGATGTGGACCAGCTGTTCTCCTTTAAGTCGCTCTCCTGAATTTTTCTCAGTTTTTTACATTTTTTATATTTCTTTTAAATATTTAATCGGCAGCAATATTAATTAAAATTCTTATCGTCAGTTGACGGTTAATTATTAACATCCATACTGCAGTCTATGCTCTGATTGTGTCAGGAAAACACCAAGTTGATTGTTAAAATGTCAAGCACGTTGTATGTGTGATAAAATGAGGAACATCTGATGAAATAAAAAAAAATGTCAAAGTCATTGTTAGCACTGTAATGGTATTATTACTTATATCGGTACTCTGTATCTGCAAGTACCCAAAATTAAGTACTTGTACTTAGTCTGAAAAAAAAGGGGGAATTGTTGCATGTCGGGGGAAAATCTCTGTAAACTTATTTTTAGCTGAACCTATTTCCAATAGGGTCGGCGGTGTTAGCATTGCTAGAGCACATGTCTTCTATCTCACCTATTGAACTTTGGATTCCACATCGTACTGGTCAGCTCCCAGTTTGTACAAAGTTTCTCCTATTTGGGGATGGGGGGGGGCATTCCTCTCCTATTTTGGACACATTATCTATCGTTTGCTGGACAAGTGCATTCCTCTGACCTGTTTAAGAGCTCAAACTCAACGCCGAGAAGAAGGCAGATCTTCTTGCTCCTCCCCCCGGGAGGAAGAACACTCTGTCTATCCAGCTACTTCGGTCTGTGCTCGTTGGTTCATGTTTGATGACTTGTACTCTCTTTATAATTTTTCCATATTTTGTCCTGTAATAAATACTCAAAGACAAACGAGCTTAAGATACTTTTGATTTCTCGCAAGCAAATGTCCACCACAGTGCATCCCTAATTTTAAACTTCATTCTAGTACTAGTACTAGAAATTAATTTCAATCATCATCCTGATTTGGATTGTGATCCCTATGATGTTGTATAGCTCCAATTCTATAAGAAATACCCGCCAGTTTTCTTTGCAAACTTTGGGGCCTTTAAAGCCCTTTGAGAGGACATACTGTGATTCGAAGCTCTAGCGAGCTACAGTATCTCCGAAGCGTTTCAGAGATGGAGATAAAAATGTTTCCAATAGCTTAGTTAACTCTGGTATCCTTTTTTTGGGGGGTTGCTTTTCAGTTTAGGGAGTTGTTACCAATGCTGGAATAGAAACGTTTTTCATGCACAATATTTTGCCGTTGAATCAGGCTTTCACAGAAATGACAGACTTGACTCTCTAAAGCCTGAAAAACCAGAGTCTAGTTTTCTCTCAGACCTTTCAAGACATTTTAATATGCTAAGAGGGATTCGTGGACTCTTTGCCCAATGACGCCAAAAATAAACTGCCTATCACAGCTTTAAAAAAAAAAAAAAGAAAAACTTAAAACCCTCAAGCTACTGACTAATGGCAGAGATTGCTCTCAGAACACAAATCCTTCAACTAGTGATATATAAAACAGTTTTTTTCCCATCATATCTCAGTTGGAAGAGCATATTAAATAGTATTTTTAACTGCTTATGTCATTTCATCAAAAGTCCTCCGCTGAAATTGTTGAGAATTAGTTTTCCTGTGCAACTCTTCATCTGATCAGAAACTCTGAGAAGTGGAGTGTAACGAGATCCCCTCACAGAATCCGTTCTCTGGATGCTGAAACAAAGCTCATTGGTATTCCCCGTGTGATCTGCTAAAGATGAGAAACACAATGTTTGCCGTTGTCAGGAGGTTGTTAATCCTCAAATAGCAGATATAGCTAAACCTGAATGACATGGGGATATTAAAGTGCGGGCGCTGAATCCCAAACACCAGACACGAGATCTCTCCAGGATATGCCTATTCTTAGACATCCAAGTTCCAAATGTTGCTTTCTGCTGACGTTAAGCCGCGTGCTAACGACTGTGCAAAAGTACACGAACACGCAGACACACCCCTCAAACTTGCAGAGCAAGTGCGTGAAGGTCAGAGCTTTGATTTCTTTGAGTGTAATTCATTGTAGCGGTGTGGAAATTCCTCGATTCTGAGAAGCATTGCGATTCTGCATCGATTCAGTGACTGAGCATACTCTGTTTGGAGTTTGGAAACAGTGCTCGCCTCGGCCCGCACTCCCCTGCAAGAAAGACACTAAATACTTGATTTTCCTAATTTATGTGCACTTGATTTGTTTCAGCTCAGTGTGAGTCTTAACTGTGTGTTGCTGTCATACTGCCCACTATTCTCCCCTCTCCTTTAATGTCTGTGTTTCAAGGAGGGAGAAGCTTTGCGCGCACGCACACACACACACACACACACATATATCCGTGTGCGTGGAACAGAGAGAACACATTCAAACATCCGCTAACTTGTTTCTCTCGCTATCAATATTAGCTGCTCTTTTTTTTTAACAATGTTGGGCTGAAAAAAAAGATGGTGCTGGCGGGAGGAAGTTCAACCGTGGTGTTGTTCTGTCACGAGATTCAGTGACTTAAAACCCAATACAAGCAGAAGAGCTCAGGAAACATCTGCTAACCGCTAGGCTAATTCATGCAGTGCCTATCAGTACCGCGTAGTTATGAATCTATCTATGCTCTTATTGGTTGAGGCAGAGATAATTGGTTAAAGTTAGGCATTAACCTCATGTTAGGATCAGGATCGCCCATTGGTCAACCAATCAGGTTCCCAGCACCTCGGCGAGCATGGACACCAATGCTAGCTCTTGAATGCTGCACATGGCGGGTCTTGCCAAGAGAAGCAGTGGGATTCATAATTATAATCCATAATCAATACCTCTAAAGGTCACCGATTGAAATGTTGCATCTCATTTATTTAATTCGTCCCCCACCTCCAAAAAAAAGGAAGTGTAAAATGACAACTTGTGGTTTTTTAGAGGGTTATGCACTGTAAAGTTGTATTTGGTCGGGAACAGTGACTTCCTGTAGTCTCCACCCGTCACCGTGACAACTACACTACCAGAGAGTGATTTAAAAAAAAAAAAAAAAAAAAAAAATGGTAAAATGTGGTCGAACAGATTTCTCCAAACATACCTGACAGCTCCTATATTCTCTTGAGTGATGGCCCGGTGCTTCAGCTGCTCATAACGTACAGCACTGTGGTGGGAGGCCGCTAGTTACTGGATGTTGTCTGTAAGAAACAAACACACCGAGGAAAAGATGCAGTTAGCTCTCTGGCAGCAACATCACTTCTATTCTCCCACGCAAGTCTTCGACACAGGCCCTGATGGCCTCCTACACCTTTCACTGCTTTCAAGATATGTTAGCCCGTTAACGCCAAAAGACAAATTATCACAATGGAAAGCTAGCTCATTAGAGCGCCGGGGTTCAACAGAAACATTAATTACTGGATACATTCAGAATGTATTAACAACCGCACTCACTTAGTCTTGAGACTGAGGCACATAAGCCTTTAAAGCAAAGACGCGTTGCGGTGTCAGTCACTCTAATGACACCGAGCAGCCGACGGAGACAGGAGCTGGGAGGCGGCGGTGGTGGAGTTTGGATACTCCAAACTCCAGTGGGCGGGGAGTCTTTGTTCCAATAAAGCAAACATGCACTAACTTAATCTTTACAACTCAACACGAGGTGTGAGTTACACGTCTGTTTTGTCTGCCTTCAGTTTCTGACGGGGGTTTAGGTTTATGTCCGCCACAGAAGTCGTAATTGGAATTCAGCCGAACGTCATGAATAAAATGTACATCGTGATTATAAACTCTCAAGGAATATCGCTTCTCCAATTATAATTTATGGTTTTCAACTCCATTTTTCATGAAATAAACTGGGTTCAAAAAGTGAGTTGAAAGACATTTCAGCAACCTGGTAAGTGAGCTAAATTTTAAATCAGTAATAATGATCAACAACCCTGCCAAATAACTGCATGATAAAGTATGTTAGGGCCATTTAATGCTCCGATGCCGTAAAATAATTATATAGATTTTTACTTCCCCCTTGAATTGAATGAAAGTGAAAAAAAAAAAAAATGTCTCTTTCTCACTCTTTTGGTTAACCCCTAACGTTTCTCAGCGTTTCTCAAACCACGTTAAAAACCTGCATAGTGCACGTTTCAACAACAGCTGCTCAATAAAGTTCAGCCCCCGTCAGAAGACGGAGAGAAGGGGATGAGAGGAAGTCTCCGAAGTGCTGCTGCTTAACGGGTCAAATGCTGCTGGTTTGTTGGCAGCTCACACCCGAAGCCACGACTGTGTACCGAGTCCATCCATCTGCTTTGCGGTGCAGCAGGTTTCCTTTGAATGCAGAGGAGTGGAGGCCACACGCACACACACACACACACACACACACACACACACACACACACACACACACACACACACACGCACACACACACACACACACGAAACCACCACCAGAGGGAAAGATCAAGTACATTCATCATGTGGAATGAGGAAGGGCGTGCCAATATCCTACTGACTACAGGTTGGGGAATTAAAAGGACAGTTCTTGTTAATTTTCTTCCTTTTAACCTGAGAGTAGGTCAAGAACTAGATGAGAGTTCCTATCTTCAGAAATCGTTCCTATCTTCAGAAATAAACTATAGACTGCAGAGGTTAAATTATAATAAGCCACGCCCCCCCCACCCCTCCCACACTGCTGAACACAGAGCTGTTTGCTTGTTTATTGAAACACTGCGGGTCCCTGGGTCCTCAGCAACGCACCCATGAAGTATGAAGTAGATCGGACGAACGGTTTTCGAGATATGCGGAGGACACACAGACAGAGATTCCTTTCTATATAGTAAGATAAAAAATATTTGCAGCTTTAAATCATTCTAAACATAAAACAAAACACTGCGCTGTCCTTGATTCATGATGAGTTCAGGTGAAACGTACACAACATGAATGGTTATTTATCTTTTTTTTATAAATAAAACATATACATTTGCATAAGCTCTCTTCCAATGGCAAACCTCTTAACATAATTAATGCATTGGAGTGGAAGTAACATATTTACAACAATACAAATTGCAACCAGGCCAAATATTAATAATACATATAGTAATCCACAAAGAAATAATGAATAAAAAAAAAGGTTGTTCTGCACATCCTAAAACAGTGGCATGTTTTGAATGATATACATTAACATTAAAGCTGGGATTTTATTTCTTTAAATTAAATTAAATAAAAAATGTTGGTGAACAGGACATTGATATTAAAATACATTTGCTATGAGATTTGACCAAAAAACAAATATTTAATGTGATCTGTTATGAAGATAAAAAGATTACAAAAAAAAAAAACAGCAGAAAATGTAATCATTAAATGGTGTTATGGTGAACCACCTTTTGGAAGCACGGGTAAACAAGCAATTCTTATTTTTTTTGTGAAAATAGGTATGGATATTTTAAGATTCAGTTGTTTTGTAATCAGTATGAAAGTGTTTTGGGGAGTTAAAAAAAATATATATTTTACAGTATCTGCAGTTCTTAACAGTACCATGACATTTCTCAAGCACACCCAAAGGGAGTTGCACAAAGAGTTTTCTGTATGAAGTGGGGACATTCAGCTCTGGCACCTTTGATACTTTCAGCAAGTTGGTAAAGTTTATTCCATAAAAATATGAGCTGATAAGGAGGATGATAATCTGGGCATTTGGCTACTTTGAACGCGCCTTTAAAAAAAGGTTGTTACGAGCTTTGTGGCTTTTCGTTTGTGTGCTTGAGTCTGTATTTTTTGGGACGCCAGATTAAAGGCCCAGCGTGAGTCAGAGGAGACACTTCATTTCTTCAAAGGCCACGAGCTCAACTGGAGGCAGAACTCAAGCTGGGTGTTCTGTTTTCAGCACAGACGCAGGGAAACACAGTAAAAAAATCATACACGCATGCACATACAGTAAGACAGCAGCCTGTGAAGCTGAGCAAAGCTGTGCTGCGTTGAGAGCACAGACACACACACACACACACACACACACACACACACACACACACACACACACACACACACACGTCAACCAATTTGTAGTGACAAACTGCAGGGTGGAACTCCAGTTGGACTTCTGTTCACCTTTCCACATCTGAAGACGCCATCCATTAGCGCTGGGCTGTCAAGGCATGCTGGGAAACCCGCTCACATACACATTGATCTTACAGTCTTACACACACACACACACACACACACACAAACACACACACACACACAAACACACACACACACACGCTCACACAGATAAAGCTCTGTCCTGTTGGTGGCGTTGACTTCGGTGAGAGTTCCGTAGGCCGCATACTGGCGGCAGCTTCAAAATAGTTCAAAGACACTTTTCTAACACACCACGCATTGTGTACATTGATATGAGTTGCACTTAAATGAGCAATCACAAATTGGGATGTCACATCACATATGCCAGAAACAATATTTAGTGTGTTCCAATACACTGTGTGTCAAATACAGCGTACCAAAAATACCAAGATGTCCTACGGCGGTTGGTCGCATTCTGCAGTATGAAAGCCAGCAAGCTTCTCTGGCTCTTCTGAGCCACAATCCTCTGCACATATAATATATATGAGCAAGAGGGTCAAAGTTCAAGGTCCAATGTTGTGATGGAGTAGTGTGTCCCAAATTAATAGCTGCTGTATGCAACACTTCGTACTTTGTAAAAGCAGATGCAGTCTGTAACAAAAGTAAAAAGAAACAGTCTGCAGTCTGGAACGCAGTCCGGTCCATCGTATATCAAATATCTCAGCATGTATTTCTATGAATATATTTTACAGGACAATCATGTCGACCTCATGGTGAACTTTATTTGACTTCGTATATCTAGCTCCACCATTTATGAGGAAATACCTGTACTGTACTGTAGTTGTTAATGCCTCCGATACAGCCTAACGCAGATATTAGTGGGGTAATTATTACCTGTTTACCTTTGTTTGGATCAGAATCACTATCGGGAAGGAAACAATTATATCTCTAATGTATATAAAACTACCAGTTATGTCAATCATTATATATTTATTGCAGCATATTTGCACTTTTGCATTATTGTTAACGATTAACAGAAACAATCCTGACTTTCGAACATTTTATGTTGTTGTTCCTTGTTGTATTGTTTATATACTTGCTAAATACAGAATGTATTCATATTATTTATTTACTCTTGTTGTTGTCCTTGTTTTATCTGTATTTGTATTTCTGCACATGTACAAAGAGTACAACGTGTACACTCTTACCGGGCCAACAAAGCTGATATCTGATTAATCATTCAAGCAGATTCAGTATAAATCTTTATTTTAAACAAATGTTGCATCCAGGAGTCAGACCTTCTCAGAGTGGACATGTTAAGCACAGGCGTATCTAATAACATTAACACTGACTTAATTTAATTTCGGTGTGCCAGGAAGCCGTGGCAGTGAGTCAACGGAAAAACAACAAGGGCCCTGACACTGGAACACCTAAGTGGAATGCAGCCATCGTTAATGTAATTAGCTCCGCCTTAGCTTGACATGTCGGCCTAATTAGATATCAGCGTTTGTTATGTGGAGATCATGAGGAAAATCCTGAATTGTGAATTCAATGAAACACTTTGTGAGGTTTTTATGTGTCTATTGATTAATCTCTAATAGCCTAAGTAAGCAGTGGAGCGGCCGGGCTGTCACTCTCCAGCTCGCATAGTACACGCCTGCAAATTGATGGCTCGCTAAAGGCAATGTGGGTGAGTCTGAGACGGGCAATGCTGCGGTTTCAATCTTCTTTTCTGTTTTTTTTCTTCTCACAATGTGTTGGAACACACACGAACACGCACACACAGCCACCTATGTAGACTGTGCAGTGTGATTTATTCACACAAATACACTCAGAAAAGCACAACCACACACAGGCATATATACACATGCATATACTATAATGTATGACAAGTACATTTTTCATGTTTGTGAAACTTTTTGTTCCCTCAGCCAGGATGCACGCATGCGTCTGTCTGTGAGTGAGTGAGTGAGTGAGTGAGTGAGTGAGTGAGTGAGTGAGTGAGTGAGTGAGTGTGCCCCTCTGTGTCTGTCCACAGCCAATCTTGCATTCCGCTGCAACAAACTGCATAATCATTTTTTATCGGCCTGTTTATGGCTGCATGCTCAAGGACCTCTCGTTGTTGAGGTGACTCACACCGGCTCGTAACACCGTTTATTGCCTGTTTCATACAGCCGTTGGACGGTGTGTTTGGCTAACAGCTAACGGTACAGTGACACAGTCCAGCCTTTCTACTGGGCATAAACTTCCCATTTTACACGCGTATTGTCAAAAAACAATCGACTTGAAGCGTCTTAAGTCGAACCAGTGCAGACATCTGCATAGATGTGTGAGATCTGCAAGTGAAACGCAGGTCTGGTACTTGTGCGGTCAAGAAGGGGGGTTAGCCAATTGTGGGATTTATTCAGGCAGTCACACGTTACAGCTGTGGCCACTGCAGACACACCTGGCGGAGATTTGCACTCTACTGAGTGCCCCTTTCTAGTTTTTTTTTTATGCTCCCGCAGGACTTCAGGTTGTCATGTTGTTTACTGTTAAGAGACACTGATCCTTGTTTTTTAACTAAGCTGTCTGACGTCCCAAGACAATTCACACAGAGACACAGATCAGCATCTCCCCAGGTGGTGCATGTGTACGAGGGAGTACCGCCTCACAGCCGAGTAAAACTTCTTCCAGATTTCTGTTTCTTCTATTATCAATGTCAGAATATTTTCTCTCTTTCCAAAGGAAAGCTTTTCCTCATCTCAGCAGTGGTAATCTGTCTCCCACAACAAATAACTTGCAGTTTGATTATCAATCTCCGCCGTGAAAGCCTCAGACCGATTCAGTGCTTTCCATTCAAACTATGCGGTATTAATATCCACCCAAGAGAATATGACCAGACTGCTAAGGTTATTAAGATATGAACCATTAGCTGGTAATGTGTTGGAGAATGGCTCATGACCTCCACCTTAGTATTTAACATTTAAATGTACTGCATGACTCATGACAGCCATTTAGAGAAAGAAGAGACGGAGAGAGAAAGAGAGAGAGGAGTTTTTTTGTGTGTGAGGACTGGGAGAGAGCGCGAGAAAGCAGCCGCAGAATGACTTATTAAATTACGGGTCAGACAGAGGTGAGATTGGAGTTACGCAGGTGAAATAAGGTTAATGTTGTTTGGAGCCGATGCAAATGCATTGATTCATCAAACTGCTACACTGTCGTGTGATCCAAAATAGAGCAGGTGAGTTTACTTGTTTAATCCGTGAAAATACACACACACACACACACACACACACACACACACACACACGCACACATCGTGGAATAGTGCTGCAGGAATGAGTCCTAAACCCAGTAAGGAGTTGCTTCGTCTCAAAGTTAATGGGCTTTTTGAATGTGGTTTTGGTTATATGCCTGAAATGAGGTCTATGGTTAACACAAGCTTGAGAGATTTCAAGGTTTGCGTTGCTAAACGTGTCCCAGCTGCAAGTCTTTGTGACTGTGGGAGGAAGCCGGAGAACCCGGAGGGAACCCACGCTGACACGGGGAGAACGTGCAAACTCCACACAGAAGGACCGCCCAGACCGGGGATCGAACCCTGGCCCCTCTTGCTACTACACACCTACTTTATGATATAATCAACTTCAATATATTTATGTAATATTGTAAGACTAGTGGAGGTGAAGCAATCCAGGTGTAGCTGACATAAAGGAGATAATGAAAATCAAAATGTCTACTTATTGCATATTTAATGTATTTTAACAGTAAGTGTAGGGAGCAATGTTTGGTAAAAGTTTCTATGACGCATTACAAACATGCCTTACATTCTTTTTATAGCATTGCATAATCATAGTTATAAGCTGTCGTAAATATTCACAAGACTTACATATTTTGTATTCATAATTGCTGCCATTGACATACCACCATCGAACGTATCATAATTTCAATAGTTGTAATACAATATAATCTTTTCAAAATGTATCATGATTTCCGTTATATTGCATTATAATGTGATCATAAGTCACTATAAGTCACTGTTTGCTTTAACAAAAAAAAAAAGTAAAATAATCTCACAACGTGTTGTGTATTGTTCTTGCACAGATTCAACTATATTTTTTTGGGTTTTTCCGAGTGGGTACCCATTTTGTTTGCATCAGAAACCCTCACGAGGATGCACGTTGGTGACACGACACACACTCCTGTTGCTATACATCATTAATTAAGCAGTAATCAACTGTTGATTGCCAAATGTTTCACGAGGAAGTAAATGCATTCTGCACGTTTTTTAGAGCCTCGAGGATGCACATAATGAGTTTTAGTAAGAAGCACAGAACCTCCACAGGGCTCCTTTATGGCAAAACTAAAAACCTCATTTTGAGATGTAAATGTCTGTAAAATTGCTTTCCTCACTGACTTTTTCATGATATGCACATGTCAACAAAAGCAGACTGATGATTATTTAATAATTTATTTTCCTTTTATATATGAACCGCTGCCTATCTGCATGTTACTTTGCCCCACAACTGCAAATTAGAAGAAAACACATTCATTTGACTCGCTAGATGCACTTTTTGCAAGGAATTTTATATGTTTTTTTAACAATAAATCCAATGAAAAGGATAAAAAAACAAACTGTTAATTGATTCTAATAACAAATATGTTATGTGCATCCTGATATCTCTTCCTATGTGCCATTAAAAGCAACATCAGTGAACCACACTGCGCTGGGTCCCATGCTCCTTCAGTACCACGAACACACCGCAGTTTATTTTAAAGTCACTCCCACATACACGTGCACTGCCCTGCTGCCAATACTCAGATTAGTCCTCATTCGAAAATAGTCCCTTACAAATACACCATTTCCTCCAGTTGCGTCACATTTGCTAAAAGAAAAAAAGAAAAAAAAAACTACGGTGCCCAGCTGTTTTAGAAAAGTCTTTTTGAAAAATGAAACTACGTATTTGTGACCTGTTTTCAAAGATTTATGTTACGTGTAGGTGCAACCGACAGAGTGGCTGCAGGTGTTGTGGTATTTGTTAATGAGATGCCTCATTATTTTTTCCTTCAACTGTTTGAGTAATGTTACGACAGACTGGACACATTTTTTTTTATAAATCAATGAATTTCCTGGCCTATATTACTTTATTTTATTATATTTGAATATCATGTCAAAAAATCGGTTTCCTGGGAAAGCAGTTCTTGTTTTCAAACGTGCCGCGGAGATAAATGAATGACATCGATGTTCACGGGGATTAAAGTTTAATACAAGAGAAGAGCGGTCAGAGCTGACATACATCCGGCTTTGTGCCGTTAAACATCCACTTTGCCGACGCTGAGCGGCGATAACTTGTCTAGAAGACGGTAAACAGATTCATCTATTCTCAGCCGGAGCTATTCAACTCAAAAACCTCATGATTGAAATCTCCCTTATATTATAGTCTATCAGTCCATTTTATCAGGAAGCAGACTTAATGAATGGAAAATCTGCGCATGTGGCACAGTTTAAATGAAGCCTCCCGCTTTTAATTGCTCCGCTGTGCCTCATACACTTGATGGCTAAAATGATGTCTTTGGTGAAAAAGACAAAAACATTTCGGTCCATAAAACACGAGCTGATATATTCTGGGAGACCTGCCAAAATGGATATTGATGAAGTAAGTAACTGTGACCTCTGTTACCTTGGAAATGCAGCCAAACTGACCCAGTTCTCACACACATACGCCTTATTAATATCCTGAGATTCATAATGATAAAGGTCTGAGCTCACGTAACATTTCACAGTAATTACACTGAAAATCCCTTGTAATTAAGTTGATGTAATTAAACTGTCCACTGTTCCTTCAGCTCTCGGTCCTTTTCGCAGCTCGATCGTCACTCAGAGCTCCAGACAGCACAGATGTGATCTCAATATCCAAACGTGTTGAAAACCAAACAAGGCCAAACAGAGAGACCATTTGATGAATTTAAAAAAAACGTGTCGTGGCTGATATGAGATGTCGAAGGCTCAATCCCAACGTCCCCCCCCAAGGGCCTTAAAGCCTGAACCCTCAGGGTTGAGTGTGAGAGGCTGTGAGGGCTTGAAATGGTGCAAATACGAATGGGACAGCTTTGCTGCAAACATATCACGTTACCATGACAACTCATAATATTCCATTCCATTGTCCGAACCGCTTATCCTCTTCAGGGTCGCGGGGAAGCCGGAGCCGATCCCAGCTGACGTTGGGGCGAAGGTCGCCAGTTTATTACAGGGCACGTATAGAGACAGACAACCATTCAATTATGTATAGTTGTGGATATGTATTTTAACTTTTTACTCCCTGATTTGAAAGTCTTCCAGGCTCTTTCCTCACAAGATGAGAGGTAATTTCAAATATTTGATTTTTCTTGTTTTTGTCAAAACGGCTAAAATGACAAAATGAAATGTTTGATGGATAAATCTGTGTAATAAAATCTCTGCTTGCGTTCCTCTGATTTCATGTGTTTCCACGTTCCATCTTTAATCCCTAATGTCTCTGAGTAAATGTAATAAACCAGGCTGAACACACATGCGCCGTCCTCTTTGTTAACCTTATTTTTAGTCTCCATGCTTGCACTAGTAACCCTTGTGTTAAGCGTAACATTGCTATGAATTGTGGGTAATTCCCTTCGGCAAAGTCTGCAGAAATGCAGACTTGTGGAAAGTCTTCTTAAAAGGACTCAAAATGTCCGCGAGAGATCCCTCAAACACTCGACGATTTGACAGTGGGACAGCCCGAAACCCTCAGGGACTTTTACGGGAGGGCGCCTCGCAGTCCGTGAGTCCGTGAGAGTGGAGATTGGGATCGGGCGACCGACTTTGCATTTGTTCCAGTCACTTTACCAAAAACTTGCAGTGTTGAGAAATAATTAGTGGAGACTGAGGAAAAAGCCTCGAGATGCAATCGTAGCCCCCGGGCCCCATGGTCCTTAAATATGGCCCTGGGTGTATATACAAGAAGTGGATGAGCAGAGGAAGCGGAGATTCCTGCAGAAAGACTTTGGGAATCATAGAACACGTTTTTTCCAACAGCTTCTTCCCTGCCACAGTCAGACTGATGGCAAAACAAAACTATTGAAATATGTGTAACAATAACCCAACATTACCTCACTTCACTTATCATGTGCAATATGTGATGTATTATTATCTGTGAAATAGGATCATGTGTCATATACCTTCTGATAAAGGTGCAATATTCTAACTGTGCAATATCCCCACATAACTTTCTTCCACCTCTCAAAATGTGCAATATTCCCATATAACTCTCCCCTTTCCCCTCTTTTCACAAGGAACAGCACTCAGGACGAGCCTATTTATTACTGTTATTTAACATCTGCCCTCTCCTTTGTTGAGAACTTGTTTTTTTAAAACTGTCTCTATAAGTGTACATATTACCACCTCTCTTGTACATATTACCACCTTTCTGTACATATTACCACCTTATGTATAGTGTTTTCTTTTTCTTTTTCTTATTACAGTGTGTTTTTATTTCTTAAACTGTTGACTCTGAGAGAGCCTTGCACAAGAATTCCAATGTGTCTGGACTGTTGGTCTATGCACAAATGGCAAATAAAAAACCTTGAACCCTTGAACCTTGAACCTTGAACCTTGAATCTATCAGTCTGTTCTGGCCGGTGCACTGAACTACACCGTCATCTGCTGGGAGATCTGCATTGGAACCAACAAACTGAATAAACTCACTACTACGGCTAACGGATAATTGGCTGCTAACCAGACACCTTTAAAGTTGTGTTAAGTAGTGCAGGACACTGAACAGACTGTGATTCATTATGGATAATCCTGACCGCCGACTGGACAGACTGCGGAGCTCTTTCTCAAACAGATTGATTCAGCTTCGCTGTCACACGTAATGAGAAGTGGAAATCTTTCCTGCCCAAGGCGATAACTCTCTACAACACCTCACGTCTCTCTAACAGAGAACTCTCAAAACTCTCAGCTTTCTAGTTTCAGTCGCAACAAAACTCCTCTGTGTTTTGCTCCTTACTAATCATCAGAAGGTATTCCCAGTCTCATTATATTAAAAATAACTGTGTATCGTATGTTATCCTAAAAAAACGTTGTTTAGTATATTTATAGAGTATTCTAGGATATTCTTTATGTTGTGTATACTATACATTATATATATATATATATATATATCTTCTAGCGTTGATAAGCATATTTACTGTGAATTTGCTGATGTGACTTTATTTACTACAAAGTTTGGAAACCAATATTTAAGTGAAGTCTGAAGTTTCTTTACACATAAAATAATGATCCCAGTCTGAGTATTAATTAAACACTGGTATCACAACGATACTCGCTTTCGGCCGATGCCTAAAGTCCAGGTATCGCCATCGGTAACGGGGCAGAAAAAGTCTGATTGGTGCATTACTAGTTTTATTATATTGCATCATGTATCATTGCCTTTAATGCACCTTTTTATGTCTTTAATCCTATATTATTGTATTGATGTAAACCCATCAGCCCTTAACTTGAAAGCTCTTTGGTTCCATTATGGTTGTTTTTAAATGTACTATAAACGAATTGAAACGAAAACCTGAGATATCTGTATTTTCAATCCATAGTGGCCTCAAATCTAATTTAGGCTGAATTTTGAATTTTGAACAGCAAAGAGTTCATGTTTTCTGCTCAGTTTTCTCAGGAAGATAATTAGAAGAATTTCACCCAAACAATGGGGAGAGGTTCTAAACGCTCCGTGTCTCCTCCTCATATCCTCTCAAACTGTTTGCTTTAGCATCAGGCAGCAGCTTCTGACACCAGAGGCAAATGCTCAAATAAAAAAAAAAAAAAAACTCAACTGAATAACACAACGGCAGGAGGCAGCGTTCAAAATCCCTCACTTTTTACTGTAGCTGCAGACTCACATTCGGTGCACTCTGCAGCGCGCTACAGTACTTTGTCTTCTGTTCTTGCCAAGTCAACACACAATACACCACCCTTACTTAATTTTCCAATAAATTCCCCTAACGCTGTTTTCTCCGCTGACAAAAAAAAAACAAAAAAAAACAAACATTGAGCTATTGGGACAAGAATCTGTGCAGACACAGGAGCTGAGTAGCACCAGTGTCCTCCAGCCCGGACGAGAGCCGTTCGGTTTTAGAGCCGGTGGAACTGCTGAGCCTGCAGCTGCTGTTCCATCAATAAAAGCAACCCCTCTACACTTTACGGACAACACCATCAAAAACGTACACCTGTATACACACACACACACACACACACACAATAAAAGGATGGCTCTGGAGAGGATAAGACATTAATTATAAGATAAAATTATTTAATTTTATATGAAAACGCGTGCTATTCAACATGATATATTACTTTAGTCAAGCCGACTGTATATCTCTGCTGCAAGCTGTTTTTAATAGATGTGTGAGCCTGTGATTTCAGAAACAAAGCTGCAGTAGAGGAGACAGAAGCAGCTTGGCTGTGACAAACACATCAATGGTTTTGTATCCTTCTTTTGATTAAAAAAAATAAAATGGTGTTTTTAAAAAAATAAATAAAACACTAAAATCACCAAAAACAGCACAGAAATGCTGATTGATTTATTCATCTCGACCTGAGCTAGGCGACCACCCATTGGCTCATGGTAGCTTAACCAATGGCACATTAGAAATAAAAGTGCAAGAGAGTTTTTTTTAAATGTTGTCGGCCCTCTCATCCGCATGCCAATTTACCTCTTGCAAAGCCATTGGCATTTGCCCAGCTGTTATTTACGGTAGTTTTTTTTTTCTTCTTCCCCCTCTCTGCAAAGACTTGCCCGACTCTGTCTCTGATTGACTAATCGTTGCCTTCTTCCCAGAATTCATTACGTTTATTGCTGAAGAACAACATAGCTGGAAGGTTAGTTGGGTTAATAATGTCACCTCAAATGTGGATGTTTTAATAAGGAGGGTAACCTTCTTTTATAGTGCTCTTATATATAATTGCAATGTCCTGATTATGGGAGAAAGGTGTTTCTATTCTATCTTGCTATGTTATGTGAGTTTGTGTGGATGGAAAAAAAAGTTGAATGTTGATATGGCACAATGGTTTAAAAATGGCACTTCATATCAAAAACGTTTATTTCAACTTTCAAGCTACATTAAAGCAGCAGCTAAATAAACTGGACAGTTAAGACTAATGGAAAAGAAATAGCTGCTTCGTGGTGTTTTAAAGCACGTTTCAGATGTCACATGTTAATCCTAATCCGTCTGCTAGCTTTAGCACGACAGCCTCTCGTTTTCAAATCCCACTCAGTGCAAAAGGGTGGTGGGTTGCTGGTCGCTCTGGTGTTAACACGAGGATACATTATAGATACAGAGAACAAAACGGAAGTGATGCTAGAGTTTACAACAGAAACAGCCTCGTCAAATAATACAACCGTGGTAGAAGCTCATTGGGGGGCTAGCGTGAATGCTACTTCAGACTTTGAGAGGTAGGTATAAACGGTTTTGAGTCCTGAATTCATCCCGTTCCTGATTGACACCGCTCTCATGCCCGCGCCTTAACTATGAATACCAGCCAGCAGCTGGTTAGCTTAGCATAGCATAAAGGCTGTAAACAGCTGGCCCGTGTTTTGTGGTAACTATAGGGTTATATTACAGTTTTCAAATAAACAGTTTTGATGGATTGTGTGAGGAAACAAAATGTACTATTTGGTCTGCTGAGGTGCTGTCCGTGGTGCTGAAACGGTGCGCTGAGTGCTGAAATGACTGCCCCCCAATCCTGATGAGAAGACCTATGGTGTGTGTGTTAGCCCATACAAGTGCGTGTGCATGCATTTGTGGTGCCCTGAGGGGTCACGCTTTGGGGGTTTGAAAATATGTTCACCCCAGTCCAACTGTAAAAAAATAATATTTACCAGCTAAAGATCCCAAATAAATACGGTACATGTGGTTTGTTAGGTTTATTTATTGTTTACCTTTGGACAGATGCTGCTATTTACGTCTATTTCCAGTCTTTATGCTGAGCTAAGCTAAACGGCTGCTGGCTGTAAAATTATATTTACTGTACAAACATGACAGTGTTATCAATCTTCTCATGTAACTATCTAAGCACACAAATAAGCATATCACCCAAAAATATTGAACAATAATCTTAAAACAATAGCACCCCTGCTACTTACGTTGGTTCTACCTGCTGTTTACCTCAAAGCATGAGATACTGTCGAATCTTAAATCCTATTTGACCACTCACCATCCATCAACGGTAAGCAAAACCCTGGAGGGGATTGAAGAAAGTACAAGAAAATTAAGCAGTTTATCCTACAAAACTTTACTGCATTCCTCAGAGACAGAAACAACCTACCGCTTCACCGTCCCTGGTTTTTACTGTAGCTTAATACGGCCGGTAATGATGGAGCATCTGAAATGTGTTCCTTCAGGCATGACTGGGAGTAATGGGCCCTCCAGTCACTACTGTTTATCTTCCTGGACAGTTGATGTCCCTCCGATGTGTCATTACGCTAACTAGGCATAGCCAGGCGGTGTGTGTGTGCGTGTGTGTGTGTGTGTGTGTGTGTGTGTGTGTGTGAGTCGGAGAGTGAAAGACCGAGAGGGATAGAGAGAGAGAGAGAGAGAGAGAGAGACGTGTGTGTGCAGATCTTTGCACCTTGACACAGAGACAAAACCACTTCTGAATTCACAAACGGCACCGTCGTGATTTATTTACACGATAAATCATAGACACACGTTGAAATGACAGACAAATAGTACAAGGTTACTCATTAGGATCAAAACATGCCCATATCAGATGCACATGCAATCACGCACACACACACACACACACACACACACACACGCACACACACACATAGATAATGGTCTTGGGACTGATGGCTGCAAGCCAAGCTGTTTTACATTCTGCATGGCGTGTGTGTGTGTGTGTGTGTGGGTGCTGGAGTGTATCCACCTGTTACAGATCGGGTGTCTGCAGCACCCTGAGACCGGTGACAGGCCAGTGATAAACAACCACACACACACACACACACACACACACACACACACACACTCACACACACACATACATACATAGAAAAAGGGGACTATCCACACACACACGTATACACATGTAGGTGCTGCACACACAGAGGGACTCACTGAAAAACACATAATCAAACACACACACACACACACACACACCTTTTTAGTCACCCATCTCCATCACCCCTACCAGAGGTGGAAACTCAGGGGGGAAGGAGGGTCAGAGAGGCTGAGAGGCCAGACAGGAAAGTGACAAGCCCAACCATGTGAATACTCTCAACCACACTCCGCCGTCTTAGCACTCCTCTCACTTCACCGATTCCATCTCCTTTACATTTTCTGACTGGAGCCTTAGCCGAGCGCGAGCTGTCTTTAAAGTGGTAATCCATGAAATCTTTTTTTTTGGCTCTGTCTGAGGTGCTCATTACTGGGGTGTTTCTGCACTGCACTTCCCAGAGATCATCTGTCAATCACACAGTGTGCTCAGTTTGTGTTGATGAAGTTTGGGATTCTGTAGGCGGTGCTCTTCTCTCTGAATCACTCATTCCCAGTCATATGGTGGCTGTCACCGCTCGTGCAGCAGCGCTTTGTCAAACAAACCCGAAAACAGAAAACACTGGAGATTTCTCGCTGAAAGACAAACCACACGCCAGGTGTCTAAACAGTTAGGAAAGTGAAAGTTGTCATGATGTTCTGTGTCATATCAATCAGAAACGACAAATGCATTGCAGTAACACTCATAATCAATACCCCCTCCCCTCTCCCCCCTTCAGGTGAGCTGCTATCATTCTTCTTTCTCACCCAGTTTATTTTTTTTTATATCTACAAATGTAGAGCAGTAACGAAAGCCTTCAATCTGTCCTCTGTTTAAGTTCTGAGCCGGGAGGTTGGTTTAAATTGTATTTCTTTTACTGTCAAGCATTCTCAAGTATTCCAGAAGAAAAAAGTGTTTACTCATAGTTTCGAAGAGAACCAATAACAGGTGATGAGCAACATCATGGAAATGTTTTCAAAGTTTTGTGAAAACTCTGCAAATCTTTTCAAGAACGCCAGTTTGTGTTTCACGACCGTATATATACATGTATGTTAATACTTTTAAAGTGCTTTATCTCATTAAAACATTTTACGCTTTAAGATGGTGTTTATTTTAATGTTTAGTATTTCATTATTTAACAGAATGTATGTATTGATACAGTTAATTACTGATAACGGAATTGCATCAGATTCATATTAAAAGAGGATTTCTGTACTTTCAAGACGGAAGAAGTGGATTACTGTAATTGTTCAATAGCACATGTAATAGTAATAATGTCATATGCAAGATGATTCTACAAAACCTGATCATATTCAACGGTAATGTTATTTATTTATATCTAAAGTATCGGCACAGGGCAACCGCAGAATGGTTAAAGGGGCTAAACGCGAAACTGAACATGGCTCTCAACATGGCGGTGGCTCTCAGCTAACAGTGCTAGCTAAACAACGGGAACAATGCTTGCATAGCTGAACGTTGACACTGGAAGTGAATCTTGATATGCAAAATACTGGGCTGCACAGGAATGAAGCTTTAGCTCTATTTGTGCTGGAAGAACAGTGGTAGAATGTAACTAAGTACATTTACTGAAGTACTCAAGCACACATTTGAGGTAGTTGTAATTAAAGCTATATGAGGAACTTTCATTTCATGTTGATTTTGGTTGGTTCCTGTGAACAAAAGGTGGTGTTTCCACGCACAAGAAGCTGGATCCGGTCTGTCCGTTGTGAGCTGGTCTCAGCTGGAGGCCCCGCTGGAGTCTGAGCTGCATTGAGTAGCTTTATTTTCTATTCTTTTCATTTCTGTTCCATACTATTTAGCCGATTATGCTAAGATAAGGTGTTTAAGTGCACCTTATCTCTTGTGGTATTATTATAGTGTGGTATTGTCACATTCACTTAACTCGGGGATCTGAAGAACAGCACCCTCTGTTAATAATGGTCTTGTTGGTTCACAGTAATTGCACTGCTCTCAGACATGGTAATGGTTTATATTAGAATACCATATGTCCTATCTTTAAGGAAAGAAAGAGAAAAACATTTGATTGATCGCTAAGATTATCATCCAGGCCCTCTCTTGTTCTTTCCACCCTACAAATTTTACTGCAGTCTAATAAAATAAAGCAAAAATGCTTCCTAAGTGTAGGGCACACTTTGTTTCTTCCATCCTTCCTTATACCACCATCTCCAGAGAGACCATAAAACACCTCTCTGTAATTGTCCAATCTTTTTCTTTTCATTTTTTTTTCATATCGAACCAATATCCTCTGTCTATATTGAGTCGGTGGAACGCCGATGGATTCTAGTGGGATCTCTTTACTGTGAGCACTCAGTCATCAGTAGGCAGAGCATGGAAACTTCGATCCCACGTGGACTGCAGGAGACAGTAGTGCATGTGTGGCCTGTGCCGGAGTGTGTGTCCCGTGCAGACATGTAGGGTATCCAGGCAGTTGTGTGTGTCTGTGCTATTTTGTATATTTAAATATTTGTGCTTTTTGTTTTTGCGTGTATTTTCGCGAGTGTTCGTACAGATGTGTGTGTGTGTGTGTGTGTGTGTTTGTGTGTGTGTGTTTGTGTGTGTGTGGGGGGCCTGGAAACGATCTGGTCGTTCATCACTGCCTGAGCAGCCGAGGCTAAAGAACATCCATCTTCCCCCCGTCTCCCCCTCTTTCACAGCCAAGGCTGACACTCAAGGTGTTTGTATGACTTAATGTTCCTCTCTGCAGGCCTCTGGAGCAGCGGCCACACAGCTCCGAGTGGGTTTTCTGTGCTTTCGAGTGTGTGTGTGTGTGTGTGTGTGTGTGTGTGTGTGTGTGTGTGCGTGTGTGTGCAGCTGATGTGAATGATTCTCCCTTTGTTTACCTGCCTGCGTGTCTGGATGTTTAACTGCCGCTGTGATGGCTGAGTGACAAAGGCCCCATTAAATCAGGTTTGTATGAACGTATAGAGCAGAGGATGTGGCGAGGTTAGGAAGTGTCATATTTTCATTTTGACATCAAGACTGATCCACCTATTTAAAAGTGTGTGTGTGTGTGTGTGTGTGTGTGTGTGTGTGTTACATGTATGTACCTCCATCAACTTATTAGGGAAGCGCTTCCTCGCGTTCATCTCGAGCACATAGCCCTGTCAAAGTGTTTGCTGGAAGGTATTGGCAAACACAAAAGCTCACCACTCTTATTGACTGCCTCGGGCTATGACCTTAGAAGGAGTGCGTGCACTCTCCTATTTGTCCTCGCTTGTGTGTGAGTGGGTGCTTACAGTTGGAGGCCTTTCTCATTCGCCCACTAAAGGTCACCCGTCAGACGGTATTGAGCAGCGCTAAAGGTGAAAGAAACGTGAAATATGTTAAATGATAAACTAGGGAACGGCACGATCTTATTCTCCTTTCGCCCGGCTGAGTTTGAGTGGGATGAGATGTTTCCGGTGCGGTATGGGAGCCAATGGAATGCACCCAAAAATTAATTTGGTTGAGACGTGAGTGCGCCTGATCGCTGGTTAACAAGCAGTGAATAATACTTTGTATGTGTTCAGATCTTTGCTGTTCCACAAGGAGAAATTTGAAAACATACTTAAAACATGTTCAAATATATATGCTTATATCACTGTGTAACGATAGTTATATTCAGAATCTGTTATGACAATAATCATAGCACATTAAAAAGCTCTGTATAACGACTTTTAAGGCAAAGTATCAGAATACTTCACTGACTTCATAATGTATTAAATGCCTTAGTTTTGATACATTATAATCTTATTTATAATACATTAAAATTTCTGTTATAATGCATTATACTGTAATACTTATAATGCATTAAAGTGATCACATCATTAAATCAATGCACGAACAACATGTCAAATTAATTTTGTACTTTCTTAAAGCAAACAATGACCACTTAAAGTAACTTAAAAGCACATTATAATGCATTATAAAAAAGATCGTAATATATTAAAACGATGGGTTTTCTAATACACTACAATCACTGCAAAACAAAATGTCCATGAGAGATCAGCATTTATTAAGTATTATCTTCTTGCTCTTATGAAACACTATGCTTTATAATGTGTGATGATAATTGTCATAAATCATTATGAATATATGAGTGCTTATAACTATGATTATCTCTTAATGCATTATAAGTATGTTTATATAATGCATTATAGACATGGGCGTTAGTTTTTTGCATCAAGACATCATAAAAATACCACTGAGGCCATTAAAACTTGCTTGTACTTTACACATAATATAGAACAAATAATAAATTGTTTATGTGATAAAAGCAAGAAAAACTGCAGCAATAAAAACAGAGACAAGATAAGATAAAAGTGAAAAGCCGTTTCGAGGAACCAAGAGGCAGGTTTATGATGAATTAGAATTGAGAGCTCTCATGTAATATGGAATACATGAAAAAAATGAACCTGTTGCATCTTATTTTCAGGAAGCTGCCTCTCTGACGAGAGAGGAGCATGTCCAATTCCTTGAAGAGAGGATTTGCTGGATTTGCTGTGATGGATTTAGCTTTTCGTGTGATTTGTCACCTCAAAATGTCTTAGAAGGCTGCTGCTCACCTGTGATCCTACTCACTGCCTCGACAATGTTTTCCCCGGCTGAGTCCCGGACCTTTAAAACAACGTCAGCTTTCTGTCAACATTTAAAACATTTAACCTTCACGGAAAAATACAGACTCTCTTTCCCCCTTCCCGCTTCGCTGTGTGAATGAAGTGTGTCTGAAGAGCTGAATGGCTCCTATTTCCGAAACAAAATAGTTGAAAATGAAGATACTTTTAATACTTTTAAAGATCCGGCTGGATCACAATCGGACCAGTTACCAGTTCATGCAGCCCAGTTCAACGGCTCTGTAAAACATAATGTAACTTTTTATTAAAACTGTGTGAGACAGTTATTCAATTTAACTCAGTCTATTACTTTCAAAAGCAACAATCAATATTAAAAGTGTCTTTACTGCGGCCCTCATGTACATCGGATTGCAATAACAATTTTTAGGATTGTTTCTCAATCCAAGGGTTAACAGGGCAATATTATAAACAATATTTATGTCTGGTAAACACTGAATTTGGGAAAAAATAAAACAGAATCATTGTTTGGAATGTTATTATCAAAAATACAGAAACACAATACACAAATTTTGCCATCGCTTCCCCGTGTCTGTTAGTATTCGAATCAACGCAATCCAACATGGAATAAACGGGTGAAATAAACAAATTATTACAAAGGGAATTGTGCTGACGAACTCAACCACGGCAACATCACTAATTTACTTGCCAGTCTGAGGAGGGTTTGTTTTTCCTTTACTAATGGAACATGCCCCGCATTTTCAGCAGAAACTGAAGAGTTACAGCTTAATCTTCCCTGCAGCACAGCGATGCCCCAGTGAGCTAATAAATGAAATATGCCACCATGCCAAGCCACTGTGCCTCACGACCTTTCCCAAAACTCCCCAGCTCCCTGCTCCCTGATGCTCGCCTACCTCCAGCCATAGACACACGCACACACACAGACACACACACACACGTCCACACACATGCTCACAGTTGAGTACGACTTCCACGCGGGCAGCAGGTGAGGAAGCAGCCAGACAAACATGTACACAACGCGTCCTACAACGATATTTTTCTTCTTCTTCTTCTTCTCTCCAGGCTCAAACAAACAAAGTCGCTCTTTGTATTCATGTTGCCGGCCTTGTGTCGGCGTATGTTTTAATTTGAATGGATTTCAGGTGCCTTCGTCGCCAAATTCTGCCTCCCCCCCCCCCCCTTTTTCTCTCCTTTGATCCTGCCGCTGACATTGAAGCTCTCTCCCCCGTTTTCTCACTTTCCCTCAACCCTCCGGAGACGTCACAGTGTGCCATCTATCACTCTCTCCTCCTCACCCCTGTTTCGCGCTTTGTTCTCACATTTCCCCCTCCCCCTTCTCCTCCCTCTCCCCCTCCCCCCACACTTTCCTCCACTCGTGAAATCAGACATCTCTAGATTCTCTGGATCCCACGGTGCAGTGTGGAGGCTAATATTGCGGCCAGCTCTGTCATCCAGGGTTCAGGAGGTCGCCGTGGCAGCCAGCCTCTGCGGCCTCATGGGTAGCGACCCGCCAATATCCACAGCGTCTGGGGTTAAGTCTCACCAGCCCCCTTATTCGTACAGTAAAGATGAAACACTGATGCTACAGCGCAGTGCCGCCCTGCTCGTCTCCCCTCGCCATCGCCCGAAGCCTCTGAGTCACTTCACACGAGGTGGCAGGTGTAGGAAGAGATCGAGTGTCACGCGTCGCTTCTAAGGGTTTCATTCCAACAGGTTACACATCCAAAAAAAGGGCTTATCTGTCAGTCTCTCAAGGTAAAAAGGTGAGTCTGTCTTCAACATGAGAACAACAAAAGGAAATGTGACTACTACCTTTCATCAATTTGACAATTTTTCCTCTTCTCATTATTAGAAATACATTTTCACCAGGTTTAAAGGTGCTAGATTTGACATTCAGAGCTTATTCATTGCCTTTTTTCGACGGCTCTCAAAATGTCGACGCTGAGCCGGCAGCAGGCAGCTAACAGCGCTAACGGGGCTAACAGCGCTAACAGGGCTAACAGCGCTAACAGGGCTTACAGGACTAACAGCGCTAACAGGGCTAACAGGACTAACAGCGCTAACAGGGCTAACAACGGCAACAGTGCTGACAGAGCTAACGGCGTCTATATGTTTAAACCTTCTACTATTCTGAGCACCTTTAGTACTTCTTACTTGTTGCCCGAGAAGTTGAGCTTAACAGTTGCTTTTTGAACTTGCAAACATCGAGGCAGCCATTCAAACTCCATTTGCCGCGCGATAGTAGCTCAAGAAAGTAACTGAACCTCGAGTTGAGATTTTCTGGTCAGCTGCCGTGTTCAAGGTCAAGCATCAACTTTTTAATTTTTAATTGGCATTATGTGTTTTAAGAATTAAAAGCGAATGTTGTTGAACGTTGTTGAATTTGTTCTTTCTCATATCCATGACACGGAGTCGTTTTTCAGAATCCTTTCTCTCTCTCTCTCCTCCCTCAATCTCCTGCAGCTCAAATAACTGCCTGCTTGATTGAATTATGATTTTTGTAACGCCTTGAGGGAATATTTTCTGTTTTTTTTCATCTCTCTGTGAAATATCTCTCTATTGTTTGGGTAAATGGCTACATTTTGCGACACCCTTTGATTGGTTTTCTTTATTAAATAATTGACAGTGAATGCCCCCAAAACCCTGAGGAGCATCAAAATATTAGATTTAAGCCTGCCGACAGCAGAATTCAATCAATTTGAATATATTACTTAGGGAAAAGATTCTGAATAAATGGACAATTACTTTCCATGCATGAGAATCATCGGAACAGCAGTCGACTTGCTGATATTATCATATTAATGGTCTGAAGTAAGCTTTCTTTCCTTAAAATGGAAATGAGTATCAGGGCTTCAAAAAGGAGTATGAACACTGACTAAAGCTGGTTTGATTTACCAATATTTTCACAGGAAAACACATGGATTTATTTTGGGAAGGCACATTTCAGATGCTTAACAAAAAGAGTTGTTTTTGGACACTCTGCTGTTTGTATTTAACCACGACTCCCGGGCCGAATGGCTCGGCCTGATATGGAATGTGTAAGCGATCACACATATAGTGGCACGGTGATGTATGAAAAGGCAGCTTTTCACACAGCAGTCACACTCACAGTCATCAACACGCCACCTTTCATTCCCTCACTGCCTGTCTGACATGGCGTGATGTATTCATTGGCTGCGTTGCACACCACAGATATACCAGGCGGTTGGCCTCATACACCGGTGAGGTTAATCTGTTTACATGAACCTCTGATAACCTGTGACTGAGTCTCAATGTTGCCATGAATGAGCCAGTTAACAGAAGGTTACTCAAGCTCAGCGCAAAATAGCTAAATAATCTCCAAGCTGGATTTAATTTTACACTCGAGTAAACTTAGGGGACTCACAGACCACTACTCAAAACGTGTTGCCACAGCTATGCCATGTTATATTATAAGACACAGGTAAACTGTTTTGCCTTAAACTACTATTAAAACAATCAAGTCAAGTCAGGTTTATTTATATTGCTCAAAATCAAAAATTCTCCAAGGGATTTACAATCTGTACAACATATGACACCCACTGACCTCTGACCCCCGCCCCAAAAACAAAAACAAACTCTAACTGTAATCGGGAAATCAAAGGAAAAACAGATAACATGAGGCAGATAGAGAGCAGACATGAAGAATATGAATCCTGTAAGACGAGGAAACACCACATTACCTCCTCTCTACCACAGAGGCCTGGGCTGCAGTCCAATAGGAAAAAAAAGAAAAATGTCTCATAACCACTTTTCCTTGACCTTGATGGAAAACACAAGTAAAGACGTGAAGGATAATTCATAAGCACTTCGGAAAAGACAACAGCAGACAGAATCCAACTGCACTTAGCGCACATGTTGATGTTTTTTTTATTACACATTATGACGAGAACAACTTGACAGATGCTGCTGAGCTACATCCCAAATATAAACTTTAGTCTCCCAGCTTTCAGAGGATGTACAGCCCTTCTATTTGGCATTTAGTGTTGACCTGCTATCTCCCCCTAACCCTGTAAAAGACAAAAACAGGTCTATGTGGCACTCTCAGGGTGTATCAACTTCTGAACATAAGTAACCTGAATTTAAGAGGTTTTTCCTTCCTGATAATCTGCACGTTGTGCTCATGGACCTTGAGCATATATGTTCTCTAAAGATGTGTCAGTAATGACTAAGAGATGAATTCATCAAATGTGGGAGGAAAGATAAGAACATGCACTTTAACCAGATGAAATGCTGCAATCCAAACTCTCATTGAGTTTTCACCAGTGGAACTGAAAAAAAAAAAAAAAGAATACTCTGTGTTACCATGGAAACTGAAACTTGGTAGTTGTCCAGATGGAAGGGTAAAAAAAAAAAAAAAAAAAAAAAAAAAACTGAAGATGTGGATAAAGTCACAGAAGGAAAAGATAAATTAGAGGCAGGAGCCGAGACGGAAAGTGGAGCAAACAAAGAATGTCGTTCAGATATTATGAAGCAATGAGGATCACAGAGAGGCCCGAAACTACGACGGCACAAAGCTGACCTCTACTTTTTACATCCGGTGTCCGCTCACCGCAATCTCCTATTCATGTCTCAGATCTGTTAAGCAGCACGCACATCCAAACAAACTCGCAGCAGCCTCGGTCCTTCTGAGGTCTGTTCCTGAAGTGAGTGCAAGACTTAGCGGGATACTTGTGATTCTCTAATGAACCATCTGTCTCATCAGCTGAACATCACACTGTTTTTTTTTTTTTTTTTTTTTTTTTTTTAAAAAGATGCTTGATGCTGACAAAACTGGAAATCTCCATATGTTCACACGCAGGTTTCTTTTTTTCTCTTTTGGGTGTCAGTGAGAGTGACACAGAGTGTGGAACATATGTAAGGTTTTACTTTCCTGAATAGGCAGAACAAGTGAGACATCGAGGGGGAGGAACAGGAGAGCGTCTTGCATTTGCTTGAACGATTATACTTTATGCACTATTACAGTGAATAAACAAAGTTCACTTCAACCATGGAAACTCTTCTAAACAATTCAAATGATCTGGACAATGTCACGGTGGCGTAGATGTATTGTAAAAGAGGGAAATAAGTTGTTTTTAGGTACAGAAGAAGACATAACTAGAAGCAGAGGTAGTTTAATGATGCATGTTTAATTCTCAACTCATGCCAAAACACACTTCTTTTTCACCTGTTTTTATATATGGATGTATATGTCGTGTGACTATCAAGCAGCGTCTGCAAGGTGCATATCCTAACTATTTATGTGGAAATAATGGTGGAGACGCGTTAACGGAGGAAAATCATACATTCCGCTGCATTTACTGACCACCGTTTGCTGTTTGCAATTGTTTTGTGGTGAAATTCACAAACCAGTCAGCAGAATGAAATATAATAGGTTTCTGCCAACCACGAAAAGTAGAAATATTTTTTTTCACATAAAAATTTCTACATGTTTATCATCGTTAGTTGCGTTTGAACCGATTGTGGCCCTTTTGCCTTTTCGAAAATCAATTCTCAATTATGTTTAGGTTGGTGGGGTTTCATAAAATATCACTGTTTGGGATAAAACGACCACCTAACGAAGTGGTTTTGTTCCCTCAACCTGCTGTGAACTGAAAGACAACTGAAGCTAGAGGGGTACATCAGCCTGCTTTTAATCCAGCTTCTGTAGCTATACCTACGAAAAATAATGCCATAATTTGTAAATATCTCACAAAAGGAAGAATAAAGATGTCAGAAGGCCACGGCGGGTGGGCGGCAGGGGAGGTGGATGGGTCCAACAACCAGCGATCTTTCAGCCCGGAGACAGCTATTCTTCCCCCGTGTGAAACAAGAAGTCAATGTTGATTTATACCGTGGTTATTTTAAACCAAAAGGACAATCTTTTCTGAAAGTAGTTTTCCTAGAAGTGTTGTTGCCTGAACCTAAATGAGTAGCATACGGTTCTTGTGAGGATGGAAGTTTATTTTGAATAGACGTCTGCATGTAACAAGAGGAAATTGACACGTGTTGCTGGCTGTCGAAGGAAGACGCACAAAAAATGAGGAGTAACTTTGTTATGATATCAAACAAACCCGTAAAGCGTCACATCAAGCGTCTCTATTTGATGAATTGGGAGTGAGAATGTGTTGAAATTCTTTACACCGTGGTTTTAAAACAACATTTATTAAACCGTGTATATCTCTATATTAACCAATACTGCATGTCCGGAGGAGATGGACATGTTTACAGTTAACTGGTCCAATGTGACATTATGCAAATGAGACCTTGTAAGGAGGTTGTGTTTGTGAACGCTATCGGAAGCATTTAGGGAAAGTCACGGGAAACGTTGTTAATGAGCAACCAAACACCGAGACGACACATTCAGAAGGTACCGCTGCAAAGTAAAGCGGGAGGTTCAGTTTTTGAAGGAAACTTCTTCTTTTAAAAGGTGACATCATCTCACATGTGTTCATTCTTCTTCTGGACAGGCACACACCAGGAAGACGGACCGGCTGGAGGAGGAGGTGGATGAAAGAGATCCATCCTGTTGGTGTAATCAATGGGACAAACACATAGATACAGAGGAAGAAGAAAACAGAGCGCAGAGGGAGGACAGAGAGGAAGAGACTAGGAGAAAAGACAGATAGTAGTAGAAACAGTAAGCTGGGAGGAAACATACCCAAGAGAAGCCTCACAGCTGAGCACTGAGTTAAATAACTAAACTAAACTAAACTAAAAATCCACACCCAGTCTGCTAATGGAGTCCGAGGTAACCTTAAGCACATATGGAACTGCAGTCCCGCTGAAGTGTTGGAGGCAGAAGCTCATGCTAACTAACACGGGTCCTCATTGCAAGTGGATTTCTTTGCCTCCATCTGTTTTAATCTCCACAATGTTTTGCGTCAGATAGGAGCAGCTAAGAAAAACCCAGAAAAAAAAAAAATGTTGACATTGTAAGTTTCTGCAAACCACGAGATAATGTTAAATATGTTAAAATTTTCATTAATAGGTTTCATCCCACTTACGGAAACGCACACGAGCACATGGTGGACGTTGTGAAACGTTTGGTTAGGTTTAGGCAACTGAAGCACTTGGTTACGGTTTGAGAGGAGATCATGGTTCGTGTTCAAATAATAACGAAACAACGTGACGTAACATTGATTAAATAACAACCGGCCTGAGCCGACTCTCACGTAACCTTGTGTCACATTGAGTAAACATTTACTTTTGGGGTCACGTGGGACACTAACAGCTGTCTCCTGGGAGAAAGTCCTGAGTTTGTTGGGCTTTTTTCAGCAAGATAATCTTCATAAGTAGACAACGTGCATGGTTTTTGGAGCCTGAATGCAATCGGCAGGAGTAAAAATGTGAGGCCAAGAACGAACTAGGCCGCAGTCACATCAACTCGAGGAGGACGAGTCGGCGTGATGATGTTTTGTGGTCTCATTCAGCCACTTCATTATGCTTTTATCAAGACAAGGAAAAGCTTCAAAATTCACGAGAGGGAGCGTATTTTATACGGTAGAACAAAAGCTTGTGTTAACCACAGAGCTTATTTGAGGAATAAAAAATAAATAAAAAAAACGATTTGCTTTGAAACGAGGGACTCAGAAGTGAATAAATGCTCGTTTCTGGGTTTGAGGACTTTCTCCTACAGCACTCTATTTCTTTTAGTTACAATCAATCACTTACAGAAGGCTGAGCAATCCATACCTCTCCCTACTGTAAACAACCAGCCCTGTTAACATCAGATGGTAGACTTATTAAATTATGCAGCTCAGTGAATAAGGCCAGGGTTTCATATTTTGACTGTTCCTTTAAGCAAAAGAAAAAAAATGAAAAACTGCTTTATCTTTATCTGCTTTAGAAGAGAAGAGCAAGTACAAAAGGTGCATGTGGAGGTTGCAGTAATAGAATCTGGCCCTGTCACCGCTCACCTGCCCTTGACCTCTCCGCAGCACAGACAGAGCGAGCAGCTGGGTCAACAGAGGAACCTCCGTGACCCGAGCAGACAACTCCTCACTCTAGAATATGCAAATGAGGCGGGTAGCTCCGTCCCGGTGTGTGTTTTGGGTGGAAAATCCACTGACACCTCCATCTGTTTGGTGAGAGGGAGGGGAGGAGGGAGCAGGGTGGCGAAGAAGAAGAAGAAGAAGAAGAAGAAGAAGAAGAAGAAGAAGAAGAAGAAGAAGAAGAAGAAGAAGAAGAAGAAGAAGAAGAAGAAGAAGAAGAAGAAGAAGAAGAAGAAGAAGAAGAAGAAGAAGAGAGCATAGCAGGAGGGGTGTGTGTAGGAGAGAACGGGCAAATTGGTGTGATGGTGACATGCACATCTTCTCGTCGGTGTGAGTTAAACCACCATGAAAATCACATGTGCTTCTCTTTTGTATCTTTTTTTCTTTGCTCCGGTTTTTATTAATGCATGCAGGGAACAATTTTTTTTATGGTTTTTTTTTCAGCCTGTCTGAGAGCTGTTATGGAGCTCGGTAACTGTATTACAATAGCTGGACTCTGAGTCACCATATATCACTCACACACACACACACACACACGCACACGCACACGCACACACGGGCCTGCACCACACACACTTTCGAATGCATTCTGCACATAGACAGAAAAAGTTGAGACAAAGGATTTACAATGAGCTGGCTCTGGTGTTGGTGACAAACGCACTGTCAGTTGTTTTTGTGGTATATTATGAAGGTGGGTCATAAATAACAGCAGGATTCAAGGACAATGTCCCAGTTACCCTTGATGATGAAGACACTTCACTAAAATAAGAGACAGGTAAAAATATCTCAGAGACTTAAGCATCTCTTTGTGCAATATTGTGTTTGTACTGTATTTCTGCCTGCAGAGAATACTAGTATGATTACACCAAAGAATAATGGTTGTCTCACTTCCCCCCTCCTCATTAACACTTAGTGCCACTCACCCAGTCTGTGCTGAACGCCGCTGTTATTTAACTGGTTAGTCATATTCACATTTGTGTGTATAATGTAGAGCTGGGTGATAAATCGATTTCATCAGTTAAATCGAAGTCATGATCTCGGACAATGTTTAAAAATGCATTTTGATTTTGACTTTTAATTGGATTATTACTCCACGGAACCGCCACCGCTTCCCTGAGCTCCCAAAGTTCATAGTAAACGTGCAAATTATCTTCATAAAGGTAAAATATTAACATGGCAGCTTGTGCTAATAAAAGTGAGGAGTTTGTCCCCACCGCCCAAAAAAAGCCACTGTCTCCTCCACAACCTCGAAGCAAAACACTGTCTGCTGTAAATTTCGTCTAAAGTCGGTGGCAACTGAAAGCAGCGCGGCTAATTTATTCCAGCATCTCAAACAGAGGCAGCAGCCGAGTGGGTGAAGTGTGTGGAGCTGTGTGGTTTCACCAGACAGGCATTCGCTGTAATCTGGCCGAGAAATACCTGCAGTTCAGTCAGAGAGGGTCTTTAGTGTTTGTGTTGGGTGGGGAATGTGGGTGTTGTGGGGAATGCTTAATCTTGTTTTTTTTTTTTTCTTCAAGGATACAATACATTTTTTTCAAGAAGCATGTTTTATTTATTTTTTTAAGTAAAGTTTGGCAAAAGTTAGTAATTCCTTTTTCTTTTGTAGGCCTAGTGTGTTTAAAAAAAAAAAAAGATTGATTACAATTGCAAATCAGATGTGATGTGAAAAAAAAAATCTGAGATCTTATTTTAAGACCATACTGCTCTGTATAATTCGGTCACACAGGAACCAAGCTGGTGAGCACACACAGGGTCCAGTAGGTGTTGGAAACCCATTTTACCTAAACAACATATTGTACTGTAGCCCAATATCACATTAAAACTACCAAAGAAGCACAAGTCAAATATTAGAAATAAAATAGTTTGACATTTTGGGGCATGTATGTGAAGTTTAGGGAGCTTAAAGAAGTGTTTATCCCTCCGGCCCGTAGAGTGAAAGGTTGCCAGGTAAAGTCGGTGAGCACAGGTTTGTTGTGGCTGCTGTTTATTGAGTCAGTTTAGTCGAAAAGCCAGCCAGCACTGATGTCATTGATAATCAAGACAGGGACTATCTGTCCAGACATTGATTTACAATGAACACAGAGCCTAATTAAAGTTTCGATTCGACTCGCTTTGCAAATCCACTCTCTAACTGTAAAACAGCAATCAGAAGAACAGCTGAAGTGTGAGGTAACTCGTCGCTGAGCATCTTCCTGATATCTACGGGAGCAGAGGCTGGATTTCTGGCACAACTTCACCTCCGTAAAAAAAAAGGGGCATGGAGAACAGGAAAACTCTGAAGAGGTCGAAACCTCCAGTAATTCTCAAAATGGGGTCGGTGGCACTCTGTCAGGGGGGGCGGCAAAATAATTAGCTATGAATTATAAAATGGTGCTGTATCATTAAAGAGTGCATATCTACAGATGGGGACCATTTGCACCGATAAAACAAGAACATTGTGTCCATTACTCCCACCCACGTTAACTTGGGGCCTCAGACTCTGATATGATTGAGACACATCACGTCAGTCTGTCATAAATCAGTCACTTCACTCAGTCTCATGCAATTCCAATGATGATAATGATGGTAATAATGATAAACCAATCCAAATGCTCTGAGGCAATAGGCTTAATTACTGTGATGTGTTCTGTGACACTGTTAATGTAACTTCTGCTATGATTTGTTAGCTTACTGCCAACGATTTGAATAAGGAGCAAAAAGTTAAAATTTTGAAGTTAAAGTAGATTTTTAATATCTAGATTCATGTCTGTCGAGCTGCTGTTCATTTTAAAAAAAAAAATACTTGAAAAAGTATAAATGCTGTCAAGATGAAATGCAATTTGAATCGAACTACCCTCTGTTAAAAGGTATATAAGTGGTATTAACATGATTCAAATTGCAATGTGTCTCTTTTTATTATTATGAAACAGGTCTGAAGTATTTAGGTTGAATGGTTTTAGAATACAAATAGTTTCACTGGTGAGGGTAAAAAATGGTAGTAAGCATATGCTTACATTGTATTCTATGGTACAATAAAGAGGTCCTTGGAAAATGTTCAACCCCGTAAGGGGAGGCTGGCCCCACACACGTTAGAAAACCTTTAGCATAGGGAACCACTTAAATGTCTAGTTTGTGGCCTTCATAGGGGTCATGATAAACACATTACAGAGAACATTTTAAAATCTTCTTTCTGCAATGGAGTAAATCTAAATGAAACCAAATGTGGCATAACAAATTAATGAGTTGTCCCGGTGAGTGAAGGCTGGCGAGATGAACAGTCAACAATTTCGGGCTTAATTGTTTTTTATTTTCAAAAGTAGTTTCAGTGTTAATTTCTCGCTTTCAGGAACACTCGAGTCCCGTCTGCTCGAGCTCCTCTGGCGTAGACGCCACCGAACAAAACACACCTTGGAAGCTGAAGTGAATGAAGCGGCGTTTGCCTGCAGCGCTGAATCCAGCAGTGTTTTTGTTTGGAGCAAATTGCCCAGCCGCAGCCAGCCATCATAATTTACCTTGCCACTTCATCTCATGCCGAACACAAATACAGTAAAACAAACGAGTGTGTGGAACACGGGCAATGCGCTGCTCCGAGCCTATCGACGTGGAAGGCGATCCGTGTCCGCCTCTCATTCGTCAGTCAAATCAAATGCGGAACCTGTGCATTTACATTTGCGCCTCATTTGCTTATCGCAGCATCATCTGTTTGGCCACATTCATCACCCGAACACATTCATATTAGTGGAGATTCGATAGATTGTCAGCTCTCACGACTCAGTGTTTCATTCAAACAATCTTTGCTGCTGCTTTGGTATAATTCACTTGGTGAGATCCGGTATAAAATCATAATTACTTCAAGAACCGATCCTTCCCCATTACACTTATAAGTGCATAACCATTTGCAATAAATGGTCTGTACGACAACTGTAGAATGAACTGAGTTTGTATGACACTTAAACCTGAGCCAAAGGTCTGTAAATTGATTTGACAGCATACCACTTTATAAGACGTTGTTAGTGGAAACAGTGGCTTTCTTTCAAAATCTTATCAGAAATATAATTGGATCATTTATGTTAGATCTAAGGTCAGTTTTGAATAATGTACTTTTGATGTAGTTAATGTACAATGGATCAAGTAGGTTCCAAATTCGCTTCTCAGCATTTAACCGACTCTTCTCTAAGCCCCGCCCCCACACTGCTACTCCGTCAAGCTGTCAGTGCTACCACGGAGCCCACACTGTCACTAACTACACTAAATATTGTCACATTTTTGTGAAAACAAAAAAAAAAACTATGTCAGAGAAAAGCAGACAGAAGGGTCTACAATGTGTGTTTGAAGGAAATATCCAGGATGTGAAACTGATTCAGCAGCGAAAGGTTAAAAAGATAAAGATAGAAGCTAAAACCTACAGATCACAGTGTAAAAGTGAACCACCACATCATCGGTCTTTGTTCACTGCTGCATAAAAAAAAGCAAAAGCAGCATGTAGACATTTAATATAACGTCAGTTGCTAGAAACGTAAAGTTTTAGAAAGTACATCTCCCTCCCACCAATGCTACGCTATGATTGGCCAGTCTAGTTCGAGGGCGGGACTTAGCGTAGGGTCAATTGTTAGGGGAAAAAAACGTTTAGTGTTTTTAGATTTCCGTCATATGTGGACATCAACCTCTTTAATCTCCTTTAGAGAAAACAAATGCGATGTGAAACACTTTAAATATCTTTAAGCATTTATTGAACAGATACTTGGAAGAATTCAATTGAATGGACAGAGCTCTTTCACCACAGATGGTTCAGAGGTCTGACCAGGAAAAAAAGGTTCAACAGAGTCTTATACACATTAGTTCATATCTCCCTCTCCCCCCATCCCCCTCGCAGTCGTCCTCCTCCTCTGCTCATGCACCAGGGCAAAGATCCCGGCCTTGGTGCATGTCTAGAAGGTGGTTTTGTCTACCGGGCTCCGTGGAAAAGGGCGAGAACAGAAAGACGGTACAGCACTTAAGACATAAAACAATAACAAGATAAACTTGTTATTTGACCCTGTGAGGTCAGGATGAACTGTCTCTGTGTATGTGTAGGATTCAGCAACGCAAGTTACATCTAAAACAGAAAAATATGATAAATTTCCACGACATCATTCAAAGAGCAAAATGATCATAGGAACAGTATAATTGTTGCACGCTTCCTTACAGATGATATATCTAAATGTTTCGCTTTTCGCTGTCACCTTCAGGAGAATTATTTGTGTTCACATGTTACATTTGATTTTTAATCACTTTTAACTTCAGGCACTGCTTGGTTTGATACCCAACAGTTAAACCACAGCTCTAATTTAAACTAAGGAAAACTAGTTTTACGTAACTGTTTAGATTTCAGGATTTTTGGCTCAACACTTCATCAAAGCATGTTCCTCTTGCTGGTTTGTTTCTCTTTTCATGTAATTTAGCTGAAGCGTTGCCTTAACTGTTTAATTCGGTTTGATCATAATCAGCTTTCATATGACAAAGGCCTGCCATTAGATAGCTCAACCTCAATGAGCTTCGCGTTACGTCTGAAAGACAGTGAGGTTTACGTTCTGTGGGTGGAAAAGTTTCCGTTAAGCTGGTTTTACCGATCCAGAGCTTTACAAATCAGTGTGATTAGTCCCCATTGACCGTCAGATTGAGCACACGGGCGTTTGAGTTAAGTTGAAGTGAGGAGAGAATGAAGTCGGCGACGTTGGAGAGGAATCAGAAGAGTCCCTGCTCCCGCGGAATAATAAGTGGAATCCAGAAAATTACGTTTTAAATGAGTAATGACTAATAAATAATAGATGCGACTTCTTCTGAATAATGAGCCCAACACTGCTCCCTTGGGTAGCAGCTCCATGCTGGAGCCCAAACTTTGACCCCGGCTGTCTTATCTCTCTGTCCAGATCCGACCGGCGACAGTCCCGCTCCAGATCCAGCTCAAACACGGCTGCCGCAGCCCCACGAGGGCCTTGTGGCTCTTGGCAGGGGTGCACTTCCATTTAGGTCAACAGCACCGGCTCTGTACTATCTGACAACTGATAACACAATGAGACCATTAGTGTTGTACGCTCGTGGCCCCGGCCCAGCCGGCTCAGGTCTACCTGTGCCAGCTTCAGGCCAGAGGGCTTGTCTCCTCCAGATTAATGATCCCGGGTGCTGTGCAGAGTAGGCCACTCCTTGAGTGTGAAATACGCCTCATCTGCCTGGCTGAAGCTCTGATTTATTCCTGCCTGCGTGCCTACCCTCGGTGTCTGCAGGGGGTTTGTCTTTCTTTAGCAGTCTGTGTGAATGTGTGCATGTGTGTGCTTCATTTCTTTCTTCTTGGTTGTCTTGGTTTGACTCAAGCCAAGTGTTAATAAGTACAAAATCAAACTAATGTCTCCCAGAACCATGTTAATGTTTTGTTTTTCCAGCTCAATTAGGCGCTTGCATATCTGCTTGCATCTGAAATAGAGCTTTAATAAGTAGGCAATAATGTGGCGTTAATTTGATTTCACTTATTGCTGCTCTTTTTCTTCTTCGTCAGTACAGTATTGTTTGCTCGTTGTTTCATATCGAATCCCTTTAAAGTTAGATCGCAAAACTTTTTTCTCCCCCCCGCTGGCAGTGAGAGTATACTTAAAAGTAGTATTGTTAAAACTGAATTTCAACACTGTTATTATCTCTTATGGTGTCCATTTACGGTGATACAAGCATATTCTTTCACATTTGTTTCACGGATGCAGCGGTTTGTTTACACTGTCCCTAAAATTAAATTGACTCACAATCAAACTGGCGGTAGATCTTGGGCTTATGGGTAATGCTGTTTGTTAAACGTCACTAAAAAGCATACATATTTGATAAGGGAGTTCATTTCTATTCATGTGGGGTGAACAACGCGCCACACTGTTGGAAGTTGTGCTTTCCCTCCAGCTCCCTATTTGCGGGGCGTTTTAAAACATTCTGGTTTTGGGTCTTCTTCCTTTTACATGATATCACAAGCATTCGCGAAGGATTAGGATATCGGACCTCATCCTTGTTAACTGTAAATGAACAGGACAAGGCAATAGCACAAATTAGGACTATCAAAAAGCCACATATTTCCACTATCACTATTAAAAACACAAAGCTTACAAGCTCTTTTATATGCAGATAATATTTTACTCCTCTTGTCGAATTGAATCAGTCCCCGAGGCTCTTTAAGTATTCAGAACTTCTGGCTCTTTCTTAGGTTATAAAATGAATTGGTGATTGCGAAATTACAGAAAGTAGGGTCGTCATTAAACATTTAAAAAATTAAAACTGGCCTTTGTCAATTTGTGTAAAATTAAACCCTGAAAATATAAATTTGCTAATAGTGAACTATTCTCACTCCAAGGTTTACCTAAATATCGCCATCTGCTCTGCCCAACACCTAAATGCTTCAAAGAGTACATATCTAACTCCTCATGTGGCATTTACATCTTTACTTTATCCGACTGTAATGTGCTGAATAGACATCAAAATAAAAAAGATAAACAAGTCTCAAGACTGCTCTCTAATATCCTGTGTTTACTTTCCGACATTGCCATCGCGAGGGCGGTGCTTCAGAGACGTATCTCACATCTCCGTCGGCACTACGGCACAAAGAGATAAGTACAGTACGCTATGGAAACATCTGAAAGACGGGGTGCTGCTCTCACTGTACAAATACAGTGTTGTTTGCAAGCGGTGCCTGTGGGGCCGAACATAATAAAACCACTTTAATATTTACTCTCTGGTTCCTTGGAGAGGTGCTGCAGGTGTGTCTTGGAGGTTCTGGGATCCCACGATGCATCGGCATGATCGTACGGGTGAATATACAGAATTTTAGAAATGGGAAATATGAAAGGGGAATTTCTTTTATTACTTCTCGTGATCAGTGGTAGCATGCAAAGTACATGTAGTCACAAACTGATCTACATGTTAGAGGGCAATATTCTACTTTTTGCTCCACTGCATGTCTGACAGATGAACTATAGTTAATAGCTACATTGCAAAGTAAAGGCTCTGTGAATCTTTACTGCGTTCTGCTGTCACGTCATGCTTGTTTCATTCCTCGCTCCCCTCTCTCCCTCTCCTTTCGCCTCTCCGTTGGTGTTTCATTATAAGTCTCCGAACTTGTTGCTCTCGCTACCAATATTAGCTGCTCCGAAAAAAAACCTGCGTGCTGGCTTTAAATTTAACCCTGATGTTTTTCCGTCGGGCGATACAATGTCTAAAAAGAGTAGAAATGACTGCATCTTGCATTGGGCTGTATGTATTGAAGAGCAAGTTTGAATATACCAGGTTGACAAACGCATTAAAAACATGTGGACGAAGAAACGCAACATTACGTGCAGTGAATTGACGCTGACTTTACAACCTGGTTAAAAGTTGAGACAATCCGTACGGAAACAAATCAATATAGTTCTACTGTTCTAGACAGTGACGAGGAAGGAGCAACACACCTGGTCGGAGGCTCGGCCCTCCTGCAGGGAACGCCAGAGAATAACAACATCCAGCTTACTTTGAATTTGAAGGCATCAGGATGCCACACTGGCGTGGGTCGGCCTCTGCTCTGACGTCTGGCAAAAAGCACCTCTACATTCACCAACTGGGACACCGGCCAACACAATAACCACCTCACTCATTACTGTGTAAGCTTTTACGCCGTCTTGGGAACATGTGGAGATGGCAGCTGTGAAAAGACAAAACCTTTCCTCAAAGATGGTCAAAGATGCTATATGCATGTTAAAGGCTCATGTTTGTTATGGTTTTTGTTTTTTTGGTGCGTATAGGATTTGTTTCATAGCTGTGATAAAGCAAACAGGACTACTACTCAGCGGCAGGTTTTACAACAGTGTATCGTTGCATTTTCACACGGTGTCGAGCCGCGATGGCGATGGCAACTGTACAGACGACGTGAGACTGGATTAAAAATAATAATATGCAAAGCTCATTACATGCTGAGCTGAGCTGTCCTGTCCTATCCTACAAATCCTCCTTTGTTCAGGAATGTTGTCGCAAACGTATCATCACAAGACAATGCTACAGTCTCTCTTCTGAGTGACACGGTTTACCACCCATTGATGACAATGATAAAGATTAATTTCTAATTTTAAAAAAGAACCCATTGCTGTAGTTACACCGCAGTGAAATCAAGTACTGTATTACATTTATAGCTGAACTACAATATTTTATATCAATAAAGTTAGTCACTAGCTGGGGAACATAGCAGAGCATTCAATAGCTAAAGAGCAACATCATTTGCTCAGTTGAGAAACAGCTGATGGTCATAAAAAAACAACTCCAATTAAAATGCTGATATTGCTCCGAGGCTGCAGATTAAACTTGACGCTATGATACATGATTTTCAGGTATTTGTAGGCTTCTGCCAACAAGTGGACACAACGACAAAAAAATATAAAAAAACATAAAAAATAATGCAGCTTTAATATATTCTTTTGTTTTTGAGATTATAGATTGTTTGAAAAGAAAAAACATACAAAGAGTTGCAGCACTGGCAAATGTGGGGAAAGGACGTGTGGTAGTAATTGGACATGTATTATCTTAAAGAGATTAAGGAAGAAAAAAAAAAATAAATAAATATGCCTAAGCTCATATACTTTATCTTTGTCTATATAGTAGCTTAATTGTGGAGTTTGGAGCTTGTGGAAGTCAATTGAAAGAGTAAAAGATAAGTGTCTCTAATTAAATTTGAAGAATGTTGTGCTTCCCTCGCTCTTGTTTTGCATCTAATCCAATTGACACCATGCGAGGGGATTCCTGTAGAATCGCATTATCACCTTTTCTCCTCCCAGACCTCGGCTTAGAGTCACCTCACCCCCCGCCTCGTCCTCTGTAACTGCTTAGCACCCATTTAAATCAACTAGCACCGCCGGACGCCCCGAAAGATGGATAGCTTTGCTTATCGGCCTTTTGTTGGCAGTTTGTCTTGGTTGTAAAGAAAACAGGGGGATAGCCGCGCGGCTAATGACCTTGGGGGGGGGGTAGGAACGGTATTGGTGTGTATTCATACGTGTGTGTGTGTGTGTGTGTGTGTGCGTGGTTAAGCATGCTTGAGGGCACGCGGCGGCGTGTTTGTGTACAGGTGAAAATGCTGCATGCGTGTGTCCTCGGCTGCGTACTATATGCATCTGACCCCCCACCCCCTCTCTCGGCTCGCCTCTCCTGCCGGGGATAAATCATGGGGATCCGCGGAAGGCTAACCCCGCCGAGGTGATTCATGGAGCTGCCTTCACGACCTTCCGCTCAGGTACACAGCTGGGCCCGACGCGCCCATTCATTCTTGTGACGAGACAACAGCGCCTCACTGCATCGCTGTGCGTCAGCGGAGCAAAGATGAAGAGAGAATACCTCAAATTCAATTAGGCGCTTTATGTCGGAAGTTCGTACGTGAGCACATGAAATTAATGGCGTAGTAATAAGGTCTTCATTTCAGATGATCGTGATATCCGGTGCCAGGCTTTGGATATGACTATTTGTTACGTCCCCTCATTGCCAATCAAGAGGATTTCATTAACAACCACGCCACACTCGAGAAGCACAGCCGTGCCCGAGTGTGGTACTCAAATGTGACTATTTAAAGTGATTAGCAACACTAAGCGTGTTGCGTGCATGCTGGGTTGCCTGATGTGTGGAGAGTCTGTGACGCCGGCTGTTGCTCAGTTCACCCCCCCGTTTCCTACAGTCCCTCCCTGCTTCCCATAAATCCCTCTAACCGTTATAAAGTGCACACAAAACCTGTTTCAAAACACATGCCTCATTCGCGTGACTTGTTTTATGTGCTTTTATCCATTTGTCAGATGCAAATGCTGAAAAGAAGCACGGACAGAAGGCGATATTGCCGTGCAAATAGAAGTGACTAAGTTGAACTATCTGTGTTTTTGTTTGTAGAGTTTGAAAGATTGTGTGCGTTGAAAAAACCTAAATATGAAAATGATTGAGGTCTGACAGTGTCTTAGTTGTATTAAATTATAATCAGATTATTTTAGGTCATAGTTTGACCCTCATTAGCACCGCTTCCAAAATTGTGATGAAAACCACTGAGTTTTCTTTTTTTGCCAGAGTTTCTCTGCGTTGGCGGCCTCGCCACTGATCCGGCAATACAGTTAAATCTGGTTCAACCTTTGTTGCAACACAATGCGACATCATCCGCCAACACGGGCGCCTTGTGGAATATGTGTGGGCGCACATTGCTGGTAGATGACTTTGTACCGGGAGCTTGTGTAATTCTCCTGTTTTGCCTGGCAATCGTCGAGCTCGAGGATAAAATTGCTGCAGTCAACCCGAGTTGTAGAATCCTGTTTCATGGCATTATAAACTGCTGTGCAGCGTTTTGGCAGGTCTAACTCATGGATGTACTCAAACTGGACCACCTGGATTGTATTTCCTGCTGCCTTTGGCAACACACCTTCGCCATTTTCTCTTTGAACGGCTGCTAATACATAATTCAGTTTTGCAATCTCATTTACTTGAATATAACCAGTGTTTTGGAAATACTCTACGGCAATCAGGGGGTTAACAGTAACACGCATGCGTTTTGCGTTTTGAAAAAATGCATATGGGATATGTCTCTGTCCTGAGAGTGCCGAACCATTGCGTTAAATGCCGTCACCTCCGAATCAACTGACCAGACTCAGCCTGACACGTTGATGTGATACAGTAAGTACAATACCAGTACGCTAATCGAATCTACTCTTGAGCTGGTTGTGGGCACGAAAGGCAAAAACCAAAGGGCACAAAACATTGAACGAAATGAATGTTCTCATTTAAGCCCAACCGTGATGTTTATTTTTTCCGAAACCTAACTAAGCGGTGTTGTTTGAATTCAAAATGTTAACCACGTCGTCACTGGAAAGCGTCGTCGAGGGCTCTGACAAAGTGTCAGTGTGCGACGAGTCGGAATGAGAACGCGTTGCATCTTTTAAATGGTGGATTTACAGCGAAAAACAATCAGCAGGCAGCTGTAGTTCACCCACTGGCAATGGCTGTCTCACTCATTCTTGTCCCTCAGTTGGTGTGCTCAGTATTCTTTAGCTTATGAAAGGCTTCCACTGTCCCCGCTGATACTGAGAGTACAGTGTAACCTCGACACCCCCCTTGTCTCTCTGGGATTTCTTTATCCTCCTGCCTCCCCCTCTGTGGCAGCACAGCGGCCCTCCATCACTTTTCCAGGCCAACTGCAGTCGGTGTCCTGTTCTCTCCATTCTTCACAAAGCCAAACTCTGCTGTGCAGAGGACACTGCACATTTTGATAAGAGCACCCCCCGCGGTTTACAAATGGCTAATCAATAGAAACGTTCTGTCGAAAAGGTCCTCAGTGAGAGTATTCATCTGACTGGTCGTGTGTCTGTATCTTTTTTCTTCAGACGACGTTGTCAATAATGCCGACATGGCGTCGTGCATCCAAATACGTACACATGTTCAATAATAAGGCTAAATAACAACTCACAGTGTTATCTACGTCAATAATAAAATCTATGTAATTGCACCTCGCTACATATTTGTGCCACTTAAAGCCGTGTAGCTATTCATTTGTACACAAACTCCTTCCGTACTTTCATTGCTTTCTGCTTCCACCTCCCAGGCAAACAGAGAACTTGGAAAGAGCAAAATAGAGCCAGATTTTCAGTGACATAATGGCAAGAATCAATATGACTTTTCCTTCCTAAATGGAAGATAATGGTATCACAATGGAGGCGTGGGGAGCTTGTCTACTCAGCCAGCCCTGATTGATCTGTTACTGCAAGAGTCACTTTGGGACCCGCAAGGTGTCTGGACACATTAGCATCACCGAGTGTGTGCCAACACGCACGCACACACACACACACACACACACACACACACACACACACACACACACACACACACACACACACACACACACACACCGAGGGTTCACTGTGTCTCTTCAAAGAAATTTCTTCGTCAGACCCTCCTACATAGTCATATATCATCATCATCATCGTGTATTCTATCTCAATCTATTCCAGGATTCATATAAGAAAGTACATTGTGTTTTTTTTCTTTTTAATATAATTTATTCCGGCCGCTTCTGCTCCTGCTTGTTTGTGTGCGATTTCTTGCATTATCCGCCAGACAACACTTTTGAGTCCCTGATACTCGGTCGTGACCAAAGTTTTGCATTAACCGGCGTAAAACCACGACACACTCAAATGCCTTCTAATGTCACCGCTTCACACACACAAGCATCTCTGCCATCAGAGTAGCTACAGCATATTGGATAATTCATCACACACTTTAATAACGTTAGCTAAGAATACATTTAAATAAGACAACTTGTTGCTTGATGTAGACATGGCTCTAAGATATTGTACTCAATTAAAAGTGCTGTAACTTGAAATAAATTGTACTCAGGGCAAAGTAAAAGTACTGGTATAGTAGTAGTGTGCTAAAATATAAGTAAAAAGGAGGTCAGTTATGTGTACTCTGAGTAAACGTGACTGCAACTATGTACATGTGGAAGACAATCTTCAGCCTTTCAAAATAGAAGGCTCTAAATGTCAACTTATACACAAGTGGAACAGCATCAGCAACATGAGCCTTCATGTCCAAACCAACAGAGTAAATGCCAACAGTTGAACGCTACACCAACTTCTTCACTAGAATTAATCTGAAAAGAGACGAAACTCAAACAAAGATGACCGAGAATAAATACAAATTAAATGGACAGGCGGAAAAAGCCAAAACAGCCACAAACAAACACACATTATAGCAAAGTGACGACACAATGTTTATAGACCACATAGCGCCCATTGATGCTCTCGTATGGAGGAGAGCCTTGTGCTCTCCTCAATCTGGTCCAGGTTCAAGGTCTCGGCCCCAGTCTCTCTGTCCCATTATAACCAGTCCACTCAGTATCTCTGTCCCATTATAACCAGTCCACTCAGTATCTCTGTCCCATTATAACCAGTCCACTCAGTCTCTCTGTCCCATTATAACCAGTCCACTCAGTATCTCTATCTTCCTCTCGCTCTACACAGTTTTCAAACATGTTGAGCTGAATGAGGCTCTGCACTCACTTCAGGGATTTTGTCTCACAAAGAGCAGAAAGTCCTCACACGCCTCACTGACGGCTTGAGCGTTTTAGCATTCAGCATATTAGCCAGACCCAGAATGCACCTGGGTCACGCAACAACATAGGCGTGTTTGATTTGAGGGTGGCGCATTAAATCAGTCATTAATTAAGGTAGATGCAACTTTTTGTTTTGAACTATGCCAAGGTACAACAATGCTAAACATACCCCCAAAAGGATGCGATCTTTCTTTGAGTGTCAGCTGAGTGCAGAGTAGAGCTCTGCTTTCCCGCGGCCTCAAACACACCATCAGCTTCTTTTCTTTTTTCTTTTTCTTTTTCATTTTTGTACCAATCATTAATTATTATGTGTGAAAATATGACAAAACAAAGAAAATTAGGCATCAAACTGAGATATGACTATCAAAACAAATAGGACTTAATTATAATTATACCTTCATAATTGTATATAGGACATATGGACATTTTAAGGAACTCTAAATAATAATAAAACAAAAAAGAGAGAAAGGAGAAAATGACGATAATATTCATTATGCAAATAATATATTGACAGAGAAGGTAGGCAATAAACTATATTTCATCAAAAATTCCTATAGCAAATGAAGTATATGAACACTATTTTCTTTCATAAGCTTACCTTCTACATTCAATCCTGAAGTGTGCAAATGATGATCAAGACCTTGAGAACTTGACGGATGTGAGATTACCCAAATACAATGTATAAATTGACAGTCCGCAGAATTTTCATTTCTTTTGTTTTCAAAGTATAATATTCCATCCTTGACTTCAAGCGCACGCCGGCAGCTTCTTCTCTTCTGCAACTTTGAGGCATTTATTTTGTTCCATTCTTACACAGTTTAGGCCTTTTTCTACCCTTTAATGGATGTGCATGTGCTAAAAACCACTTATTAAAAGGAATATTACTGCTACTACTCGTGAAAGCACACTAAATCAAATTAGTAGTTGAAATGTAATCGGTTACTCCACTGCATTGACGTGGCCCATGCAACTTTGGCACATCTGCATCCTAAATCTTGCCTTCATTATTGCATTATCCAGTATTTTCAATAGGTTATTTACTTCTAGATTGTGTAATTATAGAGGAATGAAACGAGTCTGATTTGTTTGATGCCAACTGTATGTGACTGATGAAGTAACATATTTCTGCCTGACGATAAAGAGAAAGTAGCTGCCTTTGAATTCCCCCCCTGGTGCCGGCACATTTATTGGTTTTGGGGGATTTAAAGGGATCTGTGCTTTTCACATGCCTTGCCTGACAAGTTGTTCTCATTAGCTGCGGAAATCCCATCAGGTGCACATTTTGAACTGTACCCTGTTGTAGTGGCTTATGATCTTTGTGGTAAACTGCAGTGTTTGCCGAATATACTTTTCTGCCTCGATGAAGCTTCCATTAATTAATAAAGGCCAGATCTCGGCTCCATTCATTTTCGCCGGTGATTGACATTTTTATTCATTTTGCAGCTCATATACCCAGCTCTAATAACAAAGTGGGTACATATGTATAGGTTTATAGGAACATTTATAGGTGTATTTTCATGGCAGGAGTCTGCTTCATATCACACTGTGCACAGTGGAAACCTAATTAGAACCAGCGAAAGCAAGAAATGAAAATCCTTGCAGGTATATGCTGGAAGGATGAGCGCTGACTTCCTAAAGCTCGGGCTAATTGGTCACCCACAGGTCTGCAGATGCCTGAGCGTATGGATATAGCACCACTCTCCACAAAATACATATTCTTCCCCTTACATTTATCAATTTAGATTGTGAGTCATAGCAATGTCTGCCTTCTCTTGAATATAATGAGGACTAGATGGCAACAATTGAAAAACTCAAAAGCAATGTTCAGCAATCAAGACCCATTTACTCAGGATCCATCTCCATCTCCAAATCTCTGCAACTCACAGCAAAACAATCTAGATTAACAAATAACAGGTCAGAGGATAAATATGCTAAATATAAATATGTTGAGGTGAACTGTCCCTTTAAGGTGCAAAATAAGCTCAAACATATTATATTCCCCCATAAAACCACAACTTTTTAAACTTTGGGTTTTGTATGGAGTAAACAAATAACAAATAACACTGTAATTATGAAACTTAAAAAGTGCTGGTAGGCGTTGTTTTTTTTTTTTTTACGTTTTCCTAATCTTTGTATTATCACTTTTGTGTTTTTTCATAATATTTTGATTTATTTTAATATCAGTGCTCTCTCTCTCTCTCTCTCTCTCTCTCTCTCTCTCTCTCTCTCTCTCTCTCTCTCTCTCTCTCTCTCTCTCTCTCTCTCTCTCTCTCTCTCTCTCTCTCTCTCTCTCTCTCTCTCTCTCTCTCATCTTTTTGTTCCGAATGTTTTGCTCTTGTGGGTTTTGTTCTTCAGGGCCACTATAGTTTTTTTTTTTTTATTCTCAGCAGAATAGTGATTCACATGGGACAAAATCCCTTCCGAAGGGGAACATGGTGCAGAGATGAGCAAAGATGTTCAGAATGTGAAATATTCTCAGGACTCTCATTGCTACATTTATAATTCACTGGCTCAAGTAAGAAAAAAATTCAACCCCTCAAGCCATATCTCCAGTGTCTTGGCAGTGATTCAGTTCAGTGATAAGATGCAGATATTTGCACCCCACACTAAATTACAACAAATAGCCCTAAAATAAGTATGAATGACCTTAACCTTCATGACCAACATAAAATCTATCTTAACTGTTATCTGTATTTTGTATAAAACATTTTGCAAGGGTAAATCTAAAATAAACTAAACTTATGGAGTAAGAAAAAAAATTTAAGTCCCTCACCTGCTCTACGTAAAAAGGCTGACACTCTTCAGCAAAAATGTTTAATTACAATACCCTCACCCTCTCTCACCTTCATTAATTCACCGACTGATAAGTGAAGGAAGGAGTGAAACAAGAGAGAAAGGACATTACTCAAAGAGAACAGAGTGAGAGTCAGCTTTCCCCGAGTCCACCCCACAGCACACCAGAGAGAAGGAGGTAAACAACTTTCAACACATAAATATTTAAATGTTTCATTAGATGCTGTCTCGTGAGGAGACTAAGGAGAGCTCGGGGATTTAGCTCAAGCAGCAGGCTCAAAGTCAAACCCAGTCAAAGACAAATCCATTCTGTCAATAAGAACAAGGAGCCTTTGGAGGTGGTGAATTATATATATTAATATGTAAATTAATTATATATGAGCGCCTAGAATGAGGTATCAATATCGCTTCAAGTATGGATGTTTAACTAAACAAGTGATTATCTATACATCTGTGACTGAAAACAGAGACATGTAAGTGACTGGAGTAAATCATGAATAATGTCTGTGCATATCTAACATCACCTTCATGTTCTCATTTGCTATGTGTATTATGTTATTCATTTCATAATAAAACGTTAGAAAACCATGCATTTACCTTGTCAGCATTGAATGTATTTCCTATAGTTGTGTTTGTATATATATATATATGTATTGTTTGTTTAATCATGTTTTTTTAATGTATATTTTCCCGCTGCACTTAGCAACCTACTTATATTTATAAATTGGCGTAAAGGGAGGTATATAATTCAGATTTAGGGATTCTGATTCTTTGGAGTTGTTGTAAGATTGTCTTCTTGAACAAGAAAATAAACGTCTAACCGCTGGTTATCCGAATGCTGTCTTCCTCTTTATTTTGCCACAGCACACAGTGTTGACATTTCCCTCAAGAGTTGGTAGAGACCAAAAACGGAGCTAAAAGAGAGTAACTATTGGACTTACATTCACCAGGTGGCCAGAAACAACAGAACAAACTGGTACCAGACTATGTTCTTAATTTACAAGAATTGATCTGGATCGGTTTACATATCATTTTTGGCCGGTATAGAAACATTGCAGTTCCCTAATGTTCTCAAGTAAATATTCAAGTGTAAACATACCCTTCTGCCACACTCAATACTCCATGCATTCCAAAGACTCAATGCGCAAGTCAATGGATTCAATGTTCTTCAAATTAAATCCCCATATTCCCTCCAGTCGCGTCTATAATACAACGGAGTAAATATTTCTTTTTCCACATGCGCCTATACAGGAGGAAGTGCAGCGACGAAAACTTCCCAAATGTTGACAAAGATTTGCAACTCATTCACAAATCCTACTCCAGTCCTTGTCACTATTCCTCTGTTTACTGAGCAGGATGTGGCTGTGTATGCCACATTAAGCTTAACAACTATAGAAGAAAAACATGTTTAAAGGGCGAGTAACCGCTGGTTACATAAACAGAGTTTAATCTTGGCCAGGGGGCCGGAGCCTACATGGTGCCATTGTAATATATTGTTATCCACCATCCTCTTTTAAAAATGGACCATCACCTACCCCCATGCATCCATTAAGACTTAACAAAAACACACTTCACGTTCATCGTTATTCAGAACTGTTTTGTAAGAAGTACCAACAGCAGCCCCATTTAGACACACACACACGCACACACACACATGAAGTACATAAGTGGCGTGGATTTCAATGATTTAAATATGTAAATAATCAGAGACTGTGTTGTTTGTATGAAATATCACACAGAGAGCATTTACAGAAACGGTTCAACCTCTCTTTGGAAAGGTTTTTCCATTTGGTTGCTTCCTCCATCTCAGTGTGAACTCCTGACCGATCCCATGCTCCCTCATTATGTTTCTCCATCTCCAAGACAGAATGAACTTATTGTTGAACCCACTTTCCTGTAATATTGGCTGACATTGTCCCATAAGATGACCGCATTCAGCTCACACTGTGCCGCCATTCTAACAAAGCTGTTTTTGCGAAGCCTTTACTGGATACTTTTATCCTCAGAGTTCACAAAGTCCGATTAGTGCTTGTAATTGCAGAAGAAGGTAGTTATCTGGACGCTGTCCACGGATCAGCTCAAGTATAATTTTTAACGTATGACTGCACTTTCTGAAAGTAATTATACGGAAGATCCGGGAGAAGGAGAACACTCAGCCATGTACAATTAATTTAACAAGAACATTAAGCGCAGGAATTACTGACAGTGCTAGATTGTAATTTATTGACACAGTTGGATTTAAATGAATTTAGAATATATTATATATCCAAAACTATGAAATGTTGTGAGAAAGTGCACAGTCACATTCAGTTTTGTAAAAGATCTCATGTATGGCCATTTAGTAAAGCCCTAAATATTTAATCATAGGATTTATTACCTCGGTGTTTGTCACTGCGAAAACAAAACATTCTCTAAAGTTGCCATCATCACCTTAGAGATGTGTGTTGTTTATGGACCACCTCCAGCTGTGTAATATATATAACTAATACATATAACCATGGAACTACTTACTACTACAACTTACTAACATTAAGACAGTTATTTCTTCGATTACAGCGTTTCTTGAGTATTATGTTTAAATATGTAAATTAGGCATTATCTAATGCTAACTTTGGGTGAATGTATGAGAAATATACAGATCAAGTAGACAATAAACACATAAATGTGTATTTTGGATGTTTTCTGTCCACTAGTCTGAAAGAATTACGGAACAAGTTACAGAACCAAAATGTAATAAATGTACCAGTGCATGAAAAACAATATTCTAGCCTGTATTGTCTCGCTTTAATGTCATAATATAGTCATATCCATATCCATATCCAAGTTTGTCATAGACTTCCATTACTTTTCCTCCCCTTGCCCAGTCCTGTAAAGTAAAATATTTATTTGTATGGTTTGAAGAAACACTGGTTTACTATGATCTGATGTTGAGATCACTGTGTATTAGAAGTAATGCAAAACCAGCTGGGTGGCCGTTTTATTATTTATATATATTTGAGTCAGTGTGATTCTGATTTTTAGCATTTTAACATATCAAGAGAAACTGAGAACATACTGTTGATCATTTGAATAAGGTTTGCATGTATGGGAAGTGAACTTGCAAATGATGGCTGCACTATTTTCTGTTTCAAAGACGATAAGAACTTGACTGCCAATGTTGTCTTGAGTGATGGAAGCGCTGTATGGTTTTATACCATGCTCAAGTCCAAAGAAGAAGAGCCGGATAATAAAAAAACAGGGTTCATATCCAGAACATGGGATTCTGGCAACAAAAGGACATTGGCTAGTGAAAAGATTGTGGTTTTGATTAGATATTAATAAACACATTTAGTCTCATGTTTCAAGACAACGTTTTAAGTACCCAACCAAAACCACAACCTTTTCCGAACCTTGACCAAGTGCTTCAAGAGCTTCAACATAACCACACAAATGTAAATCATTCTTTAACATGGATTGCATGCTGTCTTTGACTTCTCAATATTTGCACATGTGAATGTGTGCAGTGCCACACGAGAAAAGGCAGAAGGAACACAGGTAAACTCTAAACTGAGGCATCTGATACGGGCCCTACATACTGCAGATGTTCAAGCGGGTCACAACGTCTTTTGAGGATGTTTTAAAAGTACTCACATGCCTGTTTTTGTATGGATACATCGACTCATATGCGCGAATCTGGTCATTTTACACCACACAATCTGTACTGTGCCGTAAAACTATACAGCACTTACTTTTCAACACACATTTGTTCGTTTTCATGCATTCAAATTCAAGTATTAATGCATTTTTCTGTGCGGGAGGCAGGGTGTTTATACAGGTCCTGGAAATAATTTCAAAGAAATTGGATTCCTACTTCCTCCTTGGTAAGATATGCATGAATAGGAAAAGAATAAAAAAGAATCGATCAACAAAATAATGCTCAAGCAATGCATATTTACAGCGCATATCCATTTGTACTGTACGGCAACCGAAGGTTTTGGGACTGAGAATAATTTCTCTTCTGTGAGCGTTTTTTGGCTCACTATTTTCCCTGCATCAGCTCCCTGCCAATTGTTTCTGGTGGCTAAAGCTTCTTAAACTAAATTACTACACACTCAAACTATCCCCACTCTTTGATTCTGTATATGATAAATGATTGATTATGGTCATTAGCGAAAGAGAACACTGAGCTCTCCTCCGCGCTCAAACTAATTGTGGTCTGCGAGGCTGGAAGTTCTTAGTGATCTGACTCAGGTAATTATGCTGCACTTTCATTTTCCCACTGAGGTCTTGCAATAGTCTTATAGCCGCATGCTGAAATGACCTGGCATTACTGCTAATCTGTCCTCCAAAGCCACCGCTCTCCTACTCTCACTCCTCTAATAACATTCATTTGTTATCCTCTCCCTCACAGTATCGGTTGAGGAGAGATTCTCTCTGCGGGTATTAGCCTAAAAAAGTGAGGACTGGAGGACACAAGTCATCATTAGGGCATCACAATTGGGAGTAATCTGAATTCAAAGAGAAGGACATTGGTGCAGGGAGGGATGTAACTCACAGGGCAAATCTCTTGTAGCTACCGCAGTGTGTCTCCAAATGTTGGGATTATCTCCGAGAGCACATTAAAACTTAGGCTGTGATCACAGCGAGCAGGATGTATTACGAAGATCAAAGCTCAAAACTCTTAGAGGACAGTGGGGAGCGATGATAACGATGTACATATTGGAGCTTTTCCATTCTGTATTGATGAACTGAATAACATTGTTCCTTGTCAGTTTGTAGAAATTTAAAAAATAACCTAGCTCAAATTTGGAATCATTATATTTCTATATCAGGATCCAGTGGTGGTCTTACCGGAGTAAGAGTAATGCCACTGGAGCATAAACAGTGTGTCTTATCAGATGCATCTGTAAACAAGTAGAACATCTGTGTGACAACATAAGACAGGACAAATGATTTTCTCTAAGACTGGCAGACTCGTGAAATCAATGGAACAAGCCAGGTCAAGTCAAATGATTTACTCTTGGTTGTGCTTTGTCATCAATTCTGTTTTTTGATTGTCACAGTCAAAAAGGTGCAAAAGGAAATGTAAACAGGACTGGAAAACATTTCCACTTTTGCGGACGATGTAGTTCTGTTGATTTCGGTCATCACACCATTACCTTCAGCATGCACTGGTTCGGTGAATAGGTGAGACCAATCACCTACAGTTTTAATGTGACTATTATAAGTACACCATTGGGAAATGATGGACTACCTCCCTTGGGTTCGGAGTTCCTGCCCCGAGTGAGGATGTTCATACATATCAGGGTCTCGAGTGAGGGTAAGATACGTTATGGTACAGAGGGTACTGAGCTTGAATGTGAACATCTTGATGTACCATTCAGTTATGTTAAAACCCTGACCCAAGGTAATGAAGTCCGGTGGCCAAAATAATTAGATCACAGCTACAAGTGGATGAAATTAGCTTGAGAGAACCCGGAAGGACATAACTTGGAAGAAGGATGTATTGGTTCCTTTTTTGCCCGTTTCTACTACAGGAACTTCAAGGGGCTCAGGAACAATTTTGGGAACCTAAAAACCTAACCTGTGAGAAATGAGTTAATCTGCTCTACATACCCAGGAGCCAAGGGGTTTGCAGCACTGGAATTTGCCCGCTGGTCAAACACAAACCGTGGGGCCGCTACAGCTCGTGTACTGAGTAATGATGCGATGGGGGGCCTGTAGGAAGATAATTAACTGCTCTTAAGTCCTGCCCCCCCCCACCCACCCCCCACCCACTTACTTACCCCTGACTTATTCGATTCAGCCAGGTGCCGCACTGTGTTTAGTTTTTGGGCGCTCTCTCCATGCACCATAGCAAAACCAGGCTGAATTTGTGTTGACTGAGATATAAAAAATTAAATATAAACTTTCCCGGCTGCATAAGGGTGAATAAAACATCCTCAAGCTACGATAATGTCACTTCATCAACATGAATGAAATGTGGTGTCATTCGGTTCAACCCCGCCATCGCCGCCACTACCAGCTACAGACAAACGTATACGGGGGCATCTCTCTCTCATGACATCAATGCAATTACCCCCCACCACCCTCCCCCCCCCACCCTACCCCCACCCCCCAAACCAAATCATCTCTGACATCTGCCGTCCTACAGATGTCAGGACGCCTGCAGCGTCGTGCATTCTATTCATGACAATCCGGATCATTTGTTTACGTGCAGATTTGTCAGCGACTGTAGCTCCATTATTACACGTTGTCAGAAGCACCCCCAGAACTATACATCATTTGCTAGATTACTATGAATTATGTATTAGTCTCATGTGAGAGAGGGTACGCGCGTGTGCGGTCTCACAAGTCGGATGTGTGGGCCACGGCAGAGGAATGCTAATGGTCGTCTGCGCCGCTGCCTCTCCTGACAGAGGTTCATTTTGTGGTGATGGTCGACGGCGATGTCTGCTCGTTGGCCCGAGGGCACGCGGGCAGATGTACAGCACCAACACGGACACCACTGATAAACACTCAAGACGGCTCTGGTCACATTTGACTGGCGTTAACGGCAGATTGTTACGCTCTCACTATGTCCAATTTAATTTCCGCTCAGTATTAAGCGATTCATTCACTCTGTAAGCGTACTGCGCACATCCAAGGCAACGCAACATTGATAACAAATTGAGTTTTCTTGTGTCTAATTCTCAGTGTTGCAATATAGCAATATCTCAATTACATTATTCAACTCAGAAATAAAAAATAAAAAGGAAAAAAAGACCAGGGATCCAATTTAATGGTAATCCTTGGATGTATTCTGTTAAGTCATTTATTATGTATGTGTTTTTTAGGCTCTATGTTTGTTGCCACACAGCCATGGCAACAGTGTTTTCACTCTACACTCTCACAGACTTGTCTGGCCTTAAATTCAGTCAGTGCACCAGGAGCACATTCTCAAAAGAAATCTGTCTCTTAGCTCCAACTCCTACTACAACGTTCATATTCAGGTCGATGTACTCGCTCACTGGGGAGTCCAGTGATTTGGATATTTATTCATTGATTACCTTACATTCAAACTTTACGTTTTGAAAGATAATTTTCATGACGATACAAATATCGCCCCAGGTGGCTCATCTCAAGTAGAAGACTGCCAATCGACCAATTCGGAATTGTAGTCAAATTGTCTTTACATTGGACACTTTGAAACGTCATAATAGGAAAAGCAGCGGTGTCACGAATAACACTAACGATGGTCACTTTCAGTTCAAGGGTCATGACAGGGTTAATGGTTCAGCCATCATTCATTTAATTAGTTCGGTATGCTCTCTTCCTACGGTGACCCTTTGCGATGTCTTTCCTCCCAACTCGGATGCTCAGGAACCTTTTTTGTTGTTTTCCTGCTGCTCTCACCAGGAGCGAAAGCTTGCCTCTTTGCCGTCTCTCCGGACAATTCAGAGTCACCCCGTGTGTCGTGAAGTACGTGATGACAGGAGGATTTGTTACACGACCCCGCCAATTCCATTACTTCTTTTGTCTCGTGCAGCAATCTGCGGCGAGAGCTTGAAAACCTGCCTTCTCACATCTTGAGCGAGGTCTCTGGCTGACCATGACGCAGAGTCCATCTCCTGCTTTGCTTTATCACTTATCTCCTGCTGCTGCGAGACCCGGTATGGCACTTTGCTTTGTTTGTTTGTTTTTTTTCCCAAGACTGATGAAATGATTTGACAGTGCCTTCAGTGCCTTCAGAATATCAGCTTTGAAAAAAAAAAAAAAAAAAAAAAAAAAAAACTGTCCTCTATCTTATTCATCTCTTCTTTTCTCTGCAACTCCTTTGGGCTCAATTCTTTGTTGGTCTCGTCAGGTAGAGGACTGCAAAGACATTTAGATGACATGGCTTCAGTGTCCTTTACAAGGCTTCTCCTCATTACTGGACTCCCGACGTGTAATCCTTACTTGATGAAGGCATTAGCTTAAATCAATAACAGAGCTAAAAGCAGTCATGCTTGTCAAACCACGTATGTCTGGTAAGCCTAAAACACCATCCAGCTGACGACGGCCGGATCAAGCAAATGTTTTTTGATTAGCTTCTGCCTAAGTTTTAGAAATGAGGATTCATCATCAAGTCTGGGAGCTGAAGATTGTGTTTGACCTCACAAAATTGTTGCCTGTTGCATCATCATCTTGTGCAATCCCCTTTCCAGCTCTGCATCCCCCCCCCCCCCCCACAAAAAGAAATGGTGTAAGACAGATTACTTCCCTGTGGATGGAGGATTTATTTTAAAGCTACCAGACACCAGTCTCTCCCTCATTCACTCTGCCCTACATAATACGACTTTAATTGTCACATATATGAGATTTGACCTTTGCATTTGACCCATCCTAAGCATTTAAGATTGCTGTAAAGCGCTCGGAGACCAACTCGGGGTCCAGTGTCTCGTTCAAAGAGACTTCGACACGCAGAGCCAGGGATCAAACCGCCAGCCTCGTGGTTACAAGGCAACCCGCTCTGTCCCCTGAGCCAAACACTCAATACACCACGGTGAGCGGTGAGCTCATGAATTGTCATTATCACTCACAGTTGTGGTCTTGCAGAACTGAAAATGTGACATCAATGGAAGACAAAGCATTGCATTATGTGATTTCTATTACCAGCCACGACAGCAACGCTGCTATTAATCTCACCTTGAGTCCCCGTGTGTGTCCTTTTGGCAGGAAGCGTTCCAGCAGAAAAAAGGCGTCATCAGGCAGGCAGACCGTCTTCTCACAATAAACTTTTGTCTTCGCAGGAAACAACTGAGGTTATGCTTAGGCAACAAAAAGGACTTAGTAAGGTTTACAGAAGTGGCGTTATTTAACTTTGAATGTTACGTGAACAATAAAATCTGACTTTTCTTTTCACACAGGGCACCAACAGAGGTCTCCTGGGTCGAGGGCCCCTCCGCCTTCTCCTCCCCCCCCCCTAATTGTGTGGGTTCATGCGGTCTTTATACTTCTGCTTCATGATGGACTGTCTCGATCGCCAGGCTCACTTTTACACTGTGATGTGTAGACTTTAGATCTTATTAACCCGTTTCCACTTCTGAATCGGTTTGACATCCTGGATACGTCCGTGAAAAGCATGTTGCAGGCCTACTGTCTGCTTCGCTCCATGGCAGCTCCGACTGAGGATCAGCGGGGGGGCGGGGCTTAGCGAAGGGCTTCATTCGTCTCAGGTGTTTGTGATTAGTCTCTGCGTGATCGTGGTTGTGGCTCCAGTATAAGAAGATTGTTGTTTCACATTGTGAGTGTCAGTCTGTCTGTGTTCTCAATAAAGTTAGTTCTGACAGAATTGAACTTCCATATATGTGATTTTATTTTTCCTACCTCCCTGTTTAGTTGCTGCATTAACATTACGCAGCAATTAATCTGACACTTGACACAAATAAAACAGTGTAGAGGAAAATATAGGAGTCCCTCCAACAAAAAGGGAGTGTTTCAAACAGCGAATGTAAAAAATAAATGCATATACCCGTTTAGTTTTCTACAATGTGCACAGGCATTTGTAAATGAGTCTGTTAGCGTGTCCCCTCGTGGTTATTTCTCCACACAGTCCCTATCTCATGTGTGCATTTCCTCAGAGGGTTGGTGCATGAGGCTCAGCCGTGCTGCAGCCAAGCAGTTTTTAGGGGTTCAGTGCCTGGAGCGAGACATGCCATAAATGTGATGTGGTTTCCACGCTGTCTGTCTCCGTCTCTTCTTTATGTCCCTCTGTCACTGAGACGCGTCTGTCTCCCTCTGGCTGTCAACTCCAGGTGAGACGGGTGACCCCTGTTTTTTTTTCTTCTTCTTTTTCTCTGTTAATATCCACCTACTGGGCTGGTATATCCAGACAGAATGATGACACATATCTCCATGGCAACGCTGCTATATCTGTCCTCTACAAAAACTCCCTCCTCTCTTGCTCTCTATCTCTCTCTCTCTCTCTCTCCTTTTCTGTCAATGGCATGCCCTCTTCCACAGAAGATTGAAACCCCTTGAATGTCCAAGCCCCTGCTGTGAACCCTCTGCACACAGGATCTGCATACAAACTGTAGTCTTTCCAACCACGACACACACACACACACACACACACACACACATTAACTGGTGCTACTTAATAAATTGTGTTCAGCCAGTGGCCTGCTGTGCCCCATGGGTCAGCGTGTGGAGTAAAGAGACATTAATCATTCTGAGGGAGTGTGTGTAAGCAAACACTGGCTGAGGATCAGCACCCTGTGTCTTTTGTGTGTGTGTGTGTGTGTGTGTGTGTGTGTGTGTAGGTGTGTAGGTGTGTGTGTATTTAAACAGTGGGTTTGTACATATACAAGTGTGGCGTACTGGGTTTATGTCACACTACTTCTATTCAAACTGAGATGTCTCCTGGTTTGTGTGTGTGTGTGTGTGTGTGTGTGTGTGTGTGTGTGTGTTTCACTGTGTCCTCCTGCGTCTGAGGTAAATGTCGATCTCCATCCACCTTTACATTGTGTGTCTCTTCACCACAGCGTTATTGCTTTGTCCTCCCCTCCTTGCCTCTCATTTGTGTGTCGCTTCGAGCCCCTTTTGTGTTCCCACCTTTTGCTCTTACAATTCATTTCACTCGCTCATCTCCTCCCCATTCCACTCCACACTTCAAAATCCTTTTCCTTTCTGTCTCCCCCCTCCCCCGTCCCCCGCCCCCTCCCCTCCTTCAATCTCACTCCCTCACATGCATTATCTATTAGCTGTGGCTTGTCAGGGCTCCGGTCCTGTGTAATTGGAGACAGGCGCGGCAGATTGCGCAGCGTCACATTCATTTGCTGTGGCTAACTGTTCGAACACCGGAGCAGAAATCAATGTCCCACCTCCAACCTTTATCTCCCCAGCGTCATCACCGCTGACACGAGTGCACCAGTTGCCCTTTCCAGCAACCACGGTTTCTTTTTGTCTGCCAGCCCGTGCTCGCATCACCGGGATACATCTTTCAGACTTTTTCTCTCCTGCAGAAGGTTCAGCTTTCTACCCAACCCAGTTATACTCACTCGCATCAGGATCTCTCTTGGTAGCCGTGCTAGTGGCATTACCACTGTGATCCAACCTTAATTATTTCGATTTTGACGATTATGAAGATGACCCAAGATATTCCGTTTACTGTCTTAGAGGAGTAAAGAAATTCGGACATATTTGCATTTAAGGAGCTTAAATCAGAGAATTTGGATTCTACAAACCTATTTTTGGGATATTAAATAGTTTGCAATTAATTTACTAGTTGAAAACTAATCAATTAATGATTGCAGCTCTGTATTGAATGGATTGATTTTACAGTGAGCAGGTGAGTTTTTCTGCTTCACTGTAGATTTTCTCTGATCAGTAATTCTTCCCACCTCCCGTTATGTTTTTTCTTTTTTCATGATGCAAAATTGCCAGTCGCATCCTCTCACACCTTCAAAAATAAGGATCATTTAGTTTCCTTGCCGGCGTATGATCAAGGGGAAGCACACAGCGTTGACGTCCAATGTTCTTGTCATCCTGTCCCTCGATAAAATCAAAGTGGTTGGAATACTTTCACTGAGAAAGACTAATTATGCTGGAAACACATTCCGACACTGAAAGAGTATCAGAATGTCAACCAATATTACTGAAAATGAAACTTATTGTACTCCGTAATAAGGATAAAAATATGATTACCATACCTCACTGCCATTAAATACTCCCAGTCTGGATGTTTTGCTCAGTGCACATGCGTTCATGTCTGTATGCGTTGTGTGTGAGCGCTTTCAAGTGTGTAAAGTATGCATGTCTTGTCCTTCAGCGGGGCTCCAAAGAAATGTTTTTGATGGACTAGGCATCAAACACCTAGGCTCTCCACATGCCCTGCTTATCAATAAACGCTTTCAATCAGAGAGAATTGCATGAGAGGCAGGAAGTATTTCAACTTCTGTTGTGGATTTCATTACTTACTTATCAAACTAGACGGGACGCACGATGGTGAAGCGTGAAACCGTCGGAGTTTTTGTTTATTTTATCTCCCCATGTGGAAGGAGCCAGGATGAAGGCAGATGCCAAGTTAGGAGATGAGCTTACTTACTAGCTCTATTCCGTTTGAAGTGAATTAAAGAATGTCTCTTCATCATTTTTTTATTTATTTTTTTTGTAATGAAATATTTAATTCCACCAAGACAGCGAAGAGATTAATTAAAATGGTGACTTGCAAGTGAAATGTTCTTTTCTTCCTCCCCTTTCATTTTATTGTCTCTGATTAGGAATGTTCTCTTGAACACAGGGAATATTTTCATCTCACCAGAAACTTTTGTCAGAGAGGCTGAGCTGATTTTAGAAATGCTTACTTATTGATGTGTTTTCTTCGCGTCAATTATTGATGGGCATTGAAATGCATCGTTCGCCGGTTTATATTTCAGCAGGTCTGGGGCCAACTCGCTACATGAGTGCAGTAAACTTTCACAATCCCAATCAGGACCACGGACAGCACCCGCATAAGCCTCCAGCACACTGTGAGCTCTAAAGCCCACACTGACATACTATGTGGAATGCTAGAAACATATTTAATAGGTATGTTAAATACAGTATGCCAAAAAAAAAAAAAAAAACAGCCAGAGGGTCAAAGTTCAAAGTGCAAAGTTATGACAAAGTAGTATGATTGTTTCTCCCGGATAGTTTCAGTTGCCTCAGAATAGAGAAAAAGAGAAAAACGCATTCAAGTCTTTAGAATTAATTTCTTTCCTGTAAGGTTTCAACCAATTATAGATTAATCTTCTGATTATTTTCTTGATTCATTGAATAATCATTTGTTCTATAAAATGCCAGACGATAAAAAGGCATTCAATTTACCATCATAGTGGATGAAGAAAACCAGGGAGATAAAAGGTCAAACAGTGAATTTTGGCATTTGCGAAAAACGTAACTTAAATGATTAATTAATCACCAGATTTATTTTCTGTCGTTGAACTGAACAACCATTCTTTATGCTCTACTCATACTGTAGAAAACTTTTATTTACACGTTGCTTCTGCCTTCTCACTTTCTGTTGTTCTGCTAGTCTGTTTACTGATGCAACGGTTGAGAAATCTAATACGTCTGTCATCCAGCAGCCAGAAGGGTTTGTGTAGTCAGTTAGACTGAAAACAACCCAATGATGAGGGCGTGTTGCTTCAGGTGACAACAACACGATGAAATATGACCCAAGAAGTCCATTATGAGTTATTAATCTCCGAGTTCGGAGGCTTATCAGACGCCAAAAAACACAGCACAGCAGTTTATAGGAGGCGGGATCTTTCGTGGTCACAGTCTCTCAGAAAACAGTGTTACACGTTACACAAATGTAGTGTACGACGTTGCATTGCCGGGTTGAACTTTGTTTGCTGCAGCCTCCTCACTGTGTCAACAGAGTGGCGCCATTCAAATAGATGAGGGAATATATATTTTTTTTCTTTCTTGCAAGGCTAATGGTCTGAACGCCGCCGTACTCATCATTTACCCTCCATTGAAATTAATGACTTCCCCTCTCCATCAATCCAACAATGCATAAAAGAAAAGTGAGTTATTCATCATGTAGAATGGAATATGCAATTAAGTTGCACATTAAAGCAGAAGTTTCCCCATTCATAACACCAGAATAGGACTTTAACTTACCTTCATACCCGTTTTTAGTCCTTTTTCTGTCCCTTGTTTGGTGTGACCATGTTCCTCTCTATTCCATGTCCCTCTCTACTGTCCAAGTCTAATCCGGTCGCTACACCCTCCCACTCTGTGACGGAGTAAACACAGTTTGTAGTCACACTCACAGTTGACTAAAGCACCATTCTTTAAGGTGTAGAGTGTAAATACAGCAGCAAGTTGCAGGACAAACCCTATCAGTACATATCAGAATCAGAAAAACGTTGTTACCTGGAGAAAATTGTTTTAATTTACAGTTTCTCCCATTCTGAAATAGAGATACCATGGAATACTTGTAAGAAAATATAAATAAGAAGTAAGTGTTAAATATAAATACATAACACATCCTTAAATACAGTGTTACCTTGAAGTTTTTAATAACTGTATGACAATATTGAATGTCTTAGTCTGAGAAGCTCACGAGTAAATGTTGTACGGGGAGTCGCACATGGGAGAATGTTCCATGAACACAATACTGCGTCGCACGTGGTCTATAAAAGGCAGCTGGTTAAGTCAGCTTAGATGTAGACCCGATGCTGGAGGGCTTTTTAACCCACTTCCATTCCTCGCTAATTGGTTTGGGATGGCACTTACTATGGAGGACCCTCCAGGAGAACGTGGATTAGAATCAGGCCTACTTCAACCATTGTTGTTTGTGAGCTAGCGGTCCCTATTGTTCAGACAGACTCCTCCAAATTGGTACTTGGATATTGGACATAATAGAACAGCATCAGGTTCTGTTCGTGGTGGTATTGATATGGAGCGCTTTAGAGGACTTCAGATAGTAAGACAGGACGTCTGGATGTACGCGCCTTCTCCAGTGACGCCTTCTCCAAATGAGGCATTCCACTCGGTCGTGAGTCCAGGTTTGTCCCCTGGTCGCTGACATTTTGGTAGCGAAGACGCACCAGTAACCAAAACAGGAAAAAAGGCCATTTCAACCACTGAAATAACACATAAAACGCTACGCTGCACATGATTGGTTCGAAATGGCGTTCACACCAGCCAGAAACCTCACCGAGGGGTCGAACACTCCAGGGGTTCGGTTCAACTCAATCACGATCATATTGCAGAGAAAATCTTCCCTCAATCGCTAATCAACGGAAAAACAAAAAAATAGTCACATTTTTATCCTGCAGTGTACATCTACTCCATACAGGATAGTTATATTTATGTCATAAGTATAATCGTACCATTCAGTTACAGAATTTGCACATTGTGGATGCAGCTTATGAATTTTGGCGGCTGTATGGAGCCATAATGGTGCACAAAAATTGGCTTTCTCCATGTATCGTCAAGCCTCCCCAGTCCACCCAACCCCCCGCCCCCTCCCCCCCCCCGCCCGCCCGCCGCCACACAAACACACGTCCCTGGTGCGCTCATGCATCAGAATGAGAAACGGCAAGGTGTCCTAATCTTAACGGGGAGGGAGTGGGAGCATTTGTAATTTCTTATCCGCCACTAATTACAGCGGTAACAAGACCCAGGAGAAGTGACGGCTGCTGGTTTAGACGTCTGCCTGCTTGACAGCAGGGTTAATTAACAGCCTTCCACCAAGATTAAGATGGGACGAAAACTAAATAGATCAAGATACACACACACACATGCGCACACTCCAGCACATGCACACATAAGCAGGCACTAATGCCGGCGCGCACGCGCACACACTAAATAGCCCTTCCACTCAGACCTCAGATTGAGACGGCCACGCTATCCCATCTATTTCGGCAGAAAATTAGCCTCCCGCTCGGTTGGACAGGCTCGGCAGACACAGAACCGCGGATCTAATGCATTCATTCATACACCTCTGTGACTTATTGAAGCTGGCACATGCACAAGAAAAATCATTTTGTTGATCCTGTGAATATGGCTCATGAGAGGAGAGCAGAGAAAGTAAATGGCATTAGGGGCCCGACAGCTACATGGCTGCAAACTCTTTAGCGGGCGTGTTGTATTCCCCTGCTGCGCTCATGCAATGATCCTATCCATCTTACCTCGCACTGTAATGCCATGAAGTGCGACTCCGGGTCTGAAAGATTTGTCTTTCGCCCTGCCTAATATGTCCCCATCTCCACCTAGCCCGGTGGTGGGTGCGCTCATGCAGACACACACACACACACACACACACACACACACACACACACACACACACACGCACACACACACACACATAGAGTCTCAGTGCCAGGTTAATGTGGCACCACGTTCATTGGGCTGTAGCGTGTGCTGCCTCCCTTACCAGCTGTCCTAATGTAGCTCCTTCAGAAGACTCCATTTGGACAGAGAAGCACGTATGAATAAAAGAAAGCACTTTTTCCCTCCCTCCCTCTCTTTGCTAAATCCTCCCCCTCTCTTGCTGCTATCTTTGGCCTGCAGGGTTTGGAGAACCATGGAGACACACTGTTGGTGTGTTTTGCCCCGCGGGGACACGGGAGGGTTGCAGAGAGAGAGAGAGAGAGAGAGAGGAAGAGGAAGACGGAGGGAGAGAGTGAGCGAGTGTATGTTTGTCGAAAACACATCAATGTCAGCTTCTTCTTTTTTTGTTCTACCTACTGTAAACAGTGATTTTTTTAGACAATGTGTCAAACATGTCAAAACTCAACTGCAAGTACTGTATGCTTCATAAACACGACATGATACACATGCTCGGAGGTAAGTTTCGCCAAAATAGAGTAATTTAAATATCACATATCTCAAACAGTAATTTACGTTCATTGTAAAATTGTTCAATGCGGCACCAGTTGCCTCACACTGTTCGTAGCTTTACCTACCAAAATATTTGTACTTTAATACCCAGGATATCAATTTGTTTTTATTTCACAAAATTCTAAACAATGAAGTATAAAGAGTGAGAAACGCTGCATAGGGAGTATAGATCAGGGTGGACGGGCGGGTCAAACACCGGAGACTGTTTGTGTCACATGAATTCACAACGTTGATTTATTTGTCACGCAACTTCGTTAATCATTTTAACACAAACTTTGAGTTATTAGTCACGCAGCATCTGTACTTAAGTAATGCCATTTCCGTAGTTATTTAAACCCAAACAACAATATTTTCCGAAACCTAACCAAGTAGTTTTTGTTGCCTAACTAAGTTGTTTCCTGTGAAGAAGGAGGTTTATTTTGAAAAGACTGTAACTAGTGGAAATTGACATGTGGTGCTCACTTTTTTGTAAGATACCCGAGACTCCTACAACAGGTCTGCACCGTAAATTGTGTTCGAGCCTCAGAAAAAACTCAAAATATGAGAAGATTGGAGAATGTAGCGAGTTCTTCTAAATCACTCTGCTGAAATAAAGCAAAGAATCCTCCCAAAAATGCATAAGAATAATGGTTAAAATGTAAATAAGCTACTAAAATTCGGATCTAGGTCAACCGAAGCAATAAATAGTGACTGATGTATCCATCCATTGATATCAATTTCATTGACAAACTTAACATTTGACATTTGAAACAATAGTTCCATCTTATAATTTGCTTCTCCTGTAAGTCCATTCTCTATTTCGGTTCATATTCAGAACATCCCCATTCTTAATCCCATCGACTTCTGACAGACTCTCCAACGAGGTAAAGAGGTGACCGGGAGCACAACGCCGCCCTTTCAAAATCACTGGAAAGATCAGAGACATGAGCGACGATTTTAGAGGTCTGCAAACCCGGCTAAATCCATGCCGCTCAGGCCACACCCCGGCCCGACGAGGCCTTCATGTCAGTGCACATGGACTGTGCAGCGGAGAGAGACAATGTGCTGCTGCAGTCTGATTCATCCGCCGTGCGAGTGGTGCTGTCTGCGATGTATAATGCAAAGCTGTGGGAGGGTCCGTGTGGAAAAGGGGAAGGAGTCCTTGGTCCCGTTAGAAAGAATAAGTTGCAGTGGCATGTCTGCTAACAGCTTCCTACATTAGCACCCCTAGAGAGTCATGCCTCAATGACAGCCCTGTGCTCAAAGAGGAACTGGGAGAAAGGGACCGGCATAATGGGGGGAGGGAGAGTGGCAGGGAGGGAATAGAGTGAGTTGTCTGACCTTAAAGCAAAGGGGGAGAAAAGCTGCTGGAGAGAGAACGGAAAGAGGGAGGACAAGTTTCGAAGTCATTGCGGCGCTGGCAAAGAGGGTGGGGGTGGAGGGGGGCGGGGGAGGGGGAGGATGGAGTGGTCACCGCGCCTGTCGATAAGGACGGCGGAAAACTGGCGAGAAGGAGCGGGTGATGAAAAGAGAGAGAGGGGGGGGGGGAGGGGGAGGAGGAGAGGGCGATGACAGGAGGGTTGGAGATGAGCTGGAAAAGCGTGGAAGAGAGAGAGAGAGAGAGAGAGAGAGATGTCTGAGATTGAAATGCAGAGAAGAAGATGGAGGAGGAGGTGGGGGGCGAGGGGGTGGGGGTGGGGGGGAGGGGGGGGAGTTGGCTGAAAGTTTCATGAGGGCGTCACTATGGAAGCACCGAATTCTCTCGCACCATCTGTGAAGCATTTCCTCCCGGGCGGCTGATGTAGAGCTTATGTGTGTATCGGTGTGTGTCTGCGATGTGCGTCCAGGGACTCGAGGAGGTCTGTCTGGCCAGAGGATGTGTTTTTCCTGTTTTTTTTTTCGTTATTCACATATCAACAGTGAATTCAGTGGGGAAGAGGAGAGAAAGAAATGTAAGCAAATCAGAGGGAGACAGAAATATCCGTGTATCCCCGGCCTCCCTGTCTCTGTAATTCATGGCCTTCATGGCTCCGCAACACGTTTCAATTGTGCTCTCCTAAAAAGCCCTTTTTGTATTTCACGCTGCTATTCAGCATCCTCCACGGCAGCCTTGTGATCTCTCCCCTGTCCAGTTTCACTCGCCTCACATTACAGAAAAGAACCGTTGTTTTTTTTGTTTGTTTTTTCCTCCGTCTCAGGACTTTATATATCAAAACGCATTTAGCCTGTAAAAAGAGCTAAATGAGGAAGGCCCGCGGCCCGTTTTGTCGTTAATTGCCACGGTGCAACCGTAGATTACGGAACATGACAGTGTCTTTTTCAGAGAAATCTATCTGCCGTGACCTCCGTGGCACTATTACAGCAAGGTCAGAGAACACAGAGGGAAACCAATCAATACAATATTGAGTGAGAAAGCGGAACAAGTCTGGTGCTGGTGGGGGCGGGGAGGAGGGGAGTGGGGACGGGACGGGGACGGGGGCGGGGGGTGGGGGGGGAGAAAGAGGACGTGGACACAAAGGGACAGAGAAAGTGGGATTGCAAAGGGAGAGTAAAAAAAACAGGGATGAGAAGGACTTGAGACATGGGAGGGGAAGAGCTGGAGTGGGAGAAGGCGGGGATGGGGGGATGATGGGGGGATGGGGGGATGGGTGGGGGTGGAGGTGAGGCACATACAGCGGGAGATTGCGAGCCGCGAAATGAAGGATTGGAAGAAAAAAAAAGAAAAGGGTAGAAGTGAAGGCTCGAGAGGGAGGAAGGCCCCGGAGGCGGCTGCAATCTTGCAGGTGGCAGCAATATCAGTCTACAGCGTTGCCACGGGCACAAAACACACGAGCCAACACCCCGCGGACGGCCGCTGAGTGAGAGAGATGGTCAGTCTGGGCACAATATTGAGGAGCCACGGGCACAAACACACACTGCCCCCGGGGAGGTGTCTGATAACACTGTATACAATAAGTCGTGCCCTGCATCCTGCACGCCGGATGTGGGGGCGGGTAGACGTGTGTGTGTGTGTGTGTGTGTGTGTGTACACATATGTGTGCGCAGATGTATTTCCAGTGAATGTCAGGATCCAGAGAATGGATTGGCACCTGGCCCCGTCTGGTTCGATTCACGCAAGATATTTGCGTTAATGATTTCACGGCGTTAACGCGCCCATAAAGTTTTGCAGCCGAGTGTAATTTGCAGCTTTTTTCTTGCGTGGGTAATTGCAATTACCCACGTGGCAAAGTATCATTGCGCTTGAGGGCAACGTGGGCCGGTTGTGAGAGTCAGCCGGAGCCAGAGGCCCCGGGGCCCCGGCCAGCTGAGTCCATTTGGCCCGTATAAACCAGGCTCTGCTCGTACTCAAGCTCATTTAACTCTCCTTTCATTGTGCCCAGAAATGCCTCGGCGCCGCCAAGCACACATATGAAACCTCATTAATGAGGGAAATATTAATTACATTCTCGTATTACTTTTTTTTTTTTGTTTATTAAATACTGGCAGCAATCCCACCGCAGCAGTAAGGATAAGTGTGTTTTACCATTAAGAGATTTTCCCATTTACACACGAGGCTCAGCAGCGTAACTTTGATTGATTATTAATGGAGAGACACTACAGGTGAATAGGGTAGACGTTTTACCTAAAAGATATCATCATGAAACTTCCCCAGTTGATTACTTACTTAAAACAAAATGTTTTTGCATAACGAGTTTTACGAAATGTGATGTTTAGATATGGAAACGATGCATTATCCCATTCAATTTGTGCTAATTTGCATACATTTCCAGCACCGAGATCTGAGCATTGAATGAATCTGAGGTTCAAATCGTTTCATTGTGTTGACAAATAACAGTTAAAAGCTGAAAGAGGGAATTTTATATATATTTTATAATCACTCCATGAATCAGAAAATATTGTCAACAGCAATAAAAAGAAAATCGATTTTGACATGTTTTTATGGGAAAAACACAATATAAACCAAGCTATGGATGATATATGAACAAAACTAACTCAGAGTGAGAAGAAACACATTTTTGTATGAAGTGTAATGTTCAAATATGTGAATGAGGCTGTATCTAACTTTTAGTAAAATTAGGAGAAAACACGCAAATCAACAAAGTCGTAAAATAAAAACCTCCATGTGTATTTTTAGATGTTTTCTTTCCACGAGCCTTAAAGAACACGTTATTGAAGCAAAATAGACAAAAATAAAAAAAAAATGACCAGTGCATGAAAAAACTATGTTTTGCCTGTAGTTTCTCGCATCAAATCAAATTTGGGCACACTTCATTCATTTATTTTCATAACTGTCATTGCACCCTGTTACTGCGTCCCAAAATAGAGTTTGAGCGGACACCTCGTACACACTTCAGTTCCCAGTTAACCTTCTGAAGACGCCAACACACTCTCTGTCACCGCGTGAGGCAATTAGCGCTCCTCTTTTGTGAATTGGACTATTTTTGGAACTAGAAAGGGGCCAGTTCTGTAATAAATGTCTGCATTTTACTGTGCAAATAGCACAGGAGCACAGAGCTGCTGTTTTGGGAAAGAGGTGGGGGGGGGGGGGGGTTCTCGCTGTTATTTCTTATCTTATCCTTTAGTGAGTTTGCCCCACCCCCGTCCCCCAGAGACCAAATCACTCCTCATGATAAAGCCTTGAAACATGTGTGTGTTTGTAAGATACGTGTGTGTGTTTGTGAGATATGTGTGTGTTTGTGAGATATGTGTGTACCTTTTATTGAATACGTGTGCACACATTTCACATTTGTCCTTTTTCACCTTGTCCTACAACAGATATAAGCCTCTCTGTTCAACATGTGCATTCGCAGAATAATAACCATTATTCCTGCACAAATACTCCTGTCTGTTTGAATTATGTGCCCCCCTCCCCTTCCTCTCTTGTAAAGTACACTCCTTTTCCGGCCCAGCATTGCTCGAGCCAGATTCATGTACATGTTTCGCTTCCTCGCCGTTCTGAGGTGGGAACATAGCGAAGGCAGTTTCCTGCAACCACCTGTTCTCCCACCGAGAGGCAGAGAAACTGAATACAGCACCAAGAAACGAGACTACTGAGAGAAAAAAAAAAGACAAAAAAAAACCAAAGGCAGAGGTTAGCACGAAAAGGTAGAGAGCTGGGAAACTTTGAGAATAACCTAGAGATGAAGGGGAACGTTCCATATGAAAGAAGAGAAGTGAAGCAAACACAAAGATAGAGGTAGATGACAGAAAAGGGTTTCACATTTCAGGCTGGAGGGAAAAAGAAGAAGATATATAAAAGACAACACATATTAGCTCGTGCGGGTAGCAGATAACGAGGCGGCGTGCGAGCGCTCGGTGTTTACTCTAATTAACTACATCAATACTGTCGGACAGCTTTTCAGGCTTTCATCAGATCCCGCAGCCTGCCATAAAGTCTACAAAAACACAGACGTCAATCACAGCCATCGCGGCTTTTATGCTAATCTTGTTTCTGAAAAAAAAGAAGAAAAAAAAAAAAGAGGAAAAAATAAATAACAAAAGGAGTGGCAAAGTGATTTGTTTACTTTCTCGAAGTGAACGGAGTGTCGCCGGTCAAGTCGGATGGAAGGAAACGTTTCCCTTCGATTGTGATTCCACCCTCATTCCATTCCACGCCTGCTCCACCCATGCCTCCTTCACACTCATGACATCCATTGCTCTTTTTTTTCCTTCTTCTTCAATCACACACACACACACACACACACACACACACCTATGTACACATGCACCACTGGCCCCGATGCTGAATATGTAAATCGACATCTGCTCCAGTACCCAATCTCCAGCCCTCACCATGTGTCTGATATGCTAATGCAGCCAACACAGTTCCTTCACTCCACATCTTCCCCTTCTTTCCCTTCCCTCTGCTTCCTCTCCTCGGCGCCGGCTCACCCGAGCCTGCCAAGGATGAGCAGATGAGGTAGAGGAGGAGGAAGAGAGAGAAAGAGAGCGAGAGAGAGAGAGAGAGAGAGAGAGAGAGAGAGAGAGAGAGAGAGAGAGAGAGAGAGAGAGGTGCTTCAAACAAAACCTGATAATGATGTTGTTATGGATGGATCCTACACACACAAACAGGCGTGTGAGCAACAGCGAGGAGCCGGTCTTATTAGAGAGCAATGGCGGGCTATCCAGGAGAGATGCTGAGTGTGGGAGGAAGGACAAAAGCTCCAACTCCTCCGGTGCTCGCGGTGCTTCTCCCTCGTTAACCGCGAGCACCGCTTTTCGCCCGCAAATTATCGGCCGTAATGAGCTCAGAGGGCGACACCTCGCAGTCGTATTCGACACGCACGTATTTACATGTGTCGCGCACACGCGGTTCAAATAACGCACGTGGAAGCGAACGCCGCCTTAAACACATCACATTTGCATCGAGCAGCGAGATGGACCGTGTCCCATTCCAGGGGCATTGTTCTCAATCCAAGTCCAGGAGTGTGCTTTGATTCATAAAGGATGAAATGGGACGAGACCTGTTTCCCTGAGATCCCCAGTTGGCTGTGTTCACAGATTTCGCCGCTTTGACGGAGTTCTGAGTGAATACATGAATTCTAAAAGACACTAGCTGTGGGTTTTTTCCGCTTCGCTGGCTGCATGTGAGGCTGCACTTGCTGTGACGGGGGCCCGATGCTGTAAACGTCAGGGGACGGGGTAGCGCCTGGGTTCTTACCCAAATGTTATGAAGGGGAGACTGTATGCATGTGACGTGCTGAAACTTGAAACACCTTTCCTGAAATGTCTAAAACTGACGCTAGCGGCTCCTAAAGTATCACAGTTTGAAGAGTAACTTCAAGAGTTAGCGCTGGCATTCGTCAAGTTGGGAGTGAGAATGTTGTAAATGTGTTCACAGGAGGACAAGCCGTCTGTATGTTCTACATTCACACAGTGGCATATTGTGCCCTCAAATGTTATTTATTTCACATGATGTAACTTGGCTCTTAACTCTGGCAATTTCAGAGAATCAGCAGGTCATACAGAAATCCTGCCACATGAAAAATACTTTTTTTCCTTCAGCTAAATATTGCTGCTGCAGTCCTTTGTGTTGTCCTAATTCAAGCATACATCATTAACATGATGAGAAATTAAATTTGCAGCAGCAAATTAGTGCCGGTCAGAGCTAGACTCCGCAATTATGTTGCGGTTCTCTTTGAACTGGTCTGCAGCTCTGAGCGATGGACAACATAATATAAACACTACATAAATAGGGGCCAACTTTGGAACAGCTAAGCCACAGAGGCAACATTCAGCCGAAGGTGAGTCACATTCAGCTGAATGGAAATTAGCGGCATGCCAGAAGCCGAACAATCAGCTCCTTCCAGATTCCAGCTAGTCCAATAGTTGATGTCTAAATTGCGTGAGCGTTAGGCATGAAAGCCACACAAACCTTCATGTTGTGTGAGGTTTGAAACCCAAATTGGGTAAGACTTCCCGAAGCAGTCCTTAATCCTATTTAAAAGGCCAGAGTTATTTTGTCACCATTGTCAGATCCTGGTCCTGCTTCCTGCTGTGGTCCTGCCCGACACCTACTGTTGTTATCATTATTTCTAGTTGCATTGCAATTAGTATGGTCAATACCATTTTGTAGGAGCCATTAGTTATGCCTGTGTATTATATGTGTGAATGTGGAGCCTATCTCAGGTTGACCACGGGTGGCAGTGTGTATTAGTGTGGCAGGTAGTTTATATATGGGGCACAGGGGCAACTGACAGATGTAATGATGCATGGGTGACGGGGAGATCGCACGGTTTTTACCGCAAACAAGACACACCAGAGGGAGACCAGGAAACTGATAGATATCAAGTTGTATTGTCAGTTGTGAACTGTAATTAAACGGGAACCTCACCCAAAAGCCCTCTGAGATAAATTTGTAATTTCTGATTTTGGGCTATACAAAATAAATTGAATTGAATTGAAGTTATGAACCGGATAGAGTGGGTTTGACAGGCGGAATCCCTCAGGGATCAAAAACATTGATTATCATAGTTATGCAGACGATACTCAGATATATCTGGCCGTCTCACCTAATGACTTCAGACCAATAGACTCATTGTTTGGAGCGGATAAATTAGTGAATATGCCAAACTTTTATTCAACTAAAAAAGGACCAAACAGAGATATTCAGTATTAGAAAACAACTCCAATCTCAGGCTTTAAAAATCAATAACCAAGTCCAAAATCTTGGCCTTCTGATAGACTCAGATCTCACTTCCACCAGCCATTAACCAGCCTTCTATCATCTTGAAAATATAAACAGAAGCAAGGGTGTCGTGTCCCAAAGTGACCAAAGTTGCATGCTTTTATTTCCAGTCAGGTGGACTATTGTAATGGTCTCTAAACTGGTCTTCCCAAAGGGACCGTTAAGCAGCTGCAGCTCGTTTACGCCGCTGCTTGAGTTTTATCCAGAACAGAGCGCATTACTCCAGTTATGACATCTTTAAACTGGTTTCCAGTTAGTTACAGAATATATTTTAATGTTGTTTTTTTTTATCTTTGATATACTTAAATAATAGAAGCCGATAGGGCACTTAGATCCTGAGTCTGAATTAAACATAGCGAAGCAGGATTTAGCTGCTATGCCTCATGCAACTGGAACACTCTGCAAGAAGATCTAGGACATGAACCAAATGCAGGCATGTGCCTTTGATTGAGCTACTATATTTTCCCAATGTTTTTATCCTATTTTTGCTTCAAAGCCCGGCGCTCTTCCTCGGGGTTTGATCCCGACGCATCACTTCCGGTGTAGACAGGAAGTTAAAAGACAAAATATCACAGCAGTGCACTTTTTTGTTGCTGGCAAACATACGGCGAATAAGGTGAATACTGAGAGGTGGTTTTAATATTTGGTTCAACCCATTTATATCAAAGAGACTGAATATAAACTGGCAGCCGAGTAATAAATACACAAGTATCACGTTTTGGAGTTGTCTGGCTTAACTATAGCCAAACTGAATACAATCCTGTGCATGCTCCGTGTGGATAATACCATCCTTAATGAAACTCAGGCAGGAAGAGTTACTCCAATACTGATCGCATCATTTACTGAAACATATTGATTTGTATTGTTTTGCCTTTTCTGCTCTTTTATTGATTCCAGTACGTTATGTGATACAGTATGGGAGTATGGATTCTGGTACAAACTGCTGAAAGCTGATATTAAAGGCAAATTCCTGGATGGAGTAATGAATATGAACTAAAAAAAAATCTAATAATTAGCTTTTCTTTTATACAGTATATCTCTTTTTTTGTCAGTTAAACTTGGATTGGGGGAGGTGAAAATGTATCATGCTGACAATATGATTGTCATGTAAAAGCAGTGAAATTAGAGAGAAATGGAAGCTAATATCAGTCTTCATGTCATGGCGTAGACCTAGAGTTTTTTTTAATCTCTTAAATATCCTGGTGTCATAATGAATCATCTATGCTCCCTGCTACATGATACATACCAACCTGGACTTTCCCGAAATGGAGTAATTTACTGATATAATCAGGACACAAGACTCACCAGCTCTGCATTCCAAGACTCGTTCCATTCATAATCCAACCGTACCTGGACACTGTGAGCCGAATATATCTGTATCCAGATATATTCGGTAAAAAAGTTTTCGTGTCCAATTCTCCACTGCTTCCTCTCGGCTAACACCGCTGCCACACCGAAAGTTTTCTCCCTGCCCCCCCCCCCCCCCCCCCCCCCCCCCCCCCAGCCTCCTCCTGCATTAGCATTTAGATTTAGGTGAATTCAGATTGTTTTTCTATGTGTGATCTTGTTCATCTAAATGTTGTGTACCCGAGGCTCTGCTGGGGGTTTGTGAGCTCACAGACTTCGTGTCACCTCACATTTGTTTCTCGAGCGCTGGAGCAGATCCAAACCACCAAATTCAAATGTTTGTTTTTGTTGCGGTAAAGCCGGGACATGAGTGCCCCGACTGGAATGCAGTCACTTAATCCGCAGGGCATCACTATCACATACTGAAAATCATATATGAAGAATCCACCACACAACACACTCACCAAAACACACACTTGCAGGACAAAATAAATCGAAATAAGGTGGAAATTTGAATTTTGAGCAGAAGCGATATTGTGATCAAGAGGTGTAGATGCAGTGACGGGTGGATGAGAGGCTACTTTGGCCTTCCCGAGCATCAAACAAAACTTATAACCATATTCAAAACAATCGCTGTAGTTTTTCTAATATATTGCTTTTTTCAACATTAAATATTGGCGTTCTCTATGAACAGCAGCTCGAATGAATATATTGACGTGCAAATAACTAAAGTATTAAAATAAAAAATGTAAATATTTAAATACATACAGTGATACGATATTCCCGGAAACAAATACTATGTTACAGTTTTTCTCCAATGAATAAACACCAAAAATTGAACTAGAATGGAACAATTAGTTAGTATAGAATCATTAGTATGCGTCATTGGACTCCAGACTACTAAACTCTGAGCACAATTCCATATAAGTTCAATCAAGACTGAAAAATTGAGTATTGCCACTTAAAGTTTTTACCCCTAAGAAAGGCGAAGGTATCTTTATATGACTCATCTGACAGGATGAAAGGCCTGGACCACTTTAGAATGTTCTATTTGGTATGAGCACAATTCACTTGTGCTCTAATTCTTCTTATCCCCTAAACGCACCACAACAAGGCCCCCGATGTCCACTGGCTACGATCAGCCTGGTGGATGTGTTCCTGGTCTGGGCGTGTCTCGGTCTATCGTCCCTCCGTATGACGACCATGTCGCTGTGAGGTCATTTCACAGAGCCGACTTCATCCCTCGGAGTAAACACTGCTCCTTCGCGATGTCCCCGTGTTTCCAACATGATCTCACCCCTCAAACACACCGGGTTTCATCAACAGCGGGATGAAGTCGGACCCCTTCCACAGCCTCCCCAATCACCCAGTGTAAACACCGCCGAACCTTTGTAGTGTAAACATCGTCGAACCTTTATAAGAAAATAGATTTCCCGCTCCTTCATCTCGCGGTGCACCGGAGGCTTTGCTTCTGGGAGAAAGCGCCTGTGTGAAACAGGCACAATGAAAGCAGGGGGAGTGAAAGTGGTCTGAAGGAGGGTCCCACTTCACGACACACTCATATCCTTACAATGCATGCATTATTATACCCTCTACTTGTAGAGCTGCACAACTGTGACGAGCAACAGCAACAATTTTGATTTATGCACGCAGAGCATGAGTGTGTACTCTCCTGTCTGCCATGTTGCATTTTGTGACATTTTCCCATGGTGTCAGCGATGCCATGATGAATGAGGGCCATTTTGACTTTAATTGAAGGTCAGCTGCAGCCGGGCCTTTGGTTGTAAAACCACTTTGAGCATTTTGTGTCATTTATTATTTATTTTTTTCTTGTGCCTTCGCTGGCCTTGACCCTGGTTTAAATACAGACATCTGAATCCTGGTTGTGACGTAGTGAAGCACACACAGCTGAACATCACTAAATACAGGATTTCTGAACTCATGGAAATACATTTCTACAGCGATTACAAGCGTTTACTGTTTAGTCTTCTCCTGCGCTTGTATGTGCAGGCCACTGGTGTCAATCAGAGGACCAATCAAGCTAATAAAGATGTGCACTTTCTCTCAGAATCCCAGTGTGTGGCTGCAGGTTTCTGAGTGAATGTCCTATACTTCATAACAACACTGTCTCGGGTGCTCGGCTGCACTGTAGGTGGACAGCTCGTTGTCAGCCCTTCAGCCTCGACATATCCAGCACACGCACGCACACACAGCCACACACAGATCGGCCCATCATTAGAGTATGGAGCGCACACACACACACGGGAGGGAGGTGAAGAAGAGCTGGACGAACGAAAAAAAAAAAAAAAAAAGAGGAGAGGGATTCAGGAGGGAGGATATTCCGGCGCATCATTAGCACCAGGGATGGAGAGATCCAGGAATAGAGGGATATAATGAAGATAAGACGGTTCATTTGGGATTTTAAATTTACAAAAATATGCAAAAATGTGGAATATAAGAAGAGGCTTTTAAGCGCCTGCATCCTGTCATGCCTGAAAAAAAAGGCAATATGTTATCAAAGCAAGCCTAATTATCGATTTCTTGAAATTGTCACGATACGGACGATACACATTAGGCACAAACTAATTAACCACAAGTTCGATTGGGATTATAAATACATGTCATAATGCTGCGTGAATATGTTGAATATTATATGTTTTTTTTCAAACGCTGGAGCATTTGAGAATGTTTTGAGAACAACATTTGAAAATGCATACAGAGATGAAGCAGCTTCCCAATGTGACGTTCATTAGGAGAAACACTGACAATTTTCTAGATATGCTCACTAGACCAATCAGACGGTCCCACAAATATATTTTATTCAATTTTTGTGTAGAAACCAACCAATTTCCACAGAAATGTGTATTTATAAGAAATAGATCCTCACTTTGTAAGCAGTTTGTAATGAGCGAGACACTCGGATTGACAGGTCCTGGATTCTCCCATATCTGTCTAGCTTATCTTATCCTGCCGGGCCTGAAATAGCAACAGTACCTGGAGTGTGATTATCATTAATTCAGTTTAATTTCCTCTACCATAACTCAAACATTCATATCCGCACATGAATTATTGGGTGTGAATATATCTGAGCTTGCATCACCAGGAAAAGGCTGGAAGATGGACTTGAAATTTTAAGCAGGGCTCAATATTTGAACACCGCGTTCCAGGAAACCACATAGAAATTGTATTGACTTCCATCACTTGTGTTTCACTTTAGCTCTCAGAGAATATTGAGCGTATTGAAAAAACATCAGCCTGTCTCTAAGGCACAAAAGCGGTGTATAAGAAATGGAAAAAGGCTGCAATTATGGCATCAGAGGGAGATTGATGAGCGGGATTCAGAGATGACAAAGCTAAATGGAAGCAGTGTTTGACGTTAGCCCTTTCATTCAAAACAGACGAAAGCAGCTATAACTAATATCTCAATATTAACAATGGATCACATGAATGACGAAAGCACAGATAACCAGAAGGGCACTCGGAGAAAGCAGACCTCAGACAAGGCTGTTTCCATATTGAAAATGAATAGGCCTCGTGATTCGGATCTGCGGCAACATTCAATGGGTTCTTCCTTCGCCCATGCTACACCCTTCCACCAAGTTTCATGAAGATCAGGCAAGTAGTTTTTAATTAATTCTGCTGACAGACAAACCAACCAACCAAAGCAAAAAACACAACCTCCTTGGAGGACGTAGTTATCACCTCACTCCACTGTTCCTCGCTGCTCTTTTACAGATCATTGTTTAGTTTTGCTCAAGGTCAAGAGTGAGTTTTTGTAATTAAAAAAAAAAAGTTGTGTCCTGTTCCTCTTCCCTCTTTACCTTTTATGTAGAACAAGTTAACAACCTGGCAAGGCTAACGGAAACTATAGCCTATCGACTCTTTCAGCTGTCTCCATGGATCACGTGATCTTCACCCTACAGGTTGGGAGTCTCCCTAAACTATTGTACGCTACTTTTAGACAGCAAACTGGAGACAAAATTAGCGACTAGCTGTTGCAGCCAAATATATTTCCATCACGAGTTGGTGGAGACCAAAATAGAGCTAAAAAAGAGAGAGAATTTTGTACTTGCATTCATGAGGAACTTGACTCCAAATGAATGCTAATGTTGCTTCAGATGGATGTGTAAATAGGCAACTCTTTGTTGCAACAAGTTTGCCATTTCAACTTCAAATGTGATCATTTTCTCAGTTCCCCCCCCCCCCCCCCCCCAACTCCCCACCCCCAACCCACCCCCCACCCCCAGTAGCCAAGAAATGTGTTAATGCAGATTTTAAATTTAAATGCAGAAGTCAGAAGTTTTCGCGGCACAGCTGTTGGATTAAGGCTGATCGCCTCAGCAACAACCCCGAAATAGCGACGTCAAGGTGACAGTAATCAATGCATACGTTGTGGACAACGTGAGAGAAAATTTGGCAGGTGAGGAGACAGGACAACAGACCGGGAATGGAAATGAGAGACGGTGGAAGTGGAGGCGGTATAAGAAATGCAAAAAAGAGTGAAAAGAAAGAGGGGAAGAGACTCGACGACGGGAGGAGAGAAAGCAGAATCGCTTATGTGACAGAATCAGCAGGCGTTTTATACAACTGGAGAAAGAAAAGTCTTTTAAAGAGCTCAAGCGTTCTAATATATACGTGTGTGTGGGTGTGTGTGTGTGTTATTGTGAGAGAAAGACAGAGCACATGTGTTTGTGACCTCCTCGGAGAATGTGGGTATGTGTGCGGGTAAGAAAGCTGTCAACTACTCCAGGCGAGAGAGTTCCAGCAGTGTGTCAACCTAATGGGCAGAAACTGGGGCATAGTGAATTATTCAACAGTTTTTTAGGGGGAGAGGAGACGCTTCCAATATCTTCCCTGAGGAAAAACGTAAGGACCCTGCTCTCATAATACAGACACATGCTCGCACACTGCACAGCATGTGTGCCGAACAACTATGCCATCAGCTCGGTCTCTGCCAACAGGTCCTAAAACTCCTAAACTAATGTTCTAAAAACAAACACAGCAGCAGCTAGCTCAAACCCACTGAGACTCTCTCCGTGTTAGTTACAGGAAATACACTTAGCTGCCGAGCAATTGTTCCACTGGTCACTTATGGTGCCTCATTTTTTCACCATTCCAGGCGGAAACCTCCAGGTCTGAAAAGTGAAGCCAAGTGACCGAAACTTGCATTCTTTGTAACGACCAGCAGAGGTTGCAAAAATAAGTCGGATCGTATATAGAAGTCTATGAGAAAATGATTCTACTTCTCACTTGATTTGATATGTAGTACATCAGTAAACATTGCAAACATGAGTTTATGGTTTCTCTAGTTTCAAGTCTTCTTCAATACAGCATGATGTTCATTTCGTGAATTATGGTCCATTTAGATTCAAACTGACCATAAAGCAGGGGATGCTTTAGGGCGGGGCTACCTTGTGATTGACAGGGCGTTGCCACGGCGTTACGGTTACTTACTTTTGGTCCCAGGACCTTTTCTCTATTTTGTTCTCCACAGCAGATAGCACCCCCTGCAGGCTTGATTCTTAGCTCAGAGACATACCGACGTCACGTGAAACTGCTGTGACATCATCTTTAACGCGGCAACCGCTGGATCCTTTCATTTTGCAATCTGCGGTGGCTATTGATGGTAGCTTGGATAATTGAACATTTCAATTTTAGGGATGATTCTCTCTAGCCAATCAGAGGTCTGCGTTTGTTTTAACTCCACCTTCTAGTATCGGCTCAGCTAGCTTGGGGTGCCATTACATTCAGTGGAAATGAGCATTACAGGAATATCTTAATCATCCTTGTGTGAACTGGAAATTATTTACTTTGAGAGATGTAAGGGAACCACAGTTATCAGAACTTCAATTTATCCATGAGCCGATAATAAGTCACATAAATCATGTATGTTATTAACCATCTCTTAAAAAAAATATGGCCCTTTTTAATATCAAAGCCATTTGTCAGTGGGAATGCTAAAAATTACTAAATGAATCATGCCGGCACCAATTACTGCGGGATCAAACGGGATTACTCGTTTCTTTGAGTAGCGGTCACTTGTTGGCTTATTACAGCAGTCAAATGGGGATCAGCAGAAAATCTGAAGAAAGCATCGTAGCGCGAGACTGAATGGATCGACACCGACAACAAAAGAGCATTCAGCACCGAGACGGCGATGAAGTGCCGCTCTACTTTTTGTCTCCTCAACTCTCAGCGGCCAGAGTCAAACCTTATGTAACGCATGACATTTACAACAACGTCTGGTCCCTCGTTTACCTGTCTGCCACTCTCTTGGGTGTCACCCCCACCTCCTCAAACCCCCCCCCACCCCCTCCTCCCCCTCCTCCCCCGCCTCTCTCTCCATCCAATCTGACTCGCTGACATTTAATTAGTCGGTGAGTAGAGGACGTCTCACCTCATCAGCCCTCTAGTGTTGCTGACCTTTTCCGACTGGGTCACTCATCTGCCATTAGAGCACCCCGCTCCCCCCAACCCTCCCACAACACCACCACTTCAGATACACACGCACACACACGCACACACTCGTCATCCTCTTGGTACTGACAAAGAATACTTCAGTGTGATGTTGAAATGAGCCAGCTGGTGATCTGGCAATCGACAGTGAGGTGGAGTTTTAGTTTGCATAAATGAGATGAAGTCACATGGAAATGTTTGATGATTTGGGATGCAGCCAGGCTGTGTGTGCGTACGTGCGTGCGTGCGTGTGTGTGTGTGTGTGTGTTTTCACATCTTCTTACATTGAAGTGGGTTTGATGATTCAGTGAATGTTGTTTGTGTGCGAGAGGAAGCTTCCTTTCACTCGGTTGCATCACTCTAATCAGCCATCATGAGAGGAGACCAACAACAGATATCCTTTCATCTCTGGTCAGAGCAGAATGGACATGCACATAGACGGCTACACACACACACACACACACACACACACACACAAATACACCTGCTCACACAGCCAAAGCCAATCAGAAGTTTCCACCTGTCTCCTCAACCACCCCCCTCCCACTACCCCCACCCCCATCTCCTCTCCGCTGTGACATATCACCCGGCAACATCAGCTGCCAGACACCTCCCATCAGGATCGGTTTGGAGGCCTTTTAATCCGCCCTCTAAAGAAGTCTTTCCTGTCAATGGAGGGAAACGTGACCCCAATACCAAAGACGGAGGGAAGATGGGGTGGGGGTGGCAGTGCAGGGATCGGGGGTGAGGGCCTGGCAGAGCGAGTTACCCAACTGGCCCCGCATGCTGGTGTTGGGCTGCAGCCCAGACATTTTTTTTCTTTCAACCAAAAAGGTTGGAAAAAAATCCTCCGCATTGACATAGAGGAAAAGGCAAAATGCAGCTTTATCACGGAGGGCGGTGGTCTCGTGGATCACTAGACAGAGAAGTGGAAGATACAAAGGAAGACGTGGAAAGGAATGCAGAAAACCAGCTGAATATAGAGCAAAGACAATATCAAAGTACATTAAAGGTTCATCTTCATTAATAATTATGTGATTGATGGATATTGTGTTTGTGAAGCACCCTGCTGCTTGGAAGACCGTTCACATTTTAGCTTTTCCATAAACATTAAGGACCTCGCCTGCTCAAGGATTTCTCGGGAAAAAAATTGTTGCCCGTTTTTTATTGCCATTGACGACCTGCTGACTCCTCACTCACGACTCTTAACCCCCGGTTGGTGGTGATAACACAGCTGAGTGCATCGCCGACCCCCAACCTGCTGCTCTGCTGCCAGGGACGAAGTGGGAGGAAAACAAGTTTGCTCACTTTTTTGTGTTTTGGACGGTGTGTGTTTGGCTAACAACCTTGCGTGACTAATAAAGGAATATCTCATCTTATCTTATCTTATTCATTCACACAAGACACACCTGGCAGAGATCTGCATTCTACTGCACCTTTCTAGTTTGAAGTAGCGTTTATGTGTTTGTTTAAGCGTCGCCAATATTTTAGCCAACATGACGCCAGAATTCTTTTAATTTTAAAATTTAAATTATCGGAATATGGAACAAATACAGGCATTCATGTACAACAAAAGGTGCCTCCACCAGATGTCTTGACTGATCAGCTCACAAATCACCTGCTCATTCGGTTTGCTTTCGTCATAGAAAACATTTCCAGACACATGTCCCTCTCCGGCACACAATGTGAGAGCTCCGAAATGGAGAATGAGGTGCTGAGAGCCATCATTTTGTCCCTGGCATGATGTTTGTCCTTGTGTCATCTCACTCCTTCTCCATCCTCCTGTGGCCAGAGCGGCTCAGGCTGCATCATTTCCTTGGCCTCCTTGTTCGCTCTCACACTCTTACAACAGCGGTGTCCAACTGCATGCCGTGGATGGTCAAGAGACTGGAGCTTTTTAACCTAACCGGTGGCTGCTCCAACCCCGAGATGGTGAACTAATAAAATAATCACATGATGCAGTCTTTGGAAGCAAAAGAAAAAGCTGCAGTCTCTTGGCCTTCACTGGGCGCTTGTTTGCCCACCACTCCACATGATGTCCGACATAGTCGACAATCACAGTGAAACCAACAACTACACAGTCATTCAAGCCTCACTGACACCTCAGCGAAGCTGCCAACGAATGTGTGTAAACAACTACAGCAAGAAAAGTGTCACTGATCCCTTTGATTTCAGACCGTCTGGAACCCCTGTAGAGTCCAAACCAGAAAAATGCAACCAGGGCCGAGCAGCCCAGGGCTGCACCGTAGCCTTTTTCACAACAGATGACACCATTAGGTCAGAGCAGACTGCCTTTCCATCACTCCACCATCCCTCTCGGTCCAGTCAGCTTCAGACCGGGCTGTGAGACAGACGTGTCAAGCCCCTCAGTGCCTCATTTAGCGGTTTAGTTCAGGAGCCAGCTCTGCCCATGGACAATCTGTCACCGCTGTAAACATACCACTACGTTGGAAGAACCACAACTTACAGCATTAAAAGTAAAAAGAAGTTGCCCAGCGTGCTGCAACATTTATCTTAGGAAAAAAAATGGAGAAAAAAAAGAAGAGAGAAATGGTACAGTTTGTGAATCTTACCCACATTTTGACTACAAACGATGCAAGCTGCTGCAAACTCGAGCACTTGCACACATGCTGGTTTTGGTCAGTTTGGTCAGCAGGAGAAGAACAGTGAAGAAATTGTTGCAGATTTCCAAGTCAACTTTTTTTGTAATTTAAAACAAGTGCTTTTGTTAGACAGAGAAACAGGCTTCTCAAATTTTTTAGCCTGAGTCAATTTTGCCGTTTGAAGCGACAACTGTCGCTATCAGATTTGATCATCTGTTGCTAGTTAGCTCATTAAAGTAACGTTAGTTTCAGGAAATTGTTGATAAATGCTGATTTTTTAAAGGTTTCCATCCTTGTGAAGGCGTCTGAAACATGGCATCATGATAAAATATTGACGCTAATTAGTTGCATGTCCGCAGCCAAAAAATCGGCCTCTTCACCAGTTTGTGATCACAGTAATAAACAACATTCATTGTAACGTAATATGAAATGCCCCTGGTCTTTTAACGGGTTACCAAAGCTTCTGTTTGCATTTTACTGTATAGAACACACCGTTTCATCCATTCCTTACACTTTTGCTCCCTATATTTTTGATTTTAGATATTTATACAAGGAGTATTGCTCTCACTATAGTCCCATACAAACCACTCTTGGAGAAAGTCAAAGCCTGAGAGACCTACTGTGCCTAGTTACAGTTGCTAAGTTATGATCGGACGATCTCTGTTCAGGGAAAGGGTTTCGCACACGGTCAGTTGTTGTTACGGCTCATATCCACGTCAAGCAATATAAGTTTTGTGAGTAAATCAAGGGTAAATTTCTTCCTGTCCCTATTTGAACATACTGTGCAGTCACCGCCTAGTGTGACGAATCCAAAGAGGGCCCTTGAGCTGGAAAATATTTTCAAACCGCTCCTCTGCAAGTGTCCTTGAGCAATTCAAAGCATCCGTACCTGCTCCAGGGATGCTCTTCTTTGGCTGGCCCTGACCTCTAATCTCTGAGAGGCGAGGGGAGAGAGAATTTCCCCAGGGATCAACAAAGTATTACAGTGTTATTATTCTGGCTCCCAAAAAAGAAAGGGAAACAATTTGGATGAAGCTTCAGATCAGCAGAGATTTCATAAAATCTCCCTGTTTACCTTTAGCCATAGATAAAGAGCATGCATAGCCAACGGGGGCCACGCTAAGACGTTAAGGTTTTAAAAGTGAACCCAGGGAAAGAACTAGTTATTTCACTTTTTGCAGCTATTTTCTACATAAAATAGAGACAATTTATGAGACTGTTAAAACTATAAGATTTGAAGAATTAATTAATATCTGCCGTTATTCCTGGGCATTCAAGGTAAAGTGACATTTTCCAAGGCTGCACATGAAAACCATCATCAGAAACCCATCAGGTCTGGAACAAAGCTCGAGCCTCTCATAATCCGAGCAGCAGCCGAGTGGAGTGGTGCGTGGGCGTCCTTTAATCAGACGGCACGGGTTCAAGCCCATGTGACAACAAACAGCCGCCCTGCTCAAGTGTCCTTGACAAGACACTGGAACCTGACCAGATCCAGGGGTGCTGTTGAGAAGAGAAGAGAGAAATTAAAAGTCTCTGTATACCCATAATACAATGCCATAAAATAGTTAGATCAGTAAATCCAAAGACAGAGTACCTTGGATAAACTCAAGTCCTTAAATCAACCAGCTTCCGCCCGTAGTTATTACAACGCATCGATTCTCCACAGTCTTTCTGCAGCACTGTGCTTTTTGGACAGAATATTTGGCACCGGTCTACAGTGCATTCATTTCTGCTTGTTTAGCCCATATACCTTCGGATTTGCCTTTGTTGCACTTGCATGGGAACTACTGGCAGTAAAAGACAATTAATCGTCTATTTTGCTGTTACAATTTGGATTTCAAACCTTAAAAACTCCTTAGGAATGATTTGCCTCATTATGTTCCCAGTTTTAAAGGTTTTATAAAATATAGTACATACAGTTTCTGCATGTATAGTCTATACTATATGGCTTAAAGTATGCTGCACCCCTGGGAAATATAAATATATTTGCAGCCTAGTTTTCTTACTGAATGGGTCCTTATTGGACAATTTTGCCCCTCAGTACGAGCATTCAGTGCCAGTGGAGGATCGTTGTGTTTTCTTTATGTGGTGAGTTTGAAAATGAGTTGGTTGGGTGGCGAATGGGCAAACACTGTATCACATCTGACATTTAAATGCAGATGACTGTCACAATGCAGCGAATACAGGTAACAGGGACAGGACACAAATGCAGGTGAAGGCAGGCAGACAGGAACACTTCAGTGATTTATTGAAGAACTATAGTCTCAGAGACAGGTTCAGGTAGGCAGGCAGACAGACAGGTTTAGGTTCAGATAAAGTGCAAAAAATACACAGCAAGAAAGTATATTAGCAACTATGATGGATGGATGAATGGATGGAAGGATGGAAAATAACAATGAAGGGGTCTGTGAAATAAGGAATGTGGCTGTCAAGGAGGCTCTGAGAGGGAATCAATCAATCAATCATATGAAAGCAAAAGCAGCATGTGTAGACCTTCAGTATACTTTCAGTAGCTAGCGTAGCATACACAAGCTAAAAGGATGTGCTAACGTACTCCGCTATTGTTAGCTCCACAGGTTTTTCCGTAGAAACGTTATATTTTAGAAATATAGTCTATGGAGCAGAGCCTGGTAGTTGTTTGACGCTGGTCGGAGCCGATGCTACGCTATGATTGGCCAGTCTGCGTTCGAGGGGCGGGACTTAACAAAGGGTCAATTAACATCTTTGTTTTTATTAACTGTAATCACAATCTTTTCCTCTCTTTGCCTCATCTTTAAGGGTTTTAATTGCCGAACCCAAACCAGAATTAATTTGGCACAACCATTATCCTTCCATAGCTTAAACTGTAAAGGGTAGTTGTTGTGTAGATGTAAATAGATAAATTGTAAGCCAGGTTTATCACCTGAACACACCAATGCTTTTCTGGCTGAATGGGATCAAATCACAGCAAGTTTCAAAAATCTTGTAACAGCACCTTAAGTGCTGTAGTTTGGGTATGAAATGTTTAACAATCATATATTGATGTTGTGTTTTTTTAAGTAGAAGAAGAAGACACATTTTTCTTTCTTTTAAAATGATTTCCGTTTCATCATCATTCCATTGGACGTCTTACAGAAAGAGGGAAGATAATAAAAAAGATTGAGGCAAATAAATCCTCATGTTGTGATTCTGCAACAGTTTTTCCATTTAATACAAAACCTGAGTCACCCCTGCAAAAAAAAAAAAAAGAAAGAAAAGAAAAACGAGCAGTTTCTCTCAGGCAAGCGAAATTTGACAAGGTTATGACACCGTGTTGTGTGTGGTGGAGACAGTGCAGTCTCCTTCTGCATCCTAACCTGGGGGAGATAAACTCAATCCAGGTGTGAAACTTGAGGATTTCTGCAGCTTGCATCCCATTACCAAATCCCTCACCTCCCCGCGACTCCTGCAGCTACAAAACCCAGTGAGAAAGAACAGGAGAGCTTCATTAGGCCTTTACAGGGGTATAAAGTTAACTAACCTCGTGCGGGTACACATCAGCATTCTGCTTTATCTCTCTCTGCATGCTCCCTACCCTTCACCCTCAGAAGGAGCTCTCTCCGGTGACTCGCTGATCCAGAGGATGCTTCCAAAATGGCGGCTCGGGGAGCGTCGCTATTCCCCAGACCGCCCCGAGATGAGATGCAGGGTTCTCTCTTGTGAGCGCAGCCGGGAAGAGGAGGAGAAACGCAGGAATTTGTGCGAGTGTGTGTGTGTTTTTCTCCCCTCTTTTATTTTCCGGGCTTTCTCTGATCTGATCTGATGTGAAAATCACAAATTGGCCCCTAGCCGCTGCCCCCTGTGTACATAACAGAACTCATTAAAGGGAGGAGGGTTATTAAAAAGTGATGGAGCGAGGGAGGACTCTGACAGGAAAAACTGATTCAGTTTTAATAAAAGAGACAGAAGAAGTAGAAGAAATAGCTCCAAAAAGAAACTTGCTGTGGAAAAGAGGCTAGGCAATGAGGGAGCTGTGACGAGAGGCACTGCGTTTACTATTCACTTTCACGGATGGCTTGCTCAAATACTCCAGATTCTTCTGAGGCTTTGGACATGCTCAGATATTTATTTTCCGACAGATGATAACAGGGAATAGGACAACTTTTCCACTGGCGCCGCTTCTGTGCCCTACATTTGGACTCAGGCTGAGCAGAGACAATACGATAGGAAGGCAACAGCTGAGCGGGCGGCAGAGTAAACTGTATGTTGCTGCTCGAGTCCCAACAATTGGCAAAGAGCACCACAAGGTCACGGCTAAGAATACACAACGTACTACTGTTCTCTTAAGATAAAAGCTTTTGTTAAATGGCCGTATCACAACGTCTCCCTGCTCGGTTTCGTGTGCGGGGTTGTGTGTAACGGCAGCATGTGATCTCTGGTATTCTGCTTCATGGATGTTCATCTATAATTCATCTGTTGACTGGGAGCACACATGAAACGCAAGCAAAGTATCTGTTGGAGGATTGCGAGGGGAATGTCGAGAAGGAGAGAGAGAGAGAGAGAGAG